>JACVBY030000606.1:1200000-1597500 GCA_017589505.3 Metroxylon sagu | reverse complement strand
TAAAACTAATAACTAGAAATTAATCAAAATTATTTAATTGAAGACAATATTTTTTTAAAAAAGATGATGGTATAGATATAGATATTACATAATTCTTACATATATGGAGAAAGTATGAAAATATGGATATAAATATTTTTTAATGCCTACGGGTATGAAGATACCTTTCCTCGTCTCCACTTCACCTCATTGCTAACCCCTTGCTATTCCTTTTTAAAGGAACGAAAGTTCTAACTTTATTCTAGATAAACAAACAATGAAATGAAATCAAGGTAGAAATGTTTATTCCATTCCCATTTTAATTCTACTCAACCAAATATGATATAAATGTAATAAATGCAATGCATTGTTTGATAGCATGATTCTTTTCTTACTAAATTAAATTCTCTTACATATTGATTATAAAGTTAACATGAATAATTTTGTTTTCCATATTTTTTATTCCCAAAGTCTAGCAACACTCCAATCTGCCATAAAAAATATTTTGAAAGAAACAGTTATTTTCAAACTTAAGAGTTGCAAAATTAATTTTGAAATATCGGTATCTCTCTGTCATATAAAAATGTTTTTTTTTTGCAAAATTAGTTAATAACCCTATTATTACCTGGATATCACAGGTTTTAAACACAAACTCTCTCTCATATGTTGAGCCATCATCTTTAAAGATTGAAAAATTAAACTACTAGGATGAAAGATATAAAAAGAAACAAAATAAACAAGAAATTATAGATATTCTATTTTCTGTATGCAAGAATAAATTGTGGGACCCATGAACTTGCCGCAAAATAGGAGGTATGAACGTGCTACAAATTCTCGAACAAGCTATAACAAGTGATCAGCTCCAGATTTCAATTCTCGTCACCATGTCTCATGTGACAAACTTGATATTGGGAATGCAAACTTTTCTAGATAATTATATTAGACTAGAATCAACAAGTACAGACGTTATGTTTGAGTTCCTTCAAGCAATGGCTAAAATGTCAAATATTAATTTGATAATAAAATTAAAGCAATGTTCAATAACTGGAAAAAAAAAAAAAAGAAAAGGATAAATCTGCATTATGTTTTTTATTTGGCTGAGTCCTGAAAGCAAAAGAAGGCTACGCTGCAGAAGAGTTCATAGTTTCATCTGGCCGAGGCCCCCTTTGAGGGAACCATACAGAGGCCTTGATCTTCTGAAGCTGAAGACGTCAGTAATTCGACATGTTTTGGGTGGATCTGCTTCTTGGATGATTTCTTTGTACCCAGCAGAATGAAGAGCACCATAGACATACACGCTGAGAGTCTTTCTATGCAGTACATCAACCTTGACATAATTATTGAAGAAATCTATCAGTTCCTCTTTGCTGAGATCTCTCAGTGCCGCAACCTGTAATTTTTAACAAAACAGATGCATCAAACTCCAGACTTAAATACCAAGAGATAAGGATATATCTATGCTCAAGAATTTACCTCCAATTCTGTCCTATCAAACTTCAGAGTTCCGTCAGCAATCTCTTCCCAATAGAAATCAGATTCCTCCCTCAGGTTTTTGTGTTTCTCAAGTTTCATATTGATAAGTGCATTCACATTGCCCTGTAGGTAACAGCCATTTCAATAGCAAATAATCCTAAAACTATGTTAACGACTAAAACATTATCTTTAAAACCAAGATTTATTTTACCTAACACTGCTAGAACATAGATATGGCAACAAAAACAAAGAGCAAGTGAAGATATTTAATTTCTTCACAGGCATCATCAAGTTTTTCAGTGGTACCTTAATACATGCAAGGATGCATGCGAAAAGTCTGTACATGCAGTAGAAAATTGCCTTGGTACTACGAAACTTTCTAGAATTTGGAAGAAGTTTATAACCTCATTTACCAACTTGTAAATGATTTCAACTTACGGTTAGAGGGGCTTCATTTGTACGGAATAAATTAGTCGCTGTGTTAACCTATTTCTCCAGACTAAATTATTAAGATGCTATTATTCCTACAAGTCTCATTAGACAGCAATAAATGGATACGAATATAATGTATTGTACTACCAGGTTTTCAAGTATTCTTTTAAGACCAAATTACTATCACCGATCTATCTTGTGTCATCTGATTGCTGGCTAACAGTATATATCAGCATATATAAAGCATATGTGACCAGCAAGATAATTGTTTGAAATTAAGCTTCCATGTCTGCTGAGTAACAAAAGAGTAAAGCCACCCAAAAGACACAAAGTCCTCTGCATCGCACATCTGATGCTTGGAAAAAAGAAGAAAAACCTTCTAAATTTTTTGTCCACAAATTATGTTGGATTAGTTGGTGTCCTCAAAAATGTGTAAGACTCAAGTTTGACCTCTCTGATCTAAAATTCTAAATGAATTTTATTTCTATAGGCTTGCTAGAGTAGCAGTACAGCTGTGTAGAACTGAATGGACATTATACTCGCATACTCTGCAAAACCAAGTCAATGTCCATTCTGCATTTTAGCTAAACGGGTCCCCTTGGAAAACAGGAGCTACTTACCTTGTATTCTTCATGAGTCAATTCATTAAGTTTACTCTCAAACATCTGAAGAAAAGCATCTACTCTTGCATCAAGCTGTGCTGGATCCTGTAAAATTTAGAATAAGCATAGCAGATAGGATGTTACACATTTAAAAGAAGAAGAAGAAGAAGATATCAGGTACCTTTAATGTGGATTGGATGATGAACTGCACACCCCGGACTCCGGAATCATACCTGGACATGCAATGTCACAATTTTAACCATGCATCATTTTTCAACTGTAAAAGCAGGGCTCAGAAAAAAAATGAGCCTCCCCATACCTCTGCAAAAGAACAGTTATGTAACCAAGTTGCTCAACAGATCGAAGCTGATGGAAGGCTGGTTGCTTCGCAATCAGAGCAAAAAGCTGAAGTTTCACATTTAACTTAACATCATCTTGATGAACCTACACAAACAATAGAGCCTCAAATGACCATCATGTTGTCAATATAATAAGTTTAAGGGAAGTAAAATAGGATAATGGACAATGAACTTTCACTTTCAATGCTCCCTGCTATTCCAACAGATATATTGTGCCTTCCAACCACATGTACAGAATGACCTTTATCAAATCATGATTGTAGAATTCTTTTAACCTCTTTTGTGCAATGAATGTGCTTTTGTGTGTGTGTGTTTTTTGGTTGGCGGGGGGGGGTGGGATGGTTCAGGGTCAGTGCTGTTGTTCTCTTTCTCCACAGTAAAAAAAGATCGGATGAAATGGGTACCTGAATATAGTGGATGAGTGCAGAATTCTCATCCTTCTGATTCAGAACCTCAACTGGGTAATAATACTTAAGACCTTTTTCAAGTTTCACAATAGAATTCTTTTAACTTCTTTTGTGCAATGAATGTGCTTCTTTTTTCTTTTTCTTTTTTTTTCTTTTTTTTTTTTTGCAGAGGGGCGGGGGGGGGGGGGGGGGGGGGTGCGTTAGTGCCATTGTTCTCTTTCTCCACAGTAAAATAAGAAAAAGATTGGATGAAATGTGTACCTGAATATAGTGGATGAGTGCAGAATTCTCATCCTTCTGATTCAGAACCTCAACTGGGTAATAATACTTAAGACCTTTTTCAAGTTTCACAATAGAATTCTTTTAACTTCTTTTGTGCAATGAATGTGCTTCTTTTTTCTTTTTCTTTTTTTTTTCTTTTTTTTTTTTTGCAGGGGGGGGGGGGGGGTGTGGCGTTAGTGCCGTTGTTCTCTTTCTCCACAGTAAAAAAAGATCGGATGAAATGTGTACCTGAATATAGTGGATGAGTGCAGAATTCTCATCCTTCTGATTCAGAACCTCAACTGGGTAATAATACTTAAGACCTTTTTCAAGCTTCACAATTCTTTCAGTCAAATGCTGAGATGGGAATAGAGGTTTTGATATGGGATGTGGAGCCCTAAATAATATAGCTTCCATATGCTGGACCATTGATTCTGCTTCATGTGGTTCAACATTTCCTGGAGAGCAGATAAAGAATGATCACATGAAATCAAAATTTCACTTCGTATTACAGCTTGAAAACTTGCCAAGTAACACACTGACCTGCAATGTAACACTCTGCGAAGGTTTTCGAGAGCAAGTGTGGCAAGAACTCTGCAAGATCGCCCACCTCAAGATGAGGAAGGACATCAAGTTCATCACTCCAAGGCCATGTATGGTCTTCTAGTAGTAATGAGCAGTAGTACAAAGCTTGCCTATATGGTTGCTGGAATTTAAAATTCTCATACGCCTTCTTGACGGTTTCCTAATCAGTATTAGAATTGAACTTAGCAATTACTTATGTAGAAGAAATGACAAGAAGGTAAATACAGGACCATTCTAACTGATGGTGCACCATAACATGATACTAGAGATTGCAATTTCTATGTTATAATTAGAAAAAAAGTAGGGGTAAAAACAAAGCAACATGCTTCATTTTGTTGAATCAGGAAAAAAAAGAAAAAGAAAAAGTGTGGCAGATGTTAGGTTCTGTTGAATCAATTCTATAAATTAAGAAATGATAAGCACTTCTTGCATGTTTCCCACAACATCTAATGAGCAAAAATGTAAACCACCCTTCAAATTAACTTCTACATGGATGTTCATGGTAAAACCACACATGCGTAAAACAAAGAAATTCATGCCCATAAATTCTTCTGTTAGACATCCTTTAGTATAAACAATAAAGATGTGTTTTCTTGGATCCATCCATAAAATTTTGACTATACTTTCTCAGGATCCTTTATTTGTTTATTTCAGAAATTTTTATATGCACGCACTGGTTATTACTGATCTGAACTCTGTTCGCTTGTTCACTTCTATGCTTAATTTTGCACAATGAGTTTCTTAGTTTGTCTATGAAGCAAAATTGTAAATGAAGTGGATACATGGACAACATGGTAGCCTATTCCAAACTATGCAATGGAAGGTTAAACACACATGCACATGCACGTATAGAGGAAAAATAACAACGATAGGGTTCCATAAAAAGTTATGAACTACAACCTTTTCTTTGAAACCAAAGATTAAGTGTCACAGGCATGTGGAGTGCAGACCACACTTTGTCATGTTAATTGGCACAAAATGTTAGCACAATAATCAAAAGAAACCAAGGTTTTAAGTTTTAGCCAAAACCGACCCAAAACTGCCCCCCTGGTTTTGGGTTGAATTTTGCTGGAAACTGATGAGCACTGGTCCAACTTTGGTGGTTTCAGCCAATTTTAGTTGAAACTGACCAAAACTAGCTACAGATGCTTCTTTTAAATGTTATTATGATGCTTGCAATTATATAGAGGCTATTTTTTAATTATTTAAATACATATACTAAATTATATTAATTTAATCAAATCTTCTTTCTTTTTTAATTAAAAGCAGAGATAGATTATGAATATGACCCTTGATAGGCCAATGCCACCAGAAAGGTCCTTATTACAACATATTATATAAAGACTGATTTGAACCACTACATTCATCACATTTCAAAGAAATTACCTTTTTTAAATATAAAATGGCATTCTTTAACTACATGCAGATGATTAAATAGCCACTTAACTTCAAAAATTCAAGAATCAAGCCCACATAGAAAATGAAGAGAGATGATTTGAATGGACTCAGGCACTTGGCAATAAAAAGCTTTAAAATTGGTACATACTATGAATTTTCAAGCACCTAAAGGACGTACATACATACGTCCATACACACATACATACAAAAATAAATAATATTATATATGCAATACCAATTACAACCTAAAATTGTTGAAACTACATAAATAACTAACCTATATCACAATAGTCTTATATGCTATCTGATAAAATTTTTCCTGGATTCTTCTATTTTTCTACTATTTTTCATTTTTTTTGATTTTTCTGAATTTCCTGGCCAAAACTTTGAAATTTGAAGCAGAACTACTAAAAGTATAAAACCACTGAAACTGCTAAAATCAAAACTCCACAAATTTGAACAAAACCAAAACCAAGACCAAGTTTTCGAACCATGAGGCAACCATATCATGCTGACTTCTAGTTGGCATTGGAATGCTACTGAAACAGCCTTTCGTGGTTGCGATTTTTCTTTTGAATGCAGTATATGGTGAAGAGGTTTTTCTTTATATAAAGTTAAGTTTCTTGATATTCTGTTATTTGCAGTCTTCTGATCAACATTATTTAAATATTGATGCTAGACTGCAAAATTTGTAGCAACATAGATGCAAAACATCCAGTGGCATTTCAATCACCATATGGGCAAATTTTGGATAAAATGACAAATTGAATATAAAAAAAGTCCATTTGAATGTCGATAAATTTACATATAAGGATTGCCTGTGATAGCAATTCATGCCATGATGTTAACTAATACACACTCAAAAGAAGAATTTCATGCTGAGGCTTTCAGGCAGATAAACTAATCTTTTCCAGAAACATGCCAATCTGCTAAATGTTCTTTGCCAATGAAAATTTGCCGGTAAGTCTATAAGAATAAATAGGTGAAAATATAATAGATAAAAAACAATTAAATATTTACACTGAGTATGTGGAATTCACCAATATTTAATGTTGTGTCATCTACCAGAAATCCTATCCAAGCAAAGTTTTGATACAAAATGGAAAATTGATTAGCACTGAAGATATTGCAAGAGATTGCTTGGACATGATACAGCCAATTTCATAAAATATCAAAGAAGAATAGAACCAAGATCGCATATCATCCAGGCATTTTACAAATGTATTAAAGCTAATAACTTACCTTTATCACAGCAAATCGGTCTGGTTTAACTTCAAACTGCTTGATTTTACCAATTATAGTTTCTAATAGAATCCTCATTTTGTGATTATAACCAACCACAATCACCTATAGATATATTGCAACAGTTAGTGCATGGAATGTACTGGCGCAACAAAAAGGTTTATGAAATTTCATATGCTTATGGAAAGCTGATGATACACTATCAAGACAAAATATCTTGGAACCATTCATAGTTCCATCTACAGTTTTCATCCAGGCAATGTTTGCTGATAAAGAATCAAGAAAATATAATTTGAACAATGCAACCAGCATACTAATAAGTAGTTCTTTCAACAGTAAACACAAAAATGTCATTAGGTTATAGACTTTAATTTTTGTTGCTAATCATGAACTTCCTGAAGGGCGTTTGATAAATAAGATCATCACAGTGATTTTAGATCACTGATGATCTTTATGCTGGAGTAATTTGATCCGCAATGATCGAAGATCACTGGGTTTGATATAATATGTGCCGGTGATTAAAGATTTTCCAATAATCTAAAATCACTGCATTTGGTATATCATAGGGATCTTGACTAACCAACCATAAAATACAAAAATTAACCATGACTAGTTAAGCTATCTTTATCTTAAAAAGTTACCCTTGATATATTTTACAAGTACCAAGATAATGTGTCATTATTTCATATTATTTATTATTATAATGTTTAGATTAAATTATAATATTATTTTTGTAATATTTTATTATGGCATAATATTATATTACATTGTAATTGTAATTATAATATAATTATTATATTATAATATGATAATTATTATATTATAATATAATAATAATTATATTATATATAATATCAGGTGGATTTGACTACATTCGAATGTAACTAAGTCCAGTCACCTTCTCTACCCTTGGATCCATACGGATCCCAAAGCCACCCCATCTTTTCCATTTTTTCCATCTTTAGAATCTGTGAACTGTGTGAATCCAAGGATGAGGGAGGTGACCACATATAGGCTTGGCTACATTCAATGTAGCCAAGTCTACCTCTTATAATATCATATCATATTATAATTTTATAATTATATTATATTTTGTAATACTATAATATTATATGAGTTGGACTCGGGTATATTCATGTGTAACCAAGCCCAAATCCGTTTGTTGCCCCTACCATTAGATTCGCATAGATCTTAAAGTCAAAAGGCCACCCGGTAACCATCATTAGCTACTTTTAAAAAAAAATCCAATGAAATAAACAAAAATAGGTAAAAAATAAACACAAACATGATAAAAGTAAACATGAACTTTTTTGGGATGTGACGGTAAATACTAATCCCACAGAATAAACACTAACATGTCCAAAATAAATAGTTAGCCTGAACCGATAAACACCTAATCTGAATTGTAAACAGAAACATTACAGAAATAAACAGAAACTATTGGATCAGAGATGTGGTGTGTTGTGTGCCTCAAGAAATGAGCCACATGGAGGCTAGATACGTGGTATGCAAGCATTGGCTACTCATCCATCTCATCTCCATAAATGCATCTTGTTTCTTATGATGCACCATGTGTCTAGTAGTTTCTATTTATGTATACGTTTCTATTTATCACCCACACTAAGTATTTATCAATTCGAGCTAGCTGTTTAATCTGAACATATTAGTGTTTATTCTATGAGGTAAGTGTTTACCATTGCCCCCGAAAGAGTTAGTGTTTACTTCTATCGTGTTTGTGTTGACCCATTTCTATTTATTTTTTTATCTTTTTTTGTTTATTTCATCAAATTTTTTTTTTAAAGCAGTTAACAATAGTTAATGGATGGCGCTTTGGCTTTAAGATCCATGTGGATGTAGGGGTAGCAACCAATCTGAGCTTGGCTACATGCAGATGTGGCCAACTTATATTATATGACATTATATTATAGTAATATAATATTATGATTAATATAATATAATCATTATAATACTATAATTATATTATTATAATATAATAATATTATATTATATTATTATAACATAATCGTACAATATTAAATCATATTATATTAATATAAAAATAATATCAAGCATTTTTTAATATGGATAACTGACATTTTGTCCTTCAATCTCAAGTTAGAATCACCGTGTGGGGGGTGATCTTGGATACTTGGTCTTAAGGATGAGTATGGGACCATTGAGTTGGGCAATGATTCTAGAGATACAAGTGATCTGGGATCACGCAATGATTCTAGAGATACAAGTGATCTGGGATCACTACTACGTAGGATCACCGAAGTACAATCAAACGTAGTGATCTTATCACCTTCACACCTCAATCACTGATGATCTCGGATAGGTCACTCTATACCAAATGCCCCCAAAGATTAAGAAATTTAATCGACTGCATAGCACCACTTACCTTTATAAAAGCTAAAAATGTTCTAACTACATTTTGTAGAGGTTGCAGCACTTTCAACACGCATATTTCATCATTTTAATTAATGGTGAATTGCAGGTGACTCAAAATGGTGAAGATCCTTTGATGAAACTACTTTGATCCTACATAAACATTGGTGGAAAGCATTTCCAGAAACTTTGGATCATCTCTTGCCTTTGGGTAACGTAATATTGGTCAAGATCAAATATTCTTTCCCATCTTAGAAATTTTAGTTTACCACTTTGTCAACATTCTACATTGCCTCCATCTTCATGTCCACCTCCACGCTATTTGTTGCTTTCGTGGGATCTCACCAAATGATGGTACCAAAAGTAGCGATAGGAGGAAGTCTCCAAGAAGCTTTGGAATGGAATAATGCCTTCCATCCAGCCTTCCACTTTGGTGAACAACTCCCCTTGGTCTTATTTTGTTGGCATTGGCATGACCACTAAGATGCTTGTAACTTGCTATGGCACGTAATTGCGGCAAACAACTCAAGAAAGGATTCTTACGCCTCTATTACCTAGAGATCCTTTTTCTTTTCTTTTCCTTGTTTTAGTGGAGGGGTGCAGTCATAAGTGGTTGTCATCGGGATGCAGGTGGTTGGTTGAATCTTCATTAGTCATAAGGGTAGTCTCCATGAGGTTCCTAACAAAAAAGGATGAACCATTTCTCAGAAAAAGGAACGAAAAAACAAGAAAAAAGATGTACCACCATATCAAATCTAGGTTGTAGCGTTTAGGGAGGCAAAGCCCTTCTCTTAAGGTTTAACTTGGGACCTTCCATGTTATTTGTTGGCTGGGTGTGCATTGTAGGTTTGGAATAAGGGAAATTTCCCTTATGATTTGTTTTGGGATCTTTCACTCAACTAAAAGGAGTGTGCCTTAAGGACCTCAAGTAGAGGTAAAGAAGGGGAAGAAGATGAAATGAAAAGAGTCTGAGAAAAAATTGGGTTGGCAAGAGGCATCATATGCATGAACTTAAGGATATAAAACATGGGTTTAAAGGCTATAAGGGAATGGCTTTTTTTTTTTTTTTTTTTTTTTTTTTTTGAGTAGACCAAGTCTTCCATTTTCCTCCTGTGCTCAACTTTTATGATGGAAGCAACCAATAATATCATGTGAGAGCAAAATGTAGGTTTTGGAAAATTAAAGCTGGATACCAAGTTTCTCTTGAAAAGCCATCTTATTAAGCTGAGTGACAACCCCAAAGGTGTGTACAAGGTATACGTTGAGTAAAACTAGAGTCAAGTCACAAAACTATTCAACCCACACTAACCACATCATTAAGCAAGTCAACACAATGCAAAGCCATACTTGACTTTCTTGGATTTGGGTTAACCTACTCAAGATAGATAGAGAGATAAATAAATAAATAAGAATAGAAAATATAAACAATAAAATAAAATACAAAAATAAATAAACTCATCTGCATTAAACCATCCACATTTCCATCCCCCTCTTTCTCCTTCCCAGCAAACTGATCCCTAACCATCTCTTCCTCCTACCTAACCCCATATCACGCTCACTCCCCCCTACCCAAAAAAAAAAAAAAAAAAAGTTGAACCCTTTGATTGGTGCAGCATAAAAGAGCTAAAAAGTAATCTAATGACAGACTCTGCCTATGTATGAAGTTTTTATACATAGCCGGTCCAAAACTCCGATAAAGGAGGGTTGCAGTAGGTTGACGGCCAACGTAAAACTATAATCACACCCTATGAACATGAATCTAATGACAGAAATATATATGTTAAATATTTATACAATGCCCAATTTATCTTCAAAAAGCTAACTTCAGCACAATCTTAGCAAGCGTTAGCACACTAGTCCCAGTTAAAGTCCATAACTCTAAAGGCTAGCAAGTAACCATCCAAATCCTTTAGTGGCTACTATCCTCCCATCAAAAGATTACCTCACCAATAATACAATTTGAGGACAAGCTTGACTTGGAATTTGAAATCCATCCAAAATAGAAAATTCTGCAACTCTCTTAGTAGTCCAAAACTCTTGATGATAGAAATCCAAATAATAGCATCCAATAATAACAATTAACTTAGATTTCCAAATTAGTTTTTAATCTAGATTTTACTTTTTAATTTTGTAATGGAGCTGGATCAAGACATGAAGCGTAATCAATGCCATTGAGGTAAAGGATAGGAGACTGGTTAGGGACTAGTCTGGTCTAGATAGAGGGGGAATCATGCTATGGTGATGGAGTGGCATCCTCTATTTTCCTTGCACACAGGACTCCCCCAACAGTGATAGGACAAGGTTTGGACATTGAACCACATTCAACCAATTAAATGACTGGGTTAGGTTAGGGATCACCATTTGTCAATTGGTCATCAAAAGGCTGATTCAATCCTGAATTTCTGTTAGTGGTTTCATGCAGGGGATGGTGGAAGTTTTGCAAGTCCTAAGCCGAACTTTCTTTGGCAAATTATTAGAAAGGAAATCAAGAGTGAAAGGCAATTAGAACTTAGAAGGATTTGCATCTTGCAAGAATTTAGTCTCTAACAAACAAATATAGCCATCGACTATTGTTTTTCCTATTTCTTATCCCTACAATATGATCATAAGAAACCAACTATAAGAAAACTGCTAAGGATAATATGCTAGATAACCTACCTTTTTTTGCACATGATAACCAATGTTTGATTAGGGAAACATAAAATAGGTTTTTGGTCAGTAAAAATGAGGCTACACAAATCCTAACCATTACTTAAAATATACAAAGAAAGATCCAGGATACCGCCAGCAAAACATTTTGAGTGAAGAAGGAAGGATTTACCTGAAATCCAGAAACAACATGGCGTACTGCATAATAAAGGCCAGCCACTTGAGCATCATAAGCTGAAATTAGAGAAAAGTAGGGGGGGAA
The DNA here is from genome assembly GCA_017589505.3 of Metroxylon sagu. Lineage (NCBI taxonomy): Eukaryota > Viridiplantae > Streptophyta > Magnoliopsida > Arecales > Arecaceae > Metroxylon > Metroxylon sagu. Next base: position 1,585,463 of record JACVBY030000606.1, on the reverse strand, counting down.
GAAAAGAGTGTCAGCTCACCATTTCAAGAATTGTTGCATTGCTAAGAGAGGCTGTAAATTATGAAAGTTATATGCACAGTGTAAGCTGAGAACAGATGTTTTATCAGCCAACCTAAGAATAATATCTGTCTCTAGTTATGCTAACCTAAGTAATCCTACTGGTATAATGACCAGCAGCTATTACTAACTTGTGCAGTGGGAACTTGTAAGCCAAATCCTCACCTTTACACAACCCACCATCTAGATTTCATTCTTGTCCATGCCCTAAGAGAATACATTCCATTAAACATTCACTTCTTGTAGAATTTCTTAAACATGGTGAGCTTTTTCACCCGTGAACTTGCCTCGTCCTGTATGTAGCACCACCGATGCTCTATTTTCTAAAAAAGGTCTTTTGCATGTTTAACCCTGCAAATACTGCTTATTGTATAAATAATCTCCAAAAATTACTATTTGAATGGTCACATGTGAACACACACACCCTCAAATCATCTTGTTTTTGCAACGATGCCCCTCTTGTTAAACTTTTGACTAATGGTGTTAACAAGAAATTATTTTAAGTATAAAAGGACAATATTATCCTTTTGCATTAATACCCTTGAAAAATTATACAAATGTATAGCTCTTCACATTATAAAATAAATGTTGATTTTTTTTGTTATGGGTGTTATGATAAAAGGCAATATAGTCCTTTTACACTAAAAACAGTTATCAACACAAATAGTCAAAAATCTAATAGGGGAGCTATGTTCCAAAAAAAGATGAATTGATGGGTACCAAGATGGCTGGTAAACTTTTTAGTGTTCCTCTATAAATTGCTGCTGTTAACAATCCAGACAATGTGTCCACACAAAAGATAAAAGGGAAGAGTCAGAGGGGGCAATCTTGCCTCAATCCCAAGGTTGAGTGGAACCAATTTGAGGGGCTGTCATTTGTAAGCATAAAGAAGGATGAAGTATAAACACAGCCTTTAATCCATGAAATAAAATGAGGATGAAAGCCATAGTGATTAAGAACAGCCCAAAGATAATCTCATCAAACTTGATCACAGGTACATTCCACATCTATTTTAACAGTGAATGAACTCTTTGATTTGGAAGCATTGGTAAGAGTATATTACCTCTTGGCCCAGCACCACATTGAGGCTGATTACAGGTACATTCCACATCAAAAAGAAGCTCCTTGCTCCTCAGAGATCAAATTTGAAATAATAGTTCCCATTCTTTTCACAATTAGGCCATATACAAAGCATTGCATTGACCGATCAGCAAGTTAATTTAGGTTCTACAGGACTCTCCTTGGGAATTAGTGTGATGTATGTAGATTTCGATGCATTGGGCTTCTTCTCAGGGAAGAAAAATTCCTTGATGGCAGCGCAAACATCATCCTTACAATAGACTAAATGCTGAAGCTATCTACAGCCATGCTTCTGAAAGCATCCTCAATCTCTGTCTGTTACAGGATGAGTGAGCAAATAATTCTCATGAGCTGTTACCATCTTAGGAATTAAAGGGAGATCAAAATTTGTAATAAAAGACAAAGCCACTGTCCATTTATCATGGAAGAATTGCATACTGTGTCTTTAACAGCATTTTCTATATTTACTATCAATTCATTAGAAGACTTTATCAGTGAAATTCGATTTTTCCTTCTCCAAGGGATAGTAGCCTGATCGAAATAACTAGTACTTGAGTCACCTTCCTGCAGCCAACATACTCTAGATCTGTCTCCAAATTAGTTCTTGACATCTAAATAGCTTTTGTGATCCCAAATCAATTCAAGAAGTCTGTTATGATCAGCCTCAAACAAGCCTCCTCTAGCTGCTTCCCTCATCCAATGTGTATAAATTTCCTTCTCCAGTTCATTTTTTTAAATGTCACCACATTCTCTGTTCCATTTGCAAAGAGCATCTTTAGTTGATTTTAGTAGTAGTGAATCCTTGACCGTGGGAGAATGATTCCCTGTACAATGCCATGCATGATGAACTATTTCACAGACTCCTTCACATACAACTAAGTTTTTTTTAACTGAAGGGAAGAGGAATTCTGGATGCAAAATCGTAGGCAACAAAAAGGGGCAATTGCCAAAACCAATACAAGCCATATGATGGACCTTTGTTTCAGGGAAAAATGCAACCTAGTTCCCTATTGCCACGGCTGTCCAAGAACATCAACATTCTAGTTGAGCCATGACAACTTTTACACCTAGTTTGGAGCATCAAACACAAGATTAGTTAATCTGTTATCTTCAAGGAAGGAATGAAATTCAAGGGCATCGTGATCAATAATAAACTTCCTTTTTGTCATCTCTATAATATAGTTAAAAACCTATCATCAATAATGTCAAAAGAATCCTATCCATAACTGTGGATACCATTTGCCACACAACCTATCTCTCAACACCCCTTGTGCTAGCATAGACAACATCGAGGATCCATGGAGGTGAACATGGAAGAAATCAAACCAAAAGTCATCTTACAGAGATCTATTTCACCCAAGTTAGTTCTCCAAATTATTATAATACCACTAGAGAGCCCCTTTGATGGCATAACAAACAAGCTCCATTCTAGCCCCAAGGCCTGAAGTACCCTAGAGATTGAATAATTAGATATTTTGGTCTCCAGAAAACAGCAATTATGGTTCTATGATTTCACACCAATCTTTTGGCCACATTGAAAAATGAGGATTTTGAAGCCACTTGACAATTCCGATAAAACATGAACATCAAATAAGAGGAGTAGGTTCACCTGGCCTGTCATTCCACTACCATGATCATTGATATAATTAAGACACCCTAATGAGGAAGAAGAGTTGATTCCTCTGGCTCAGCCCTCCACCTCCATGAACTTCGAGCTGAGGGATTGGAGCATAGGATCCACTAGTTCAAACAGTGGAAATTACCTCCTTAAGATAGAGAAAACAAGTTGAGTGGGAGGATGATTCGATTGATTTACTTTGGTGGGGCCTTGGGCCATGTGTTGAGGTACAAAACAAATAGCTCAATGGACTAGTCTCACCAGCAACACATGAAACTCCATTTGCATTGGGCTAAGTCGAGTGGGCTTCATCTTGGGCTATAGGCTTTTGTTGTGGTTGATAACCAGTCATGGACTTCAATTTAACATAATAGCAGTCTCAAGACCTAGAACCCATATTGGGCCAATGAAGTGGCCTTGATGAGCTCAAAAGAACAAGCTCTAGATCTAGCTCCTTATCCCTAATATCTTACTACTAAGACCTTCAACTTGGTCATATCATCATTCCACCATTGGATCCTTTAGGTTTCCTTCTAATTGAGAGCACTTTTGCTTCCCTTTTTGCCACTTTCAAAGCGTTCATCACCCTCAAAGCTTCTCTTGGCCATGTCCATTAGCTCCTAAGCTGGCAATAGTAGAGTTTGTTCTCCATTATTGTGGTGGCAGGAGATAACACACCTAGACATCCCACCAAGTCACCAACCCTTTCATCATTTTCTTCATCCATCTGTGTACTCTTCATTCCTTTGCAAGGAGACCAAGCCACATGTACCCACCACCATATGTATAAAGTTTAATATATAGCTGGTTCCAAGTTTGGATAAAGGTTGTGGTCAGTTAATGGCCGACATAAAATTATAATCATACCCCATTAACATGAATCCAATAAAGAAAATTGTTGGGGCATCCTCTAGTTACAATGCGCTACATCAGACTCCGAATGTAATAAAAAATTTTAAAGAGTAGCATCATTGGCGCCCATGTGTGGAAAAAAGTAAGCAAGGTTTCTTACACATGGACGAGTGTGGGTAAAAAAGTTAGTTCAAAAAAACAAAAATTAGATAAAATACAATTAACTACTTGAAATATAAGGTCACTAGTAGAAAAATTATAAGAACAAAGCCTTAATCCCAAACTAGTTAAGGTCGGCTGCATTAACCCTTTTTCTCCATTCTGCTTGATTTTGAGCATATTTTTTTTGTAAAATACAAAGATTTTAAATATTTCTTTATCACTTCTTTCCATATAATTTTCAGTCCACCTCTACCTCTTTTTCCTTCTACATGTATTAAATCACTTTTTCGCACATTTGCATCTTTAGGTCTGTGTTGTACATATCCAAACCATCTAAGTCATCCTTCTCTTAATTTATCCTCAATTAGTGCTACTTCTACCTTTTTTATGAATGACTTCGTTTTTTATTCTATCTTTTCTTATATTACCATTCATCTATCTCAACATTCTCATTTCAGCCATATTCATTTTGTGTACATATAATTTTCTAACATTTCATACCATAAAGCATAGCCAGTCATATAACTATCTTATAAAATCTTTCCTTCAACTTGGTAGGTACTCTACGATCACACAATATTTCAGTTGTTTTCCATTTTATCCAACCTATTTTAATCCTAAGGACAACATCATCCTCAATCTCTCTTTTCTTACAAATAATCGATCCTAAATATCGAAAATTATTACTTTTAGAAACTTCATGGTCATCAACTTTCAAAAGAAGCATCAATCACTAATACTAAAATTATTTCTAATACTAAAATTATATTCCATATATTCAATCACTAATAGAAAAATTAATGAAACTAATAAATGTAATGATTAGAAGAAAATTAATATAGCTTGCCTGCAAGAGACTAAGTGGGTAGATAAAAAGCAAAAAAGGTTGATAGTTTTAAACTTTAGTATATATGTAAAAATAAGAATAAAAATAGAGCAGGAACTATTGTAGATAAGAATCTAAAAGACGAGATTGTAGATATCAAGAGAATAGAAGATAGAATAATTTTGATTAAATTGATGTTAGGAGAGTCAATTAATATTATTAGAACTGATGCTCCGCAAGTAGGTTTAAATTATGCAGCAAAGCAAAGGTAGTTTCCTTATCTTAGCCATCTTATATAGTTTTTATATGCTTCTCTATTCCTACATTTAGGTAGTTTTCTATAAAACTCTCTTTTAGCCTTAATTGCTAATTGAACTTTTTCATTCTACCACTAAATTTTTTTTATCACATAGCTATTTTTCTTTTGACTCTTTTAGCACTTCCATAGATATTTTTTTAATATTATTAACCATCTTTTTCCATATAGTATTGATTTCTTTATCTAGACTCCATTTTTCTTCATCATTCTATCTTTAAAAGTTATAAATTTCTCTCTTTTCAAATTCCATCATTTAATCCCTGAATTCTTATACTCTTTAGTCCTCCATTTTTTAATACATACATATATAACCATCAATTTATGTTGCGTGGTTAAACTCTCACTCAGCACAACCTTACAATCTTTACAAAAAAACTTGATCAATCTTTCTAATAAGAAAAAAAATTATTTAATTAATATCATATCAATTTTTAAAAATTATTAAATGAGAGTCCTTTTTAAAACATATTGGTCAATACTAAATCATATACCATTGTAAACTATAAAATGGCATCTTTTTCATTTTTATCTTCGAAACCATAACATCCATGTATTCTTTCAAAATTTGCATTCAAGTTAATGCATCAAAGATAACAACCAAAAGTTTTGGTTAAAAAGGATAAGATCAGAGAAAGATAAAGAAATCATTTTAATAAATTATTAAATAAAAATTATGTAAATAATTTAAGATGCTTTACTAGTTTCATTGAGCATAAAAATATAACATATACTCATAAAATTATGATATTTAAGGAAAAAGATGCTATGCAAAAGATGAAAATAGGAAGAGCAATGGGATCTGATAAAATTTCCATGGAGATTTGCAAATGTTTAGGTGATGTAAGAGTAACTTTAACTTAGGTAATAAATTTATCTAATAAAACCTTAGAGACTGAAAAATGCTGATGAATGAAGAAATGGTACTATAATACCAATTTATAAGAATAAAGAAAATTCAAAACTGCTTTAAGTATCATGGTTTCAAGCTCATGTCTTATATTATAAAACTTTGGAAGAGAGTAATTGAATATAATGTAAAAATGTACTACAAAATTATCAAAGAATCAATTTGACTTTATGCCAGCAAGATTGATTATGGAAGTTATTTATCTTCTTAAGAGGATAATGGAGAAGTACGGAGAAAAGAAACAAGATATTCATATAATTTTTATTGATTTAGAAAAAGCATATGGTAGAGTCTCTAAAAGTTTTATAGTGGGTATTAGAAAAGAAAAAAATATTTGTCAAATATATTAACGTAATAAAAGACACGTATATGAAATGGTATCTACTACCGGTAATACCAATGAACTTCTAATTACAATAAATTTACATCAAAGATCTGCTCTCATTTCTTACCTTTTTGCATTAATCATAAATGAGTTTACAAAACATATTCAGAAAGATATTCCATGGTATATGTTACGTACAAATGATATAATACTAGTAAATAAAATTAACACCGAAATTCATTGTAAGTTAGAATTATATAGAAATGCATTAGAATTTAAAGGTTTTAAGTTAAATAGGACAAACAGAATATATGAAATGCAACTTTAATATAATTAGAAATAGAGAGAATATATAGTAAAAATTGAAGGCCATTAAATTCTTAAAAGTGATCATTTTTTATATTCAAGATCAATTATTCATAGAGAGAGATTGAAGATATATTGTCCATAAGATTAAAGCTTGGATGAGATGTAAAAGTGCAGTTGGAATATAATGTGATCATAAAATACTTGCTAAGTTAAAAAAAAAAATTTTATAAGACGGCCATAAGACCAGCTATGCTTTATATTACATAATGTTGGACAGTTAAAAAATTACATACACTCAAGATGAATGTGGCTGAAATGAAAATATTGAAATAAACGTGTAATAATGCAAGAAAATATAGAATAAGAAATAAAGTCATTCCCAAAAAGATAAAAGTACCACCAATTGAGGACAAATTAAGGGAAGAACAACATAAATAGTTTGGACATTTGCAACGTAGACCCGAAGATGCATCAATGAGGAGTAATTTGATATATGCAGAAGAAAAAAGCGATAGAGATAAATCAAAAATTATACGAAAGGAAATGATAAAGAAAGATTTAAAATCTTTGCATCTTAACACTCAAAACCAAGCAAGAGGAAAAAATTCATGTAGTCAACCTTAATTAGTTTAAGATTAAAACTTTGTTGTTGTTGTTGTTGGTTGGATTGGTTAAGTTACATTGAACTTGACCAAATTGTCTGGGTTGAACCAAAACCATCCTCCCTTGTTCCTCCATCCTCATCGAATCCTAATAGCATGGATCAATGCTCTGTATAATAGCTTGGAAAATTTCTGTCAAACCATCTTCCATGGTGACAACCTCCCTCATGGCCGATGAATGGCTACAATCTTGCTGCACGTCCAATTTTTTCACAATTAATAGCATGCCTTCGACAAGTTTTCAAATGGGAAAGCTTGCTATACGCACCACCTAAGCAAAGAATGGAGTTGCAGGCCGAAAGAGGTTTGGAGACGTTGACCTGAATGCTAAGCTCTCATAAAACCAGCCTTCATCAAGTTCTTAGTCCAATCCTCAATGAAAGAGGGGGTAGAGGCTTTTGAAGCAATCCCTAGTATACAACTTCTATCCCAATACTCCATTGGTATTCTTGCATGCTCACCCACGTTAAGGCATAGCAGATTGCATTAGGACCTGGATTGAAAATAGGCCTCTAGTGTTGGAGCACAAGGATTTGTTCTGCTTCAAAGTGGAATAGCAAATGACCCTTCCACAACAGCAAAGTTTGGAACTCCCGTGGAAGGTTCTAACAATTCTTCAGTTCCAAAGAGATGTCATCTTGGCCAATAAAACTAGCCCAGTAGGGGTAGCTTCCATCAGTGGTGGGCACACCAATTCAGGAAAACAACTTTCTTCCATTTGATTTGGTTTGCTCTCATCCAATAGTTGAAACATGAATTTGTTGAAAGAACTTAGAGATATTTTATTGTTGAACATGCTAAGGTGATTTGAAAGTGGGTTTTCATTTTCAATTGTATCAAAGTAAAATACTTGGAGAACAAAAACAACCAAGAAATCATGTGTTCCTAGTACAAATCTGCAACTCAATGTTGCCTCAGCATCAAACTCAAATTGACCCATTCTTTGTGCAAATTGGTCTTGGAAATGATTTGAAGGAAAAATCTTGCACGTCATTAAATGGAATGAAATCAATCAGGAAGGTTCTTTTCTCTGTAAATATTAACTGCAATAGTTCATATGGCCACATGCTTTAGAATAGTAGTCCAGCCATATTGATATTCATCAATAATCATGATTGTTTAACACGGTTAAAAGTGTAAGAACCCACAAGATAACGGGGCATGTCTCATGGTGGTTTTACATGCTTCAATGACCATTCTGCCATTCAACTCCCTCAACCAAAGTCTACAATCTCGATACCAGGTACCACACTGATACTTTATCAGTTCAGTATAATGCGGTCAGTATATTATGGTATCATAGTGGTACAAGGGCAGCAACACTTGATTCAAACCGAGTGGGTCAGTACAGATCTGTTCTCATACCAAACTAGCAAACTGACTTGATTCTGCACCTTACGAAACTAGCAAACTGCACCGTTCAGTTCAATTTTGCCATCCCTGCACTCAACTTTTAGCATCCCCAGGGTTCTGATCCTTTCAACCATCTTTCTTCAGTGTAAAACATCAGAATAAATAAAGCTCCTGATGAGCTCCTGTCAATTAAACCACTAAACCACTACCTTTGTTGGCATGGGCACATCAAAATCCCTTAAATAATGGCAAAGAATCACCTAGTCATCCTTCAGAATCTTTCTTGTGCTATCAAGTATAGTTTGTAATAAAGATTGATAAAGATTAGAGACTAAGCATGAAAGTGTTAATGAATAAAACTCATGAAGAGAATGAGAATATTGACATTCTTGGATGGAATAAAAGAAGGAATAGCTTACCATATTCATTCAAATAATCCATTAATAACCTTGTGAAGATATCAGTAAGAACCTCTGATTCAGGCGAATAATTTGATTGTGGGCAGTTGAAATCCATACAAATATGTAAGCTTTAGGAGTGGAGAACATAGTATCAGGTTTGTACCACAATCTTGAATATGACGATTTTCTCAAAAGAAGTGGAAATTTAACCTGTTTAAAAGGTCAGAAAATTATATATGAAATCAACTTATACAGAAAAAGCAGTAGAACATGATTTAAGCCATCAAGAAGTTACCTTCTCTTGGACATGCTTAAGTGACAAATCAGTTGGGATGAACATATTAGGCTTTGGAAGATGTAGATTTTTATCAGGAGCATTTTCTATCCATTGCTACAAAGCATAAAGCATTGAGAAAATGATTAAATATTACACATTGTAAAGCTAAATGAGGACTGTGCAATGTTTAGTAAAGAATGATGGTAGGTCACAAGCAAATAAAACATTGATATATAACGTCAAAACACCACACCCCCTAAAGAATAAGCAATAAATATAAATTTGATAACATACCTGGATTGTGGAAGCAGTCACCTTTTCAACAGAAAATGGTGTTCCATACCATGGTTCAATTAAGTCTGTACATCCTTCAAATTTTTTAGATTCCCAGAATATTCTGAAAGAGGACCATTTTCTCATCATGAAATAAATGGGACAATAATGGAAAGGACAACAGCAAGTGTAAAGTAAAATATTGACTTCAACAGTTGTAACCAGTGGAGCAAATGATAGATGCAACAGTGCAAAAAATCTAATACTGGTGTCAATAGCACAATACATGAAATAGTAACACACCATAACCAGGCAAAAATTCATGATCTGAGTCTGATTGATACAAGTATCCTGTATGGTTGATGTACAGACGTAAAGCAACCACATAGGACACAATAAAAATTCATATGTTTGTATCTCTAACATGCTGCATCCTCCTCTTGTCCCACCTAAAGGGTAAGCATGAGCTGTGGAGTAACAATTTTCAAATCAAATATCAAAAAACAAGAAAACTGATACAATTTTTTATCGTGAATCACAAGTTGCAAGAGCCACTTGGTACATTGGTTATAACAAGGTGATAGATAATAGTTAGAAGCATTTAAAATTGACTGTCAAATGCTTTACCCATCCACAATAAATTTATCGGTCATCTAAGAATCATTTTGGGATTGTAGCGCAAATATGATGTACAAATTAATGATAACATGTTAAATCCAGAAAACCATGCCACTGCAGCCATCAAACTTAGTCAGCCCTAATTTAGGAGTCATATCTTGCTTCTTTTTAGCCTACAAGAATGATAGCACAGAAAAGGCATCAGATACACTAAATATTGCTAGGCTCGGCCAATTGTGCAGTTAATGTCAAAAAACAGATAAAACCTCAGCTAGGAGGATAGACCAAGTAATTGTGCTTCAAAGGTATCAAAGATGGTGGAAGATAAAATGCATAAATGAAGCAAAGACCACAAAGAATAGCACTGACCATACAAACATGCATTATATCATATATTATGATATATAAACTAATATTATATTGCATTATAATATGAGGTAGACTTGGCTACATTCGAATGTATCCAAGTCTAGATCCGATCATCTCTCTCACCCTTTGATCCACATAGTTTACGGATCCCAAAGGTAAAAAAAGTGCAAAAGATATGGTGGCTCCGATATTCATGTGGATTCAAGAGTGGAGAAAGTGACCGAATCCTAAACTTGGCTACATTCGAATATAGCTAAGTCTACCTCTTATAATATTATATATAATAATATAGTATAATAATATATTATAGTATAATAATATAATAATATATAATAATATAATATAGTATGACATATTACATTATATTATATTTTAAAAATAAATTATAATTAATATAATATAATAATATTTTAGTTTTATATCATGTTATGTATAAATTATTATTATTATAATATATTTATTATAAATAAGGGATATTTTGTTTTATAATTTTAGTCTAAGATCATTTCAAGGGATCACCACCTTTGAGGACAGTGATAGGATCACTTCTCAAGAGGGTGATCTATGAAATAGGGATGATTTTGGATCACCACCATATAGGATCACTACAATGCAACCAAACAAAGTGATCTCATCATCGTTTTATAGATCACTGATAATTCTGAGCATATCACCCTATACCAAACGCCACCTAAGAGAAAATGATAAAATTGAAAAGATAGGGTAGAAATTTTAAACACATTTTTCTTCCTCTCTTTACCCCTCAATTTCAGGAATAAAGAAATGTAAGCTTTTGAGGAGTAATGTTCCACTCTCCCTCCTTTCCTCTCTCTTTCGAATAGGATTTTTTTATACTCTTCTCCTTCCTTCCCCGCTCCTCTCTCTCATTGACCTCTAAAAAGGGCCACCACTAGCAGATGAAAACTAACTAGTATACTGAAAAATATAGAAATAAATGAATGAAGCTTCAATGAAGCTCCATGAAAAGTATTAGTGTACTAGATGAAGATGTTCAATTAACTTGGTCCGTATTGTATTTCTGTTGCAACAAACAGCCAATCAAAATGACTAATGGATATAATCTAAAAGAGGAAAAGAAGTTAGAAGGATAAGGGTAACCAACTAAAACCTAGCAAGATTCACTGAGTCCAAAATATGGAGGAGCGACAATAAAACCATGAAACAAATAGCGCTTATTGTTCAACTAAGACTCATTCTAACAACAATGTAAATGATATAAAAATTAAGACGGTGCAGAAGTTTGCATGGGTGTAACATTCCATAAAAGGGACAGCCTTATTTATCTTTGAAATCAGTAGCAAGTGTGACAGTAGACTCAAGTGCAGGACTGGGAGCTCCTTTTTTTTTTTTCTGTTTTTTCTTTCCTTCTTCCTTTTTTTTTTTGGTGGGGGGGGAGAGGGGAAGTGGCAAGAGAGTGACTAGGAAGTATAGAGATTCTAAAAAGATTCTGAACTATAAACAATAAATCCTTGCTATTAGAGATTCTAAAAAGATTCTGAACCATAAACAATAGATCCTTGCGTTTACAAAGGATTCAAGTGTTGAGAATCAATACCGTGTCAATGGCTAGCTGATACGGCATGATCCTAATACAGGAGCACTATGCCTCCATACACCTCAGTACAAGAGAGCAAAAAAGGTTTTCTGACAAAACATAAGCAAAGAAGAGTCAATGAGCCTTAATAAAGGCGCAGTGTGCCTTAATAGGCCTCTCGAGGCAATAGGAGCTCAACTCACCCGTACAACAACCCCCCCAAAACCCAATTTTACTGGTTGATGGCATGTACCAGCCAGTACAGGGATGGCATGTGTAAGATTTTAACCCTAGTAATTTAGAATCAAATTAAGTGGCATGCGCGCACAAGAGAGAGAGAGAGAGAGAGAGAGAGAGAGAGAGAGATGCTGATTGAGAAGCCAAGCTGTCATCATCTGCTACTCTAGAGTTCAGATAGATTCATAACTATAGAATATAATGAAATAGAAAAGAAGGTATGGAAGATTGAACCCTAACCTAAGTAGTTTCATCTCTTGATGTAAGCCCAAAAAAAGGTAAACTTAAAATAAAAGGCACTGCATTAACAATGCTACACAATTCACTTATGCCATAAATAGATCTTCAAATCTTCAAATTTCAAGAATCCTATCCAAGGTCCACAAAATCGATACCAAGACCTATACTGGTACAATACTAATTCAGTATAATATGGGTTCGTATGATATGGTACACACTCCATATCGAAATAGTGTGTCATTCTTTTTTCACTCTTAACCACTTAATATCAAGCGGTATGAGTCGGTACCAGTTAGTTTGGGTTGATACAGGTCGATTCGGACCAATTTGATTCATAACAATTGAAACTTAATATTGTACTGGTGCCTTACTGATATAGTATAGTACGATTGTTATAAGTTGGTATGGCGAATCTTAATCCTATCATTCAGATAGCAGAAAATAGATCTTTGAATCCAAGAGAAAACAACCCTTAAGGGCGTGCTTGGTTTATGGGTATAGGGATGGAAGAATGGGAAGGAAAACCCTTCAAACATGACAAAATTGGTATCAAAAACTTTAGTCTTCTCAAAATGTCTATTGATTTGCCAAAAAAAAGAAAATCAATTTAGTTACAGGAAAACATAAGTACAGTGGCAGCAATGCCAATCCCTCAAAATGTGAGTTTGTGATTCCATCCGAGATTTTGCAAACCCATTTCTCTCTACCATGGACATTGAACCAACCCCACCACCATTGCTACCACTAATGACACCACCACTAGGGGTGGGCATGGGTTGGGTGGCCCACAAACCGGCCTAAGCCCGATTCCGAAAATTTTAGGGCTCGAGCCAAATTTTGTAGCCTATAGGTTTGAGCTGGGCCCAATTTTTTAAGCCCATTCAAATTTCAAATTGACTTGGGCTTAGAAAAATTAGTCCTAACCCAACCCAGCTTAGCCCGAGAATATAATCTTTATATATTTATATACTTTGATGGAAAATAAATTTTTAATGGGATAAAAAGCCCACATTCTAACTATCCCAACCACTGAATGCTTTCATCATATAACACACGCACACACATTTTATATAAGTGGGATCGGCTAGACTAGACTAAGGCCCTAAGAAATTCCCACTTGGCTTCACTCAGGTCGACCATACTTAACCCGAGTTCGAGTCTAGCCTAACTCGACCTGATGCCTCGACTGCCTTTTTTATCCATGGCCTAGCCAGCCCATGCCCATCCCTAATCAACATCTAAGGAGGTGGTGGATGTGGTGCCCAAGGAGGCATCGATGCTAGACAATTGAGAGGCGAAGGACCTTTGGCTAAAATCCCAAGTGGAGGATAAGCTTCGATCATCATCCTTGTCCTCGTCCTCCATCATTGTAGCCACTATCAAGGCCTTTGAGTGCATCACCAACTCCTATTTCTTCTTCGACCATGCCCACAAGCATGACTCTAACCTCTCCCCTTGCCTCACAAAGGAGGCCGCACCATAGCCAAAGGACCAGTGGAGACATTCTGGACTATCTATACCACTTGCCATCTCCTTCATTTATACTGAATATATGTTGATTCTCATTCCTCTTATTGTGCAAACCAAATATAAATAATAAGAATCGGGATGTCATTCCTATTCCGATTTTTACACAAGCCAAATGTGGGTATGCGAATCGAAATAGCTTACCAATTGACCCGGGAATGGAATCCGATTCCCATTCCATTCCATACCTATGAACCAAATGTGGCCTAAATTAACTAACTTAAATTTCTTTTTTGCATCCATAAATTAACTTAAATTTCATTCTTTGACAAAAAAACCCTTAAATTTCAGAATAATGGTTAGTTACAAGCAAGGTATTAAATCCAATGCCCATGTGGATGTTTGTAACCAACCAAAGCATGCCATGTGCCATCCCAACATGGCATAACTGGTGTACCCTATGGCATGGACAATTTTGGTTGGGCACAAGGTTTTATGTTTTAAAAAGAAAATTTGTTTTCTTAAACCTCTTCCTTGTTAGGTAGGCCTTATTCGATGCATTAAATGTTACTTTAATATCCTAATCTCAATTAACGTGTGTCTATGCATGTTAACATATATTAAAGACAAATATTGATGAAATTTGAAGTCAAACAATATTACAAGACATATTTTCATTGAAACTTCATAAGTTATGACTTCCGAGCTTCAAAAAGATGCATCTTTATTCTAATGCAATCCACTTATTTTCAAGCTTCAACAATCTCCCCACCACACAGGATTAAGATGTGAAAATGAAAAAAAAAGTTTTTACACAACTTATGGCTTGGCATTAAGCAATACCAGGTGGTTCAACCCAATATCAATGTTAGAGGTGTTTGGCACCCATGCATTGTTAATACAGCTTATTCCAGCCGGCACCTCAATCTTTGGTCACAAACATGACCTAATGTCGTAATTCAACTATCGTGATTTCCAACGATGCTGCTTTTTTCATCCCTCAAAGTTTGCAAAACGGTTGTGGAATGACCATTTCAAAGCTCTGGCATCTTGTAGCTTACAAATTAAGTTTCCAGATGCTAGAAGAACAAAGAACGCAAGAAACTGATTATTTTGATAGACACTTAAAATAAGCCATGACACTACTAATATTTATATGGATGCATGAATTTGTTGTGCATGCAATTACAAAAGTATTTGTATATGATTAATTATGTAATTAGATACAGTCCGTATCTTCAGCAAAATTAACTAGAAAACAGTTAATCAGTATTATATAAAATCCACATACAAGATAGATTTTGCCTTATTTCTGCATTCAGTGCCAAATCCACTAGATTAAATGCCTGTCTACAAACCAAGACTTACTAAAATATGAGCATGTTAATATAAGTATTGTGACTTTACCTGACATTGCTTGGATTCAGCTCATCCAACACCTTCTGGATTGTACTTGGAACAAATTTCGATGGTAAGGATGATGCAACTAGCCAATCTTCTGGTGGGAATATCTGACATGACAGTTTGCAAATCAGCTAAACATATACTTGGTCCATATCGTGGTCAACAGAACTACTTGATAAGCATATTAATTTTGTGTCATAAACAACAAGAACAAGACAAATGAGAACGAAGATCTAAAATTGGAAGCTAGAAGTTTGAAAAAGATGACAAACAGCAAAACCAACTGTTCAATTACATCATCCACGACATACTAGAAAATGTGAAAGATACTCATATCATGGAAAGGTAAGTTTACGTTGCACAAAAAATATGATATTGGCAAGAGGTTACCAGGCAATTCATAAAATCAGGGTGACTAAATCAAAAGAAAACTAAAAAGCATGTCAACAAAGTCACAAGGCTTTGGCACAGGTAAAATGGCAGTGCTTTATCCTCGGATAGCAACCAGAACTGCCGGCCAGTACCAATCCATGCTGGCAAGCACAGAACACTCCGAGCCAGTTCTGGCACCAGCATCAGGACACCAGTCCCTTTTTCCAATTCTTAATTATTTTTTTTAAGTTTCCAGCTCCTTCTTTTGCGATAGTATGCCTTGGGCCAGCAGCACTTAATCCTTGAAGTGGGAACACCTTGGTCATTGGAGTTAGAGACAAACTGCAAAATGATCTTCATGGCTAGGAGAATATCAAAACCAATGATGAAAAAAAAAAAGAAAAAGCAGGGCCGGCACCAGTTTATGAAGAGAGAGACATAAAAAGACCCTGACGATAATAGAATGAAGTTTGTTACACATCAAAAAATTTTGAAATATTGTAAAATGGCCTACAAAAGAATAGAACATGTTTGGTTGGAGAAGGGAGGTACACATTTTCTCCCTTCCACAACAATAATAAATACCATGGAGGAGGCAGTATTTGTTTTCCAGTTCTCCTTTCTTCCCTCTCAGGAAAACTTTTCCTCAAACATAGGAAAAAACCAAACGAGAACTTAAGGAGTAGCAGCATAGACTTACCGGTATAATAAGCAAAAATAAACCATAACTCAAAAATTAAGCAATAATATTTAGAAAAGCAGCTACATAGGCTCATACAAGCCCCTAAAGCCTCCATTGAGAACCAGCTGCCCAGCTAGCCCTTAACCAGGCTAAGTCATGTAGCTGGAGTTCAGGCAGGCATCTAGGCCTAAGTAGCTCGTGCAACAATCAAAATCCAACCATCTTTCCAGGTAGGTCAGATAGGCAGGGAATACTGGGATACTCGGACAGGGGCAAATAGATATCAAACACATGCCTCACCTGTTGGTGCCTCAACATTTCAATCACAACTTGCAGATTTTACCAATACATTTACAATTGCAAGTTTTCCCTTTGTCATGTGATGGAGTTGCTTGTTGCATTAGCTCACAAACAATTAAGCATGTACTTCTGAATCACTGATCAATAACATAATTTTCCAAGGATAATTATGATTATGCTAGTTAACATGTTGTTGATCGGCTTCCTCAGAGAAATGTGATTATATTTCCTTAACTAATCTTGCTTTCTTATTTTTTTAACTTCTTTTTAGTCTTACAATTGTTAAACATGTTTTTAAAACTAGTTAAATTTCACATGCATAAGCACATGAAACCTCAAAGTTAGTTTAACAATTTACTTTAAAATATCTAACTGATAAAATTAAATAGACCAACTAACTAGTTATATCAACATATAGTAGAATTTATGTGGATATAACTCCTATCGTTCAACAGTCTCACCCATCATCTCAACTATATATTGTGTCATGAAGTTACGTTCTAAAACAACGGTATGGAAACCTATGCAATATTTCATTAGGATAATATATTACCGGGATATTATTATCTTGACTCTATTGATAGTCCTACATCTCAGTACCATAATAGAACATATGTACTTTTTTTCTTTTTTTTAAACTTAATCTATCTTAGATGGCAATACCATGTCGAGATGGTAATGTCTTTTCTGATAATCTTGCATGGTACTGGTACCATACCAAAACAAACGTGGCTTTTTTCAATTTTTTTAACTTTATCTGAAATGATCTTTTAGCGCATTTGTTCCAATGTTTAAGCGGTTGTTGAGACAATAATAAGGTGCATGGTGTTGGTATTGGTATTGGTATTGAAACCCATAGTTTCAACAATATTTTAAAAAATTACAAACAAATAAGTGAAACTTGGCTTTCACTCTCCCTCTTCTCTCTTCTTCCATAAAACAGGACACACTACCTTCCCATCCCATTTAAGCACATAAAACAGAGGTTGTCCCAAGATGTATCGATTGGGATGATAGAATGATGGCCAGATAGTCACATCTTGACACTTGGGACTAAGGTTCGCAGTCTTGGTATCAAAACCCATATTGGTACTACACAATTATAGTGTTAGTACCCAGTACATAGATCGCTTCACCGTACCAAGACTCAGTGCAGGCCTAGTATATAGGTTAAACTCAATGTACCAAGACTCGGTATGGACCCATACCAAGTTTCAATATGGTATCAATACAATACAATACGCTCTGTACAAGGCGTTATACACTGATACAGTAACCCATCCTTGTGAGTCACAGGTCGTTCTATAAGGATTTAAAAACAAGGTGCAGCCCCTTGGCTTGCTTTTTCTTTTTGGAATCAGGTGATATAGTCCAATCATGCTCTACATCAGCAATTAAGCCCTGTATTGGTGGTCTTGACCAATTTCGTTCAGGACCAGCAAGACATCATGGTCCAATACAGCATCCCAAAAGGCATCTCAATCCCATTTTCCTGCTGAAATGATATGGTATCAACAGTACCATCCTACTCCCATAAGACCATAAATCTTGGTTTAACATGGAAACATGAAGATTCAAAAAAAAAAAAAAAAAAAAAAGAAAAAGAAAAAACTCAGGAGGAAATTATAAATCCTCCAAACATCAAGAAAAAACTCTGTAATAGACAAATTCGTTGGATTAGTAGGAAAAACAGAAGATAATAAGCAAGGATTGCTGAACTAAACCAAACCAATCGAAATTCAATTCAGTTTGCCCTTTTGATACAACAGTCGGTTCACCATTTTTTCAATTTTTTTATTTTTTCAAAGTTTTAAATTTTTCTTTTTTTTATGTGATATATGAAACTGAGAGCCTCTCATGAGTTCACATCTTTTCTCATCGCTTATTTTCATTCAAAATCACTTAAGTAAATGTCATTCTTTCTCCTCTTTCTTTTTTTTTACCATCTACTTAAGATTTTTCATAAAAATAAGAAAACATCTCCATTTGAATTCAACAAAAATATCAAAAAACAAAAAAAATCAAATTCTTTAAGAATAAAAAGTCAAACTTTCCCTATCAAAAACAAATCCAAAAAATTTTAGGAAATAGCGCTTTAGTAAATATCAAGTTCAAATACTTCTACTTAAGATAAAAATCTTAAAAAATCAATTTAACTTAAAAATGAAGAGAAAACAAGACACCAGAAAAAAAATATATATGTCTTAAAATATAATTCGTAAGACTTTGATCAACACTTGATCAAACTTATAGGGTTTCTATACTTAAACAGGATCATGATACCAATGAATCTTACACTATATGCCGACTTGATCCAGAGCTCATTAAAATAATAATATTAAACTTGCTATAAAATTTTAAGATTAAAACGTATTTCTTAAGATCAAAACAACCTCTAATCTAGCAATATGTTACAGTATGAACCCTAAAAAATATATTTTAACCTTATAATTTTATGGCAAGTTTAATTTTATTGTTTTAATGGGTTTTGAATCAAATTGGCATAGGCCCTTATGAGGTTTTCTGGTGCTGTGACCCTAAGTCTGGAAACCCTATAAGTGTGGTGAAGTGTTAACTAAAACCTTACAAATTACATGCTAAGACAATTTTTCTTGGTGCTTTTTCTCATTATTTCTAAGTTAAATTGATTTTCTGAGATTTTTATTTCAAGTGGAAGTACCCTAACTTGATATCTATCAAAGCGCTATTTTCTGAAATTCTTCGAGTCCTAAAATTCTTCAAATTTGTTCTTGAGAGGGAGAGTTGACTTTTTAATCTGAAGAAATTTGATTTTTCTGATTTTTTTTTGAATTCAAATAAGGGACATTCCCCTATTTACATTAGGGCTGGAAGTGGGCCTGAGCCAACTCGAGGCTCATCAGGCTAGGCTGGATTCGGGCCAGACCATGGGCTGGATTTCATTATATTCAGGTTGGGCTTGAGCCCAAAATTAAGGCCTATATCAATTTTGGGTTAGGCTCAAGTAAAGCATTGGCCCGACTTAAAACCAAGCTCAATTACTAGGCCCAAATCAGCACCAATTATAGAGGCCATGCCTTCTGTTGGAGGACATTTGCAACTCTTCTAGTCTTCTTCCTCTCTCCTAGTCATCAGATTCGTTCGTTTTCCAACAAAGATGCCACCACCCTTGGAGCCGAAACTCAAAACATTCAAAAATTAAAAAAAGCAGATCCGATGACCACCCCCATCATGGCACTGTCTCACTTGGATGCGCAATTCACCAAACCACCAACCATCTCTCTCCAAGGGTTTCTTCTCGCCTCTCTAACCCGTCTCTTTCTAATCCCCTCTTTTTTTTAACTTATTCTTGATCGAGTTGGGGAAGGGATTGACCCATCTCTTTGTAATGCCCTTCTCCTCGGTCTCTTTCTAATCCCCTTCTTTTTTAGCTTATTCTCGATTGATTGGGGAGGGCATTGATCCATTTCTTTGTAATCCCCTTCTTTTTTTAGCTTGTTCTTGGTCAAGTTGGGGAGGGGATCGGATTATTGGAGAGGATGGAGTTCAGGAACACCGCCACCTTGCCCTCACTCTCTTTCTAATCTGATGGCTCATCCCTCGCCGCAGCCGAGTGCATGACCAGAGCCCTCCCCACGTCCCCATCACTCTCCCCTAACCCTCCCATCGGCTAAGCTCTTTCGCACCGTCAGCTCTGCCTTTCACTCCTTCCCCATCTTTACGCTCCTTCACCTATCACCTCCCCCACATCACCCTCCACTACAATGGCGACCTCCGATGGCCACATCCACGGCACCACCAGCACCCTTTTCTGACACCACAAACCCACATAACCCTTGACGATGCAAAAGCATTTCAGGCCGATACAGCTCATTGCTCGAGCCAGGCTTGGGTTTTGGGTCGGCCCATGAATTTTGGGTCGAGCTTGGGTCCGAACTAGGGCCAGAGTTTTGGAATAATTTTCAAGCCTTAGCCTAACTCAAAGCCTAAAAAAACAATTCGACGTGGCCCGACCCAGCCCAATTCTAGCCCTAATTTTCATGAGAAATATTAAGTAAATCGAAATAATGACATTTACTTAAATAATTTTGAATAGAAATAAGAGATAAGGGATGTGAGCTCACAAGAGGCTCTTAGCTTTATATACCATATAAAAAAGAAAAAATTAAAAAATCATGAAAAATAAAAAAATTGCAAAAAGGGCCAAAGAGCCGGTTGGATTCGGTTTGGTACCAAATCGGTCCGATGCCAGTTTAGCATTGGTTCACGATTTCACAGACCTCAATAACAAGTGCAGAGAAGAAAGAGCAACACAAAAGATATATGAATCTAAATGACCACTTACGTACATGAACACATGAATATGAACCGTGTCTTGTGTGTTCACACACACCAACATCTATAAATATGTATATGTATGCATTTCTATTTGTATTTGTATATCCATACATATATCTGTAGTGTATAGATGCTTCTGGACAGTTGGACACAACATGACATAAAACGACACTTTTTGGTATTATAGGATTAAGGATTTCTACAAAATCAGTACTCACATGGCATTTTCATTTCAAGTAATGATAAAATACCTAACAATATTGAGTGCTATATGACAGTAGACTCAAGTGCTTAGACAATTTTATTTAAGAACCATTTTTGGGGTTTTTTACATTTTAGTCCTAGAAAGACTAATTTGTATATTAATCCTTGTCTTTTCTGTATTTGTATTTTACTCCCTCAATTCTTATATCTTATTGCTTGTACATCCCTCAAGTTAACTAGATGATAATGGGATATTCTACCAATATTCTCCTTATTTCTGGATATTTTTGCCCTTAGCCCTCACACTTGATCGGTCCCTTAGCATGAGTCCCTAGCCCTCACACTTGATCGGTCCCTTAGCCTAAGTCCCTGGCCCTCACACTTGATCGACCTTTTATCTTGTGTCCCTCCATGTCGGTCCCCTAAAGGCCTAGTCCTATGTGAGAAAAGGGCAATGTGAGCAAGAAGAGGCCAAGTCTTGAGTTACATTCATTATTAAGCTAAGGGCATTTTTGTCCCTCTGCAATCCCACTTAACTCTAACCAAGATTCAATCAATAAAAAGGGCTGATTTGTACAAACAAAAAACTTTACAGGGATCTTTATATAAAAAGATAACTATTAAAAAGAAAATATGGAAGATTTCACAAACAATTGCAAAAAAAAAACCTTTTAAAATCATAGTAAGGATATCCATGTGCAATTTTTATTTTGGAGAAAGCACCACTACATAATTAGCTCAATCTAGAGCTCAAAATGTATTGATTATATATGGTTTTTAAGTATACATTTTTGTGATACACAGAAGTGTCTCCACGTCTAGTTTTTTAGGGGGTGTCACACACACTTAAGGACACCTAGACACTTTGGGACCTGGAATAGGTGTCTAGGTGTTTCATATATACACACATACGTGGATGCATGTGTGTAACACAGCTTGACAGCATAGAAAATCTATCTGCAATAAATAAATATTGAGTTCATAGTCAGAGTATGTTGCCTTTTTAACCACATAACCTGAATACTTGAAAAGATTAAAAATCGTAATGCAGAAATAATAACAATTCCAAATAAAGTAATAAGAGATATATAATATAAACGCAAGATATCCATCTGCCAATAGAAGAATGATATTATGTAATTACAACGTAAGAGAAACCTTAAACAGCATCACTAACCTAAGGGAGTTGTTTCACAAACCTGCATGTTTGAAGCAATATTAACAACATAGCGACTAGGAGGGATTTTGTCTCGATAATGGAATGCCGTTTCACAAATTGCTGCAAGCTAAACAACCAAATGAATTGTTACAATTCAGTCTGATATGTTAAAAACATATTTAGCTAAAGTAAAATGTCAATATTTTATATTTCATATATTGACTATCAGAAGTAATTTCGTTGTAATGTGCATGAAAATGGAAATATGCTCCAATAATGAAAGTTTATACCATTACATATCATACCGACAGTTGGAACACATCAGAATTGAAAAGCAACCATATCAACATCTGATCTTATTACACAATGAAATCAGAGAAATTTATTTCCTTCAGAAATGATTTTAGATATTGGATACCTTTATAACATAGTATGGCATGTTTTGAATCACAAATTGTGTATATATAATAATTCTTATAAATGCATCATATTAGGTTAGTTCTCTGGGGTATGCATTATTATTGAAGTAAGCATCACTGAAACTACAAATAATAGTATAACACGTTATATAAATAATTTCAAACCACAAACTGATAATAAAATAATATAATTCAAAATACAAAGCAAAAAAAAATTATTATCGACAAGCCTCACCAATTTTTTTGGAACCAGTTTTCACCAATAATTCTTGTTAAAGGCTGCCACCAATCCCAAAACCAGATGAAAAGTGGAGGACGGACATGAGGTCAAAACCTAACTAGAATAATTTCAGACTACAAACTAATCCTAATTTGATGATACATTTGTTGTATTCATTGTTAAAGCAAATTCTTAGCATAACAGCTATTGTACAACACTACATTTTTCCCCCAGTAAGGTCTTGCCAGTTGCAACCAAGAGAACAAGTGGGTTTTCATTAAACATAAATAAATCCATAACCGCATATAAGTAAACAACAAATCAAGCTCAAAAGGAACAAATACTGATATTACAAACTGCATTAACTAATTTTTTATTCAATTCGAACATATATATTCTTAAATTGAAGAGGTAAGAAGATTTAGTTATACATGATACAGAATTAAAACAATATAAACATATTAAGTATATAAATTAGTCAATCAGGTTTAGTTATAAGTTATAGCCAATACATGGATAAAACAATATTCAACATTTTCTGCAGAAAATCATAGAACTGAGGAAAAAAAAATGAAATTCCTCTAAAACTTATCAGCATATTCATCACATATTTTTCCATGCAAAAAAGAAGATGCATAGCAATGCCAATGCATACTTAAAATAATTAGAATTTTATGTCAATTTTGTTTACAGACATTCTAAAATAAGATCTCCTTAAATTTCCAGAACAAATTATTCTTAACATGCAGAAATAATGCTCCATAAACTGTTATCCACTTAAACCATATAACACAGTTAATATGAAAATTTTCCATTATCTTTCCTTATCTGAAGAAAAAACCCAAGAAGATAAACAAAAGCATGCTTTGGCATATTGAAGTTTGGTGGGGCTAAGCGATATGTATTTCTTAACTCCAAGTGATCAGAATTTTATAGCTACATAATACATTAATCTATGCATTCACAAGCATGTCTCATCTTCTTTGAAAATATAAATAATAAATAAAATTGAAGCATCATATAATAATGGTTTCACTTGGCTGCAAGACCCAATAGTTTGAAACAAATGGGACATAAATTATACCATCATTGTTTCTTATGTCAACAACTAAATGATTCTAACGCAAAATATAATTGGCTCCTGTTAGTGATATGTCCTCAAAAGAAAAAGGCATTTGTCAAAATTTAGGGAGCCAGAAAAAGGTCCTAAGATTTGCTCTCAAAAAGATCTGGACGTGGACAAAGCTGGGAAGCATCTGGGTAAAATGATTTAGGAAAAAAAATTTTTTAAAAAAAACTCAAGGTTCACTGCTGCTTCTTCAAAAGCAAAATTAGCAGTCGAAAGAGCACCATACATCAATTTAAATAATGATAGGACAATAAACAGTACAATGACAAGTAGATGGTTTATTGCGATTCTTGCTCAAAAGGAGTTGAAATTTGGAGGTGCAGGAAGCAAGTGCTGAAAGCTGAAACAGCAAGAGCAAAATAACAGACTAGTTTGCTACCACAAGTGGAAGATTCCAGTAACTAGTTTAAATTATCTAATTTTGATGAAAAGTTGATTGACCTTCTCTTGAAGGCATTTTATAACCCTAACTGAGAATCCTTATAAGATAGAAGAGCAAGATTGCTTGAACTCTCTTTTATCTTGAACAGTTGAATTCTCTTTTATCTTGAACAGTTAAACTCTTTCATCTTGAACAGCCATTCACTGACATATCTTTTCAGCTCCATCTAATTCAAGAACACCTAAAGCTATAACAACTGTCACTCTTCAAGCAATGCAAAAGTTTTACCTAACATCAGCTATTGACTTGAGAGGTCACTTTTAAATAATTTCATCAATTATTCTGTATCATTAAACCCCTTTCTTCTGACACTTCCTAAGCACCCAAATTC
This sequence comes from Metroxylon sagu, assembly GCA_017589505.3. Lineage (NCBI taxonomy): Eukaryota > Viridiplantae > Streptophyta > Magnoliopsida > Arecales > Arecaceae > Metroxylon > Metroxylon sagu. Next base: position 1,560,577 of record JACVBY030000606.1, on the reverse strand, counting down.
AGATCTGCACCTGCACGCAATTCAGATAATTATGTACTGGTTGGTGGTAAGGAACTGGTCGACAATCTACAAAATGGGAGCAGAAACCATAAAATCAACTCAACATCGAATGGGCATGAATTTCTCCAACCATAACCTCCACCTAACGCTTGAATGATGAAACACGAGTGAACATTAAGTTAGAAAACATAATCTTTTTTAATTTATTTTTTCCCCCATTAAATCCAGATTATTGGTCCATTAAAAAAAAAATCAATTACTGAATACATATAGGACCCCAATTGGCATTCTCTATAAATAAAATCATTGCCAAATAAAAAATATTTTATAACTAAACAAAAGAATTATAACACATGGAGGAGCAAATTCTAGTTACCTCATCAAAAATCCATTTCATGACTCCAGAATTCTGTAAGAGGAGAATATATTTGAACAATAATCCAACAATATCTTCCATGTGCTCTGTCATCCATTTTAGATGATCCATGATTAGACCATGTGATAGCATGGGGCAAAAGTTTCAGAGATACCAAAAGTCAATAATGAACAAATGAAGGGCCCAGAATATAATTCATGAATTCAAGTATCAGAATAGGAACTAACCATGACCAGCATCAGTGAGCTCAACAGACACAGAGAAAAAGGAAAACTCAAGACTCCAATCCCCTTCACCGGCATCCAGACTTATAGCCCATCCTGCAACAATCAGCAACTATGCTCAAACTATACAGTATGAGATGCAAACCAAAATCAAAAGTAGACATTAAAGTGACTAACGTCACATGTCTACCAAAAAAGGGCCAAGAACAGAAATGTCAACATGGCAGAATTTAAAAGAAAACACACATAGGACATTCAATTGCCAATCAACAATGGTCTCATTGATCCAATAGTAGAGAAGCTTTAGCCAAGACATATTAATGGAAAGATGTCTGACAGTAGTTGCTTTTCAATAGGATGTATGCCAGCAAATAGAAACAGAAGTTTGCATATAAGATGAAGAGCAAGCAAATCCTAATGCTAAGAGACAGAAGTTTCACCAGTATTACAATTTTGAAATGTATTTACTGAAATGAATTTCTCTACTAGCATAAACCAAAACTAAGTATTGAACACAAGAAAAACTAGAGGTGGCCAGCAGATTGGGTCAGGTCAGGTCACTTTCGGGTCAGGGTCACTTTAGGGTTTGGGTTATTGAAGCTAAATCTAAAACCCTAAATGATCGGATTAAGGTCAACCCATAGATCATTTCGGGTTAGCTTATTTTTTTAAAAAAATAAAGAATTCAATACATGCTTCTCTTTTCTTATTCTTTTTAAATAATTTATCAATGATCAATTCAATCCTTTCTTCTTCTTTTTTTTCTTTTACCCCTTATATTACTCTAAATACTAAAGTAGCTAGACACAATATCACAGTATAATTAGACACTAACAGAAATAATAATTATAAACTTATAAAACATTAAGATAATATAATTAAACAATAGTCCATAAAAGTATACTTTTAAAATTAGATGTTAAATTGTCAATAATAAAATAAGCAAATGTTGGAAATATACTTAATCCCATAATCCAAAAAAAAAAAGCAAAATCATGCCTAATTCTATTCTTTCATCTCCTCTTCAACTCCTCAAGGAAGTTTGAAGTTGTTGATGTCGATCCCAACACTTAACTTGGATAATTGTACTTCTAATCCCATCATTTATTGCCATCGTTTATTAAGACTCATGAGCATCAATTGTATTATATATCAAAAAATATAAAATATTAAATCATTAATCATGTAAACAAACTAATTGATAATTTATAAAATTATATAATGTCATTTAGATAAAATTCTAAAATTTAAAATAAATAAAATTGAAAATATATCTTACCCTCGCATCCAAATAACTATTTATAAGTGGTAATTAAAGCTTGTGCTTTTTCTGGCACATACAATTTTCGGGTCATTTCGGGTTACTCATGGCCCAACCTGAAAATTTTTGTGTTATTTCAAGTTCGGATCATTTCGGGTTTAGATCCAAAAAAGAAAAACAGAACCTAATCCTATTTTTTTAAGGTGGTTAGGGTCGGGTTCGCAAGCCAGGTCAACTTTCTGCCATCTCTAAGAAAAACCTTTAAAAAAATGAATAGCAAAATGATTTATTTAGATTAATTGAGATTGAACTTGTGCAAAACAAGCCCCACCCACCCAGCCCACCCCAATTTTTATCAAGCCTGAACTGAGGTTTTTACCTCTCCATCCTTCTTTCCTACTCCCTTCCACACTCTCCTCCCTACCTCCCGCTCTCTCTCCTCTACTAGTTGAAACGGCTGCCACCCAAGGTTTTAAAAGCCATGGGACGGAGCCATCTCAATTTATTCGCGGAACAAGATGGCCGAATGTGCCAAAACTTAAGATGGTGGATGTCTCATCCCAACATAGTCAACCATCCCAGTCCATTTCCCTATTCATCTCATTTTGATACCTGGGAGAATGCCCAGTACCAAAGGGTGGGACTCATTGCCACCCCGCCATATTTAAAACCATGGCACCACCTCCTTCCCTCCTCACCTCCCCCGCCCGCCCCCCGCGCGCCACAACCAAAAAAAAAAAAAAAAAGTGCAAAATTCCCTGCTGAAACAGCTGCCGCCACCAATCAGGTCAATGCCCAGGCCCCTCATTTCCAATCAACCCAGGTTCAAGATCCTATTTCCAAATTCAAGCCTGATGAGATTTTGGTCATGATATCAGACCTCAGCATATCCCAGCACAACAGCTGCAGTTACCCAAGTCTAATTTAGATCAAAGAAAAGTTGTCTAAAACCCATGTTTGAAATTTTGATTTTGGTGGAAATAGAGATGTGAACATAAACAGTACAAAATAAGACATGCTTGTTTCATTTCCAAGTCAAACTATAAAATGTATAAAAAGATTAAATTAAAAATGAAGATTTGCATGAAAATAAAGGAGAATAACTAGAGTAAATATTAAATAGAAACATCTAAATTAGTCAAATAATTAAGTGTGGGCTTTCTTATGGAAAATCAAGGTTTGTAGATACAACAAAGATAGTATGGCATAATGATTTACAAATAAATGTATATATCATGCCACCTTTGATTAGTAGCAAAGTTTGGAACTTCAATGATGTCAATTTAGAATTTACAATAGAAACCAAATAGCGAGGCTATCTGCAAAGATTCAAATATTAAGGTATAGGGGCATATCAATGGCTAGCTAAAATAGTATAAACTAAGGTTCGTTGTACCAAAACCAATGTGGGACATCCCATACCAAACCCATAAACCACCCTGAATCAGACCGAACCAAACGTTTCGGCTTGGTGCGGTAGGTCGATACCGGTTGGTTCAGTCAGTTCTCCTCCCGTACCAAATCAAAAGGCCGAACTATCCTAATTTCAAATCAATTTGATTCGCCCTAAACCATCCAATTTGGGACAATTCGACTACAATGGTATGCATCATATCGGATGTTGTATTAACAAAGGCACCAATCATGCGCTTAGGTATAGCTGGTATGTCTTAGGCACTGCCTAGTTTGGCTTCCTCATATGATTTTTTTGGCTTTCTTGCATTTTATTATTTTAATGCAATTCTTTTTTTGCATAATATAGTAATTCTATTGATTTAAATGTCTTACTCATCCTGCATTGTATTTTTTCCTTTTTGCTAAAATAATTCATAAATTTCACATAATTTAGAATTAAAATTGCATTAAAAAGACTATGCATTAACACAAAATACAATAACCTTCCATGTACATAAGGAATATTTATATGTAAATGTGTTAAATACTTGATTATAAATATTTTTTGTTCATGCATTAGGCATTGCATATTATCATTTTAGATCATACACTTTGGGGGTTAAGATAAATGACATTTGTTTCCAAACTTTTGGTTTTAGTGATATTTGGGTAAAATAAAACTCATGAAATTTTAAGATTTGACAAATACCTTGGTATAAAGTTGAAATTTTGACCCAACCCAAAAATCTAGAATTTGAACTGAAGCTCCGAAATCAACTTTTTATTCTTAACAATTTGATTCTTTTAGTATTTTCATTGAAATCTCAACCGAAGGGTTGTTCATTAATTACTTGCAATATACAATGTAAATAGGACATCTACTTAAATGACATTCATGTAGTAAAGTTTGAATTCCGTAAAAATTTGTCTGTTTATTAATCTACCTGCTCACTGTTTGCACTCACCTTCAAACGGTGGAAAACACCAACCACTGGCTCTGTTTGGAGAACCATACCTGAATAATGGAAAAGGTGGTTGAGTTTTTGTGTATCCACTTTCGTTAATAAGAGCTATGGGCCACTTATTTTGAACTCACACGTCATTTTTTGAGGGGATTAAAAACTCACCTGTCTGACTGATGCTGGAGGCCAAAGTTTAAGCTATATTAATACACATAATTACCATGTGAAGAAATATGCCAAAATCAGGGCTCCTATATAACAGATTAGTAAAACCTAAGGTCGAAACCAGAAAGGTAAAAGATACAATTTAAAAACATAATCAAATTGAACAAAAACTAGGAACAAGCAAATTAAGTGGCATTTCCTACAGAAAGATTGGTTTGAGATATGAGTACAGTGTAAAATCACAGCACTGAAGTTACCTAGCTGTTTCAAAATGTAAAAGAGAGAACCCTCGCCTTCATGATGAATAAGGTGACCAAGGTACGTGCAAGGACCCTCTTTGTAATGGTGTATGCTAGGAGTGATCGGCCATATAATTCTCAATGTGTGACCTTGCTTTATTGGCACTGCTTTAACAAGAATCTGTCACAATCTAACAAAGCATTAACTCACAAGGAAGTGTTTGTGCATCGAGATTTTGTTCTGATTTCAATATTATTATCAAAAGCAAAGTAGTATACTGCCATCTTAATCTTGCTCTTTCTTGGGTTAATTTCAATGGTGAGTGACCAACATACCTGAAGATGTTCTGATGAGCAAGGCTGACCAAGAAAATGGAAGTAGTTCCGTCCAATGTTTCGGATATCACAGAACCTTCCTTCAACCAGTTTTTGAATATCATCGAGACTCTCTAAAATATCCAGTAAAGTGGTCAAGAATAGATTAAGCAGGAGAAAAAAAAAAAAGAGCAAGACTCTGGTAGACAATTCAAAGCAATCCCCTACCTCTTCCATATACAACAAGATGCATAAGGTTTGCTGAATAGTTCTCTTCATAAAATTTAATTAGCTCAAGCCTTGTGTCCAAGCCTTTGGATTTCGGTTTAACCTCCAATGTATCCCAATTTCCTGAAAAAACACAATAAAAATCATTGGAGATACATCCTAGACCAATGTTTCCAGGTTGAGAATCAAGACCATCTAAGCAACCATCATTATGGTTAACTGTGAATGACAGTCAAGGGTACTCATCGTTTCATACATGTACATGAACATACCTCATATTACAATAGTACACATTTCCCATCAAAATAAAAGACATTTGATAGACTGAAGATGGATTACCAATTTATAAATTTATCACAGAACCAAAAAAAATGCACCCCCCCCACAAAAAAAAAAAAAAGAGAGACAAAGAATTGAAAAAAAAAAAACCTCAATTGCACCTTGATGGCTGTGATATTTTATGCTTTGTTTTGTTACCAAGAAAGTGAAGGAACATATAGTTAATTATGCTAAAATATTCTTTTCCAATATTTGGTAGTAGAAAGAAAATTCAAAAAAAAAATCTTGAGAAAATTTGGGGTCAAAATTTTCTTAAACCACCCTAAACTTCTCTCTCTCTCTCTCTCTCTCTCTCTCTCTCTCTCTCCAAGAGAAGCAATTTTGAGAAAGAACAGTGAAAAAGTTTCTCACAGGCAATTTCATTAAGACAAATGTTATTTCAGCCAAATAAGAAAACGGTTTCTTTCAACAACTTTCTCATTGATTTTCTTACTGTAAGCAAACAACAAAAATTTTTCAATGTTTCAATTTTCTTTATTTTATTTTCTTTTCTGCTGTAGAAAAAAAAAAAAAAAGATATTTCACTTTCTCAAAAAACAGACAAAGCCTTAACAAAAAGGAAAAGACTTTATATTTTAAACAGTACACTTAAAATACTATTTATCTATCAGTTTCTAATTATAGAGGATTAGTTTTAATTAGAATTTTTTCGGATATACAAAACTCTGATTAAAAAAGGAAACTTAGGAAAGTTGAAAAATTTTATTTCAATAAAATTCTAGTTGAAAAGCTTTTATTCAAAAAATTCTAATCTTTCTAAAAACTTGAGCAAGAGACTATTTATGGAAAGGTATCAAAGAAACAAGAGATATTTATTTTCCACAGGCGATAGGGCTGGGGTGCATGTGGGAAAGAGAGGAAAGAGTATCATACAGACATACATGACTGCAATTGGAGGAATAATATTTGATGGATGATCTCGATATAAAAAAAACAAAAAAGAGATTATTAAGAGTGTCTAGATGGTAGATCGCATTATCAAAGATGAGAAGGTGGGACAGAAGAAATACATGATATCTTAAATGCATAGAAATATGCAGAGATTACCCCAAGAATGAAGGCTTCATCATGAAAAGGGATTTTTGGTGTTTCCTTTAGGGTGGGACCAAGCTTCAGTCCTTGAGGCCAGCTGCATGAAGCCAACCTCAAGGCTTTCCCATTATTTATAGACTAGAGTCTCGCATGTACACATGTGAGACTCATGTTGGTGAACAACCATCACACGCTCAAAAAGAGCTCATGAAAGGTGAGCAGGTAAGAAGGGTTTTTTTCTTTCTTTTCTTTTTTTTTTGCATCAAACATGCATCACTAAGGAAAGAAAATCCAAGGCAATAAATATCAGCCAAACAGGTTCACATTTCACAGCAGATAGTTTCAAAAGTTAAAATGTAAGCAAAAATCATAGCATGTATGGGGTAAAACAAATTTCCAAATTTCAAGTTAATGAGAATGGTGGCATCTGCACAGTAAACTAGGGATAATTTTTTGGTATTATATCATTTTAGTTTTCATAGCAAACCAATAAATATAAAACAATAGATCTAAATGTATCAACTTGAACAAGTTTACTAGCAAGAAAACAGCTTCATATGACCTCATAAGATTTAAGTTATTGCACTAAAACTGCAGAGTACATATAAAACATTCTTGAATGTGCAAAATATACAAACAGAAGAAAGGAAACTGTTTGTTACTAGGTCATATGAAGATGAATATTCACTATTTCATTAGTGATATGATTTCAAAGGAAACTGTTTGAAACTATGACATTTCATTATTTCATTAGCTGAAAACATCAAACCACTCACCTGTACTGAATCTATGATATGGGTGATCCTTTGAACATAGATGTTTCTGAAGCTGAAAATATTAACATTAAGAAACGAATAATTAAACCCAGGCAGAAAAGATGAATATTCAGTAAGTGTAAGGTTCTAGATAAGAGAAGGAGTTTGATAAAAGACGAGAAGAGAAAGATGATGTGGAAAGGACTGACTGATTCTCCCAAATGAAAATTTTGATTCATATTCTTTTAATAGCAAACAATTGGCAACCCAAACTAAGGCAAAGAAATCACTGATGATTAACACATTCAGCCTTAAATCAAAGGCCAAAGCATCTATCATAATAACAGAAAAACAAAGAACAAATCAGTACAAAACATATCAAGCAGAGAGGAATGACAAGTAATTTCATCTGAACCCGCTAAATCAGCCAATTCATTCTCATCTCCCCCCCCCCCAAACCAACACACATACAAAAAAAAAAAAAAAAAAACACACACGCACACAAATGTACATCCAAGGAGCATTAGTCAGTGTTGGCATATAATAATAATTGCATGTGCATCTATACACATAGAAGAACACAAATATATACATATATGTGAATGTGAGTGTGTTTCACATATACACATACATGTACACGTAGGCAGTGCTTATAAGTGCAAAGGTGCATTTATAAAATATGAACACATGCACTTGCAGATGACTACAGAGATTATATGCACAAATATATACATATGCAAATAAAACCATATGCATAAATTCACATACGTAATATAAATATACACACAAATACAGTAGCGCATATAAGAAAGTTAGTCTGGGCCAATCTCTAGAGTATTTGACTTCCCAAGTTTGCACTCTTAGATCAGTTTCAAGATTGCTGCAATTTAAGTAAGTATCAAGAGTACTCCACCCTATTTCTCCTCCCATCCATGATTAGACACCCACTCCTTTATCCTTCTTCATCAACCTTACCACCCCTCCATCCACCCACCCAGCTCTCACATGAAAAACTTCTTTCAACATGTGTGCCTGACAAACAGTGGTTAGCCCTACCTCCTCTATCTAACTCTACTTCTCCCCTACATGATTTCCTGCCTACCAAAGGAGCCTTTGCTCTGGTGACACAATCTCTCAATCAGACAAGCAGCTGCAATTCAGCCCCTGCCTAACCTATTATCCACTGTGATTGGTCATCCATCCCAAAAAACGAGCCGTGCAACCACTTTGCAACCTTCTGGTCCTTGTGCCACGATGATCTCAGACCGCTCTCCATCTCCATCGCCGCTTCGTCCACACCACCAGCACCTTTATCAAACATATCTCCCGCCCACAAGACCACCAGCCATAAGGAATAATCCCTAATCCCATGCTTGGTTCTTTGTCAGATCTTCTCATCAAATGATTTTTTTCCTCCATATTGTCATTCCTCTGTCCAATCAGGATTGCTTCTTTTCTGAAAAGCACAGATAGAACTGCTAGATCTGAACAAAAGAGTGGGAAAGGTTTATTTTGGCTTTTAAAAAATATTGTGCCTCTTGTTTTTATTTGCTTTAGACATGATATCTTAACTGCTCAGATCTGAATTTAATTGATAGAGAAATCAAGAGTTATTTGGAGCCATATACTCTTCAAAGTAGTCCAGCCTAACTCTATATTCACATGAGTTGGACTACATACTTCTTGCTACTTCTGTTTATTGGAACTAATAATTTTTTGGCAGTGGATGTGCACCAAGACAGATGCCTGTTGCAGCTCCACATGAGCCCCATCATTCCAAGTAAGTTTTCCAGCGTCAATTATGCTAGACAATGCATGCCTCGCCCAAGGTCAGCGTGCCTTGCCCTGTTGTAAGCCAGGGGCAACCACTTTGGTACATTAACACGTAGTGCAGCAAGGCCTAATTTCATTTACCAAGCGCTTTCAAGGAAAGGTTGGAGACAATTTTTGGCTTTGCAGAACACACATAGACTCATCTTCACATGCAATTTTCCCAAATTTTGATGTATCAATGCCAAATACATGCTATGAATTGCACATAACATACTTTCAATCCTTTTTCTTTTTGCTTGACTAACAAATAGAATCATAAAAGTTTTTGGTTAAAATTGTAAATATGATTGTTCCCCTGAAGAATGACAATATTTTACACTCCATGCATGTGTACCAATGGAAATGGGTGCTTTTCAAAAGGAATCTGTTCCACCTAAAATCTTCTCCCAGAAACACCAAATATCTGGGAAAATAACTAACAAAATGGCATTCATCTAGGTTGATTTTTGGATATATTGTCAAGAAGGGTTCTACATAATCAGAAAAAAATTCCATCCCTGGCTTAATTTTATTTTTCAAAAATAAGTTTTTAATTAAACAAATATTTATAATTAGCAAAACATTACCCTTCTGAATTCTGATCAATAAGGTGCATGTCTAGATAATAAATAACTACATGCTAGCTTATTTGAAGATTAAAATCATTATTGTCAGCCGTGTTCGGTCCCTTTCAATTTCAATCTCGATCATTGCCTAAAATTAATGTAAATTTGAAATCAGCCCATTCAGGCTAACTTCTTTATGTGTTGCTGAAATTTATAAAAATCACCTAACATTCAACAACAACAACAAAACCTTAATCCCAAACTACTTAGGGTCAGCTATATAAATTCTTTTTCTTCATTCAGTCCTATCTGAGCCATATCATTTGTAAGCAAAAAAAAAAAAAAAAATCTGCCTATGTATGTGTTTTTTTATATATAGTTAGTCCCAAGCCCAGATAAAAAAGGAGGATTGCGGTAGATTGATGGCCAACGTAAAACTATAGTCATATCTTATGAACATAAATCCAATAGAAAAACCGCCAAACATTCCAAATTTCAAAATTAAAAAATTATAAAAATTAATTTTCTAATAAAATATCAGTATTTTTATAAATATTTTTCCCAAACAATACCAAATCATGTTAATTTGAGAATTAAATAAAGTTATTTGATAATAAAATACAAAAAATCATAAATATTTTTTCTGAAGCTACACAAGTAGTGTGACGACAACAACAACAACAAAGCCTTAATCCCAAACTAGTTGGGATCGATTACATGAATCCTTTTTCTCTATTCAGCTCTATTCTAAATCATATTTTTTTGTAAGATCCAAAAATTCTAAGTTTTTCTTTATCACTTCCTTCCATTTGATTTTTAATCTACCTCTACCTCTTTTTCTTTTTACATGTATCAAGTCACTCCTTCGCACAAATACATCTCTATATTTATGTTGCAATTATCCAAACCATTTAAATTATCTTTCCCTTAATTTATCTTCGATTGGAATTACCTCTATTTTTTTACGAATGGTTTCATTTCTTATCCTATCTTTTCTTATATTACCATACATCCATCTCAATATTCTCATTTCTGCCATAGTCATCTTATGTACATGTATTTTTCTAACTACACAATATTTCATGCCATAAAACATAACTGGTCTTATATCTGTCCTATATAACTTTCTCTCTAACTTGGCAGATACTCTACGATCACATAATATTCCAGTTGCACTTCTCTATTTTATCCAACCTATTTTAATCCTATGGACAACATCACCCTCAATCTCTCCTTCCTTATAAATAATCGATCCTAAATACCAAAAATAATCATTTTTAATAACTTCATGGTCCTCCATATTTACTCTACATTCATCTTGATTTCTGATTGTATTAAAATTATATTCCATATATTCTGTCTTTATCCTACTTAACCTAAAACCTTTAGATTTTAATGCATTTCGCCATATTTCTAACTTGCGATTAACTTCAACCGGTTAATCACTAACACTTATTAGATTCTATAATTAAGTGATACTTAAAATAGTTAAAATAAAGTATCTTGATAAGGGGAAAGGGAAAAATGACTGATTGTACGTAATATAAGCATGGGCTGCAGAGGTATAACAGGTCTAGTTATTATTTCAATTTATTGTTGATTGTTTTGAAAATACCATTATGTTCCCATCTTTAACCAAAGTTTGCACAAGATTTATTACTGAGAAAAAGGAAAGGGAAAAATACCTGAGACATTCGCCAGCCATCAGATAATCGGTTCTTCTGATTCTCTTGATTTGACACAGCAAAAGGAAAAGGCCATAATGATCAACTCAATAGGGATTTCAAAAGCATTGGAACAAAAATGAGTGGTGGTGCTAGCCACATCATCACTTTACCAGAGTCAACAGCTTTTATTTCCCTTAGTGTAGCATCAGGAGACATCAAAGGCCTAATGAAGAATTGAGCAAATCTGAATGGAAAAGAGAATGTTAAAAAGTAAAAGGTTGCAGATGGCAAAGAAAATAGGCAGAGTAGCTGTTGAAAAACCAAACTAGTAATTTACCTGTCCAAAGCCTCTTCAAAGCAGTCTGCATTGATATCAAAATAAAAGTTTGTGTGCTCAGCAGACGTAAAAGCATTAGTGGAACCACCATGCTGATTAGGACCCAAGTAAATACCAAAGTGGAAGTAAGATCAAAACGTAAGTTTGCAATGATGTAACGGAGTGATTTCAACAAATTATCATAACAAGGATCAGCCAAGTATCAGCATTTAATTTGCAACGACATAAGATTCTCATGGAAAGAAAACTGTGCGCTCATTAGTGATGTAGTCATCCAATTCTTACATAAATCAAAGATGAAAATTCCTCTGCATAGTTCTATTCCATGATTAAAATCATGAGCCCACAACTATACATTTAAATGTTTGCCACAACAGCCAGAATGCATCAAAAGTGTATTACTAGTGAGACATCCTATTCATTTGCATCTTAAGCCAACTCGAAGTATAGAAAATAATACCCATCGGACAACTTGGTGCTAAGCATATAATAGCAACAGATAAAGAAAGCAGAAAAAAAAGATGGAAGACCATGGAGTGTACCGAAAATTGTTTCAGATTGGTCAAATTAGCCAATTAATAATTCTCTAACCTAAGCCATAATCCACAAAGGTTTGTAATAACAGCTTACTTAACCAAAAACTAACCTAGCCTTGATGCTCAAGTGTTCAGAATCAGTCTTGTTAAAAGCGCTAAGCGCACTTAAGCGCAAAAAACTCTTGGAGCCTAAGCACAAAGCACAGGCGCACACCTAAGCGAAGTGAGACACATATTTTTAAAATAAATAAAATAATTTATATAAGCAAGATTTATAACACATAATAGAACAAAAAAGCTAAAATAATAATAATAATAATAATATATTTAGCCTATTAGCTCAATAAAAAGTCTCCTCCTTCTCAGCTAAAATTTGTTATCCCTTAATATTTTTTCTCCTCTTTCTCATATGATAGCATAATTTTTGATGTTTTATTTCTTTATCTTTCAATTTTTAGCTTTTTTATAAGATAAATATAAGGAAAATAATTATATATGGGATGGTACATTATAAAGTCAGCATAGTCTAACAAATATAATAGATTTTAAAAAAATACTATACATATAACTTATGAAGAAAGGTACGACTTTCTTATGTCCCAAATCAAATTAAAAGCCTACATTTTTTATACCTTATATATGTCAAGATAAAAGCATATCACCTAAGATATAAGAAGTGCCTAATCCGCCTTAGGCACACCTTGTACCTTAGACATACCTTAGGATATAAGATGCGCGTACCTCTTGAAGACTTGCGCCTTAGGCGCACCTTTGACAACATTATTCAAAATAATAGCTTACATGAACATACATGCAATTTCCAATTCAAGTGTCCATGCTATAAGGCCAATACTCATCAATGTCCTCATGGTGACATATGAACCTTGCATATCTCAAAGTAATCTAAACCCTAGTTAATTCACTATGGTTCAGAATAGTATGAACAACTAAGCAAATTAGGAAATTCTATAAAAAGATTCTCTCATTAATTCCTATATGCAGCAAAATTTCCTCACGTAGCTCCTAACCCCTCAAGGTTGCTACTTTATATAACTTACTGCATCTAACTTGACCAATTAAAATTAAATCTGACATAAAAAATATATAAATCAACAAAAATTAAACTTTCTGGTCCTACTTTAAGCAAAAATAATTTGTAAGAAAAATGAATGGCAAATTACTAAACCAAATCCAAATCAAGCAAAACCAATGAATTAAGGAACAATGGACTAAAGATATGGTCAAGAAATGTCACTTAAAAAAGATGTCATTTTTTACTTAGAAGCTGGAATCTTCCCAGAATCTTGAACTTGTGCCTGTTTCCTAAGCATTTCCTTTAGGTGTTTCTAAAATATATGCTTCCCCACACCTGCTTTTGCTCTTAATTCTGGTAAATAAGTTCTATTATGAAGATATAACAAATGAATAGGCATGTGGATTCTAAAAGGTATGAGCAAATATTCCTCGTACAAGAAATAGACATAAAAATGCATATGATGATCATGATCATGAAGTTCATCCTCAATGTCCAATTTGAGAGTTCTTTTTACTGAACAATCAAATTACATGTGCACAAATAAATACACTTTTTTTTTTTTTTTTTTGCTTTTCCTTTTTCTCTTGTATCATGTCAACTAGAAACCTGAACTACAAATTGACTAGTTCTATTCTTTTTAAAAGAACAAGAAAGCAAACATAAAATAATTCATTACACCAATTGATGATTTCCATGTTATCTCAATTACAGTTTCAAAGGAGCACTTCCATATGCTCCAACCACATCAAAAACCAAGACCCTTATTATTTTGTTAACAATTCCTCAGGTATCATATTCCAACTACGCTACCAAAAGAAGTATCCAGTAACTCCTGCTGCTTGAACTCTGACTTATAGACCCAACTGACAAGAATCAAAGAATCCTTTAAACCTTATCTGCATACTTCATTTGCCAACCACTCAGCTTGCCCATTTGCTTGACCTAAACATGTGCAAAAGAAACGGCATGCATTCAGCAATAATGTGAATATTGGGGGCCATTGCCACCTTTTCTTGATACAAAATGTTTCTACCAAGTTGCCAATAGATTCCTACCCTTGTCTCTTGAGCTTTGTATAAATAATTCTACTAACTAGTGGTTTTGTCATGAGACTATCTTCAATAACCATGAGATGTCCCCTCGCAGTTACCACCACCATTTTGTCTTATTTGATGAAAAAAACCTTGTTATGAATTGTCCCAGTCTACACCAAATTTAACTGGCACTTGCCACTCAATCAATGTTCTCCAATATCCTTAAAATCGCTCTGCTGCATACTTTTGGTTTCTGGGAAATGTAATCCCTGTAAGTAGCTAATACTAACTATTTCAAAGATGGCATGCACATCAAGTATCCATTCATCAAAGTCTTTGTATTCTATGATTTCTGTATTTAGAAATGAATATTTACATGACACAGCCAAATATCTTTCTTTTTATTCTAGCTTCAATAACTGAAACTTCATACCTTTATTAGGTGAATGGATTATATATATCTAAACGACAAACTTTATTGAAAATATGGTCAATTTATAAGGAGACTTGAGAAAGTTTATAGCAGGAAAAAGACCAATAGAAATCATTATATTGACAACAATACAAAATCTCCAAAAAAAAATGTCTCTGATTTCTTGAGAGAATAATTCGACTAAACGAGGCAAGAATTTAACTATATATCATCAAATATATGTATCATTGAAAGTCATTATCAGTATTGTCTATATGAGTGAAAACATTCATATCTCAACTAAAGTGAGCCAGGAAATACCTCTTTAATGTACTTTGAGTAACCATCTTCCACTGGATATTTCTCACTAGCATAAAAGAGCATATGCTCTGCAACATTGGAAGGAAGCATGATTAAGGAAAAGAAACTTCTTAGGAATGTGAATTCAAAATTACTACAGCTTTCACTCCCAACAGACTGCATGAACCTTGCATTTTTCTCCCCCTTCCATCATACAAACCTCCAAACCAGCTAACAAGAAAAAAGAACACCACATATATTTTTTATGGCATCAAAATTGAAGTTAGTGATCCATATCCTCTCCATGATCTTCTTTCCCCATAAAATCTGGTCAAGTTTCAATCATTCCAGGGACAGCAAGAAGATGAAAA
This sequence comes from Metroxylon sagu, assembly GCA_017589505.3. Taxonomy (NCBI): domain Eukaryota; kingdom Viridiplantae; phylum Streptophyta; class Magnoliopsida; order Arecales; family Arecaceae; genus Metroxylon; species Metroxylon sagu. Next base: position 1,545,215 of record JACVBY030000606.1, on the reverse strand, counting down.
GACTAGTAACAAAAAGACAATCTGAAGATGAGTGTTAAAGTATCCCTAAGTCAAATTGGAGAGGATGGAAACCGTAGTACCCCTTTTGCGCACACCGACTATACATCTATATGAATAGCAGAAATACATTATCCTATACATCTGCACACAGAATTCGTAGCATTGGAACAATTTTGTTCCTGCCGCTGCAGCAGCGTGGCACAAAAGAAGCAGATGATGAAGAACTTACCAAGAAAGTGTGCCAGGCCTTCAAGATCATCAGGATCGCAGAAATAACCCACCGAAACATCCATGGAAGCAGCCGCCTGAAGACACACACAGATAGATCCAAATTCAATCTAGGCAAGCGAAAGGAAAAGGGGAAAAACAATAAAAACTAAAGAGGTCTACTCTGATGGGAAAACGAATCGAAGTGGAACAGGACTGGGCAGATAAATTTGTAAGCAAAGGACATAAAAATCTGAGATTCTTTTTTTTAAGGAAACGAGAGTTGGGGGAGACCTTATCGGTGTCGGGATCGCTGATGAGGAGGACCACGAGAGAATTCGGGAGGACGATCCTCCGGTACTCCCGCTTGTCGTTGCGGGGCTTAAAGATCTCCACTTCCGATTTCCCTGCCGCCATTCCTACTATTCCCTCACGCTTGCTCTCGGGACGACGAAGCGCGACGACCGACCCGACAAGCATTTAAAGGTCTCCGGATTGCTCTCGGGACGACGAAGCGCGAAGACCGACCCGACAAGCATTTAAAGGTCTTCTGGACCAATCCCTTGGCTGGTCGAGCACACGAACTATCTTATAAAGCGATCGGTCGACGGACACGGAAGCTAAATGAGAGAGAAAATAAAAAAGTCGGTTCGACGTCGGTTGTCGCTTGTCAATTTTGTGATGCGAGATGGCGTTTCGACTTTTATGATGTACAGCTGATCTTGGGTGCCAGAGAAATCCACTATTGGCGTCTGAGTCATGCTGGGCCCGCTGGATGTAGATAGGCAATTATTCGGCCCCGACCGAGCGGGCCGAGCTTTTGGAGGGGTCGAATTCTGGGCCAATCTCGGATTTGCTTCACACGAGATCTGCCTTTAAACCCCAAGACCCAAGACCCGTCAATGCGGCACTTTCGCGGGTTGGAGTGAAAAAAATAAAAAAAAAAAAACTACAAACTTCGAGCTGTTCATCCATCACATGTTAGGATTTCAAACTTAAACATGATATATTTGTTAAACAAATTACTCAGCTTAATTATTAAATACATACATGATTGATGATGAATTTGTTAATACCTATTTAACCAAAATTTATTTAATATACTCCAAATATACGATGCTAATAACTTATAAAAATATATAAATTTGCCTCACCATTTTTTGCATAAAAAGATCTATACTCTATATTTCTTATCTAAAGGCAAGCTTAATCATAAAAACTTGATAAAAACGTAAGTTTAATGTAGAATACTTAACTCCTGAAAATATTAAAGTGGCATCATAAAACACAATAAAAAGTTTATAAATCTTGTTTACTCTACCCACTCTTCCTTAGATGGATAGTGTTTATGATTAAAATCAATTAATTGTGAGGGTAAAGTATATTTGATGTAGAGTTTAAAAAAAAAAAAAAGTAAAAAGTTACTAAAGTAACTTTTATCGATACAGATTTTAAGGGTATAAAAGTTTTCGTGTTAACTGTGTTTAGTTGTATCTCTGAATAAAGGTTGAAATATTATAGGTATAATTGCTAATCTTGTTAGGAATAAAATTAATGTAAAAGAAATAAAAATGTCAATATGTATATTTAATCCTTTTTGTATAATTAAATTAAAAATATGGACATAGTACCAGACATGAAAGAACTCACAATTAGAAAAAAAAAAGTATATTTTTAAAATGAGTTAGATCTTTAACATGTCAATCAAAATATTATTTGCAGATATATTACTCAAAATCATGCAATATAATTTATTCTCACCCCCACTCAATTAATAAATTATAAATTAATTCACATAATGATATATCATTATGTGGAGACATGAAACAAAAATTTAGAATTTTCTTTTATAGTACCTACTTTTCAACAATAAAATTTGTAGCTAAATATAAATACCCGTCTATATTAATAGAAGCCTATCAATCTAAAGCTTATTATAAAAGAAGCTAAGTTGAGCTACAATTCTAGTTTTTCTTTCTTTTTTGTATAATTTCAGCCATTCTACATTTTTTTCTCTTTTGTATAATTTCAGCCAATCAACATTGACTACACTAACTTGACATCTTCACTAATATAAGTAAGCAAAGCTCTATGTATTTGACAAATTGAAAAGATAGGTTTTGCTTAACAAGTGCAAATATTAACAATTCACAAAATTTTTCTAGATTAAATTTAGTAGAATGCATAAACATAGATCCTTAAATTGTGATAAGATCATTTGTCTCACGTCATGATTCTTTTTACAACTTTTAAAATAATGCTTCAAACTACTTATCTTAATTTTGCCACCACTTAGATATTTTATATCACACTTCTTGTACTTGAATTTTTTTACCTATTGAATTACATGAAAAAAATCTGTAGTCATTTAGCTCCTCTCCTTTTCCTAGAAGTCATCATACCATCTTCCTTCTTTGATTCAGTTCCTTCTTCCTCCTCTGTGTCCTACTTAGTATTTTAGGTTTTCAGTTTTTTCTCCTTTGGGGGGTACGGTTTCTCTAGGTATGCTCTCGCCTTTTTTGTTATGAAGCTTTCCCATCATTATTTTGGGGTTTTGAATGAGTTTTCTTCAATCTTGAATGATTGTCTTACACAAAAGAGAAGTCAATATAGGATTCCTCCAAGGTCGCCCTCATAGCACCATTAGAGCATGACACAACTTGCCGGCCTCCTTTTGGTTGCCTAAGCATTTATATGGATGTGTTGACCCTTGGGTTTAAGCTTCCCATTTATGGATCTCTCCTAAGGGCTTATTGCAAGTTCACAATTTCATCATCCTAGTTTGTCTGAAACGTTCGATGCCTTCTAATTGGGTATGTGGCTCTATCGAGGCATCTAGGCTTCAACCCTTCTATCTTTCAAGCCTTCTACCTTCTTAAACATCATCTAAATAGTTGGAGGTTGGTACTATCTTACTTTTAGGAAGATCTTCTCCTTCCCTATTTCCTTAGGTTTCCTTCTTTCATTCATAAATGTAAGAAGAAATTCTTCTATGCTTAATGGCATGGGCTCAACCATGCTTACCAAATGTCATCCAAACCATCATCAAACTGGGAGGACATGCCCCATCTTAGTGCAGAAGAAAAAGTTGTAGTATTTGCTCTATGTGGATATTGGCAATGGGAGGCTTTCTATCTCTTCAGGGAGTTGGATCTAACATTAGTAGAGTTGGCTCCTCCCCTTCCAATGGGGCCTATATTGGTGAAGGAGACTTAGGGTATGAGGCAATGACCCTATCTTTTGGTCATTGGTTGAGTGTTAAGAACGTACTAATTGTTGGATTTGTTATAGTAGAGATGAGTTATCAGTGTTCTGTGATGGCAGAACTCATGAGCGCACTGCAAGTAGGAAATGACAAAGACAGAATCCCACCAATGAGGAGACATCTAAAGTGCTTCTGGTGCACGGTAGTAGGGTACTTCCTATGAGGGTGCCCCTTGTTATTCTAGGGATGACTATTCTTTGGGAGTCTATCTCTCCTCCCTCAATTGTAATACCAGGTCACTTAACAAGCCCAAAAGCACCTTACCCTATCTTAGGGCGAGTATCTCCAACTTCAAGCCCATCGGATTCTACTTTCTTAACATTGAGCTCATATGAGGCCCTTAATCATTCATTTCCAACATTGAGCCTATTGGTTCCATAATCTAGATGCTCGTACATCTGATTAGACCAATACTTTTCTTTTTTCTGCAACGAGCGCTTATAAATGTTCTTTAGAAAAATCATCACATGTGACAATTTGCTTTCTTTTTCTTTCGAGTGAAGTTTTTTCAAGCAAATTGGCTTTATACTGAAGTAGACCCCTTTCTCTTACTTGATGAAGAGAGTTCTTCCGAGTGGCTTTTGGTGCATTTGCTTTTTTTTTCTTTCGAATAGAATTCTTTTACACAAACTAACTCTCTGTTCTCCTGAAAAGGCCTCAAATGATCTTGGCCAATTCTCATGTTCTCCAAGGTTTCCATCTAGGAAATTTCATCAAGCTTCCATTATCAACCAATATCCTTCTGACTAGGTTGTTGGTAAATACCGAGAGAATTGTAAGGCCATCAACATGGGGAGCATGGACCCCTCATAAATCATGCCCTCTCATAAATCCTCATTAAAGAAGGAAATGATCTTTATGACCTTCAACCTCTTCGACTTCCCTATTCCAGATCGATGGATGCTTTCTTTCTTAACCGGTGGATCACTGCTTTGGTCCGCTACCCTACTGGGGATGATATAAATCACTCTTACAAGAGGCTAATTTTTGTTAGGTCCCAGAGCCTCCAATTGACCCTAATCTTTCTCTAAGGGGCACTCAAGACCTTAGACATACTTTCTAAGGCAACCTTGCTGCATTTTCAATCTCCTCCTTGAGGTGATGACCCCCTTCTTAGCCATACAAGCAAAATTATGCCCTCAACAAGCGTGCCAGAATCATAAAGAGTGATGAAGGCATGAAATAATCAAGCCCGCCTAAGCACTCAGAGAAGTGATGCATGCCCTAAATAAATTAAATGTCACCTAATCATTGCACAAACACCATACTAAAGAATTAAGGAGGCGTTGAAATGGTGGTATAACCATATGCGGCATTTGAAAAAGTTTGGGCACTTATCCTGCCAACCACTAGTGTTACAAATGAAGAAGACTTAATGCCCATACGCTCCATGGCCTTAAGTTCCATAAGGTTGGCATTGATGTTTGGAAAAAAAGCTAACAATATAGAAGACTCGTGTGTCAAATAATAAAGAAGCTCATAAGCCCGTTCTAAGCGTCAACACTTGAGACTAATATCCGAGAGCAAGAAAGCTACTTCCTCATCCAAGTAGACTACTCCAACCTCAGGAGTGGGGGACATATGATGAAGATAAATCCCTCACCACTAGCTAAATGAGGGATGTTGCAATACTACACATATCAATACTATCGATGGTTGTTTTAGAATTATGTGTCCCAAGACCGATGGATAGTGTGTATTCAAGTGAAAGCCGATATGATTATCCCTTAGCCAATAAAGTTGCCCATACTTTGCAATAAAGGCCATCCATAATCCTAGGCATGGGCACCTATAGGCTCACCCCTGCACCACTTCATGTCATGCACTCTGAACCAACTGCTTTATTCTATCATCAGGAACATATGCTCTATATAACCAGAAAAGGTATCCTTTGAGTCTCTCTCTATGCTCTCTAAATATTTACCTCTATCTTCTTCACTTTTTTTCGATATTAACTTGAGCATCGGAGGGACCAAACCTACTTAGTGAGAGGCTTTTGCCTTGTCAGATCAATTGTTACTCTGGTTCTGGACTCATTATCCGTCTCATCATTCCTGTTGGCTAAAAAGATCCTCTTAGCTGGGATCTGATGCCATCATATTTTAAATATCTAAATTAATATATATATAAATTTAGAATATTTAAGATAGTGCTTTAATCAATTACATGAGTGCAACTAAAATCAGATACAACCAGAATCTTGTATCATTTATTTTTATGAGTACTGAAATTTTATCTTAATGAGTAAGGGAAATGCAAAAGCTAGACACTAATCTTGATATATATATATAATGATTACAAAATAAAATAATGACTAAATAAGTTATTAATTACAAGCATATGAGATATTTCAAAATCCAACCTATCGCCATGGAACTTATGTTCAACTTAAATCTAGTCCTACCATATATACCTAAATAACTAATTTCAACCAAACAAAGGTTACTTCATTGATATTGATATAGTCGTGTGTGCCTTATTCAAATTTAAGCATAACAGGTAAATGAGTCCAATCTAGGTTTTGAATTCACGACTAGAGATGGCAAAAGTCTGATTCGACCCATGAATCTGATCTGAACTCATCCAAAAAAATAAGATTAGGATTTTACTTTTTTTTATCTAAACTTGAAATGATCTGAAAATTTTAGAGTTAGATTAGAAAGACCAAAAAATGAAATGTGGGTAAAATATATTTTTAATTCTATTTATTTTAAATTTTAGAATTTTATATAGATGGCATTATATAAATTTATAGATTATTAATTATATTGTTTATATAGTTAATATTTTAAATTTTTATATTTTTTAATATGTAATATAATTGATGCTAATGTAACTCAATAAATAATAGAATTAGAAGTATACCTTTTTAAGCTAAGTATTATTAAACCATCAATATCAATAGCTTTAAATATCTTTAAGAAGAAGATAAAAGAGTAGAATTAAGCATGGCTTTGCTTTTTTTTATTTATAAGATTAAATAAATAATTATTATTTTTACTAGTTTCTAATCATATCGTAATCTTGTGTTTATCTGCTTTAGCATTTAAGGTAATAAATGGATTAAAAAAAAAAAGAAAGGATCAATCATTAATAAATTACTTAAAAAGAAAAAAAAAAGTATGTATTAATTTTTTTTAAAAAAAAATTAATTCGAAATGATTCATTACTTGATTATAATTCAATTATTTAGGATAAGAGTTTAGCTTTAATAATTTAAATTTAATAATAATTTAATTTATAGTAACTTGATGGACCTTTATAGCAAAGATCTCGATTTTAAAAAAAAAAGGTCTGATTTGAATGAGAACGGGAGAGAAAACCGGATTTGGATAAGGAAAAGATCCTCGTGATTCGGAGATCTCGATCCATTCGCGGATTCACGCCCCGAATCCGACCGTAGCGGAAAAAAATCCTTGATCGCGCTGTCCGCTTTCCCATACCCAATCCCTTCCAGCCGTTGCCACCCGTACTTGCCGCATCCGATCATCCAGCTGTCGCTCATCTCACGGCAGTCTGCGAAGATCTCTCAAATCTCATCATAATAAGTCAATAAATGACTCGACGACTCTTAGCGTCCTTCCCAACTTGATTTTATCGTCTCGACCCGGATAACCCGGATCACGCTTTCCAGTAATTATGACGTGTAAACATTTATCCATTTAAAGGTTATCTAAAAATGTACGGCTATGATGTTCCAGGAACGCGATCGGTTCACGTTGCTCTCCATGATTCTGTCTCGAGGAATTTATTAGTGATAGGATTTTTTTTTTTTTTATTATTTGGGGTCCACTGCTTTATATATTTGCGTATCCTCCGTCCAACTTCTGAGATTATCCTTTGGTTTTATCTTCTTTTTCCTCTGTTCCTTTCATCGGGGGGGGGGTGGGGGTTTGACTCTCCTGTTGCTTAGCAGTGGGTTTAGAAGGCGAAAATGGCTGGTTTTGCAATTTCAAAGGAGGACGACGGTGCCGAACAATTCGAGGGGAAGATTACAGTATATGTAGTGATATGTGGGATAATTGCGGCTACTGGAGGATTGATGTTTGGTTATGATGTTGGGATCTCAGGTATGTTAAAAAATTTATAAATACTTGTGTTAGATCTTATCGTATTGTTACCGTGATGTTAAGACTCGGCTACTTTTATTTACGTACAAGTTGCAGTCTTATTTTTCTAATCCATCAGTGGAATGCTTGAAGTTATTTTGGTGGCGTTGTTGTTTTATTGATGACCAAGGAAGTTATTGTAAAAAATGATCTATATATTTATTCTAGAAGAAGCGGGCTGCGGATTTGTTTTGTGGCTTCAAATTTTTTTTTGAAAATAACTTCTTATACCCTAAAAAAAATAAATTCGCATCATATCAAGATAAATATTGATGCATGGATTTGGTGAAGGCCTGAAATTTTCGGATGAATGCGTTCAAGTAGGTGTAGTGTATTTATTTCATGTAAGTAGTGCGTTGTATTGTTATTGCTCTCTTTGAATTGCCATCGTAAATCTACTATTATACGAAGCAAAGTGATTGATGAAAGATATCTTTTATGTTTAATTTTTTTTTATTATTTTAGTATTGCTTTTGTGGTTTTATTTTTAGGATTTTGTTAATAATTATTGGGCACTCATTAAGAAATATTTTATATTATTTTATATTTTATTTGCTCGAAGAAAAATTTAAAAAATTAAAAAAATTTTATAGAAGCATTTTAAGGAGTCAAAAAGTTAAGAAAAAGAAAATTTTTGCATCCCAATACCTTTATAAGCACTTTATCGAGACCTTATGACCTGGAAATGTGTTGCTTTGTGATGCAAGATTTGTACTGAAGAGTCTCATCTAGGCTTAAATGATGATTATACGGATATAAATGATTATAATTATATTTAAAAAATAATAAAGATGTTATTAGTGTTATATAAATATAAATTACGAGTAAAATGGATGTCAAATACGTGTTGAGATGTGCAAAATATTTTATGGTATAAAATTTGTACCGTGAATAATTATATTTTGATGCTGTGTTCGCGGCAATCGCGAAGGTTTTGAGGTTGTAAAATTTATTTTCTTTAAAGAGAGTTTATTATCGTGCATTAATTCTCCTAAAATATTTTTTAAAAAGTTCCTTCCTTCTTCCCTTATTTTCAACGAGAGTATTAAATGCTCCTCGGGGCACCCGTTGATAAAACCTTTTTTTTATCTTTCACGGAAGGCAACCTCAATTAATGGTTATAGAAAAGGTAGTTGCGCCATCTTCTCTTTTATCATCCATATCTAACCTTGTTGACTTATATAAGCATGGAAGAGAGATCATATGTTGCTTGACCAACTTACTATTGTAATTGTAACTATATACTGCAAATAACAGCTGATATTTGATCTATTATTGTTCATTTGAATATGGTATGTATTATATAAATAATATTTTATATAACTTAAAATCTCTATGTCATCTAGAAATTAATCCTGTACTTGGTAAATGATAACATAATTAAATTAAATTATTTCTTTTTTGCTGATACCGTCCATTGTGACCTTTGTATAGGCCAATAACAGCCATTGTTTCTTCAATAACATGAAGAACGAAATACAAGGTATCTAGATGCTTATAAAATTAAAAGAAAATTAAAAAAAAAATTTTAAAAAATATATATCTATATTTTTTATTCCATGTAGGATTGTAGCTAACTTTATCAGCAATTTCTTATTTACAAAATGGGAGAATACTTATAAAAGTTTCTGCACTCTTTTTTTTTTTGATTTTTTTAATTTTCTTTCTTGTAATTTTTTATGGTTTTAACAAAGTTTGCCCGCAGGGATTATCCTAAAAATAAAAAAATAAAAGGCATCTGTTATTTCGGTTCCAGGTATTTTATAGTCCTGTTGACTTTGTATATTTATTCAAGGCTTCAAACCTTTCATACCTTTTAGACTTTTAACATAGAGTATGCTTGGGTGAAACCTGGTTTAATATATGTACTGAATTAAGACTTAGTTTGTTAAATTTTAGATTTTATTCTCTAACATGTTTTAGATTGTGTGTTGATATTCTTATCTCTATTCGGAGCTAGATAGAAGGGAGAAAGAACATGCTACTGATAACTGCCGACGTTTCTGGCCTTTTGCTCTGAACTAGTCTTAGTATGTTACTCATCATGTTAGTATTAAAAGCTACGAACATCAACAATAACATTGTCAGGTTTCTTTGTCTGTTGATCTACAGGAGGGGTGACATCAATGGATGACTTCCTAAAGAAATTCTTCCCTCGGGTCTACGTGAAAAAGCACGAAGTGAAGGAGGACAACTACTGCAAGTTTGATGACCAAGGCCTGCAGCTCTTCACCTCATCTCTCTACCTTGCTGCTCTTGCGTCGAGTTTTGTGGCCTCGAGATCATGCACAAAATATGGTAGAAAGTTGACGATGCAAGCAGCATCTGTCTTTTTCTTGGTCGGTGTCGTTCTTAATGCGGCAGCTCGAAATCTAGCTATGTTAATTATAGGACGAATCCTCCTTGGCATTGGTGTAGGATTTGCTAACCAGGTGTAGTTTCTTTTACTTATCTATACACTCGCCATTAAATTACTTGAATTTCCAAGTGTAACTCTATCTAGATGGAGATTCATATTCTTCTACAAAATAACAAAAATATGAGATGATTGCAAGGTTCAATATAAGTTGCATTCATCTTGAAGTACAAATAAAAATGGATAAAAAGTTTTTTTTTTTTTAAAAAAAAAAAGGATACCTTTTATTTTGCTTTATATTGGTATGGGTTTCTGGTTTCGCGGGCCTCAACCAAACCATTGAATGTTTTTTTTTTTTTTTTTTTGTCTTCCTTGGTTGGATGATAATGAATTTTCATCACAAAATACAACTGGCCAATATTTATGCTGTTAAACATTTCTTGCAGGCAGTTCCTCTGTTTTTGTCAGAGATCGCACCAGTACGAATTCGAGGAGCTCTCAACATCCTCTTTCAGCTCGACGTAACAATCGGGATCCTCGTAGCAAACGTTGTGAACTATTTCACTTCATCTATCAAAACATGGGGATGGAGACTGTCGCTCGGCCTAGCTGGCGTACCAGCAGCAATTCTATGCTTAGGCTCCTTAATAATCACTGAGACTCCCACAAGCCTCGTCGAGCGCCAGAAATCGGATGAAGGTCTGGCCATGCTGAAGAAGATCAGGGGGACCGAGAAAGTAGAGTTGGAGTTCAATGAGATGGTGCAAGCTAGCAAGATGGCTAAGGAGGTGAAGCACCCGTTTCGAAACCTCATGATGCGATCGAGTCGCCCGCAGCTGGTCATTGCAATCTTGATGCAAGTCTTTCAGCAATTCACTGGAATCAATGCCATAATGTTCTACGCACCGGTCCTCTTCCAAACAATTGGGTTCAAGAACGATGGCTCCTTGCTCTCTTCGGTTATAATGGGTTCCGTGAACGTTCTATGCACCGTTGTTTCAATAGTCTTGGTGGATCGGCTTGGGAGGAGGATGCTGCTGCTAGAAGCCTGCGGCCAGATGTTTGTCTCACAGGTTCGGAAATGAATCCTTATAATAATGTTTATTTTTTATTCTGGTGCTGATCCTTTCGTCTCGTTGTATCCATTGGCTGAACTTTTAATCGTGGAACATTATTTTGTCAGGCTGCGATTGGTGTCATTCTGCACATATTCATGAAAGCGAACAACACTCTCAACCAAGAGGTGGCCATTTGGGTGGTCGTGTTGGTTTGTCTATTCGTATCGAGCTTTGCATGGTCCTGGGGGCCTCTGGGTTGGTTGATTCCGAGTGAGACCTTTCCCCTGGAGACGAGGACGGCTGGGTTTGCCTTCGCTGTCAGCTCCAACATGCTGTTCACCTTCATCATCGCTCAAGCTTTCCTTTCCATGATGTGCCACATGAAGGCAGGGATTTTCTTTTTCTTCGCCGCATGGATTCTGATCATGGGACTGTTCGTTGTCTTCCTGTTACCGGAGACCAAGAACGTGCCCATCGACGAGATGACGGAGAGGGTGTGGAAGAAACACTGGTATTGGAAGCGATACATGAATGGCGGAGAAGATGCTAATAAGACAAGGGATATTGAGGATGCTATCCATTGATTAAGAAGGATATTGAGATGCCATTACTAATTGATTATTTTCCTTCTTCCGCCGGTTTATTTCTTCTTGTTCGAAAGTTGACTGGTTCAAAAGCGGACCATGTTTGGCCTTGCGTGCGGACTTTTACATACATTCAGTCAAATAAAAATGCAGAAGTTTATGAAAAGCATACACTTGTTTAGAGTAGGTCCAAAATTCTATACGGTGCTTAGATATGAGAATCCTCATGAAAATAGCCTTCTCTATTGCAGGTCGATTTCATATCTACGTGGGCATTCTATTGAGTGAGAAATAATTTATGTTCCAAGCTATGGTCCAATGACTAGATGGTTGAGGTTCATGTTGAGTCACTTTCTAGCAAAATCAATTGTTATTTAAGCATCACACGATTATTGATACATCAAGTTTAGCAAGGATGGAAACTATTATGTGTTTTTAATTTTACAGACCGTAATCAACAAAGATATATTTAAAGTTACAATTCCATTGCTAATTTTCCTCTAGTAAGATTGAGATCTAAATTTTTTCAGGGGGAAAGAAATTTCTCTAATCTAAGCGTCCACCTCTGATTTTTTTCTTTTTTTCTTTTTTTTTGTTTTTGTTTTTGTTTTTGTTTTTTATCTTCTTCTAGACCAGTCTCAAGTTCAGCATGGACATTGACTGGGGACCCAACTGTGGATGTCCAGCCACCAATTGACCACTTCATATGAGAGGTAGACGCTGAGTATACTTTAAGTATACTTTTACTCTTCTTGTCCCCCACTCTAATGATGCCCGCACAAGGCAAGCCTGATGCAAGCATTTAAAAGTGCTATGGTAGTTGATGAATTGAATCCAACCTGAAAGCATTGGGTCCACTTCAAGGTAGCCAGGCTCAAGCATGCTGCCTCTACTCCTTAGAACGGAAATCGCATGTCTACAGTGGGACCGGACTCTCAAAGGACAAAGAATGGCCTCCGAGCCAAATACGGTGTCATGGTCTCGATTACTGCTTGGATTTGAAAGCAATCATGGTGATATTAATAGGCCAAATAGGGTGGGTGGCTTGAGGAATAAGGTGGTCCAGCCGATGACCATCCTAATCTTGCCAGCCTTTGAGAAACCTGCCATATTGGTATGCCCAGTTTTGTGGTTTCCCCGTCAAGCAAAGGTGGGACTGGATCCACCCTGGTGGGTTAGGCGATGGTCCACCTTAGACCTAGAGGCAGCCAAACTTCTCCTAGTTTGACTGGTGGGCCCATTTGGTCGACCACCATAATGGCTCCGTGCCACGGGTCGATTTAATTAAAATTGGTGAACCGTAAAGGGTCAAGGCGTATTTGATAGCTTAAAGGTAGCTTGCAAGAAGGCCAGGAAAAGATTAACGAAAGTGGGTGAAATGTCGAAATTAGCGGAATGAATCTGAGAGGAGGCAGCAGGTTACGAAGATACAGCCCACCACATGCTCATTCCCAAGTAAGGTATCTTCTGGTTATACCATACATGGCCATCCCCATCAAAATCGAACAAGAATCAGCAGCGATAATAATGTTAATGATTATTAGTAATGAGGATCCAAATATTCTCCAAATAAATACATGTAATTATTAGGAATTTATAAAATTACTTAAACAGCACTTGGTTAGGGTATGGCTTGATTGCTTTTGATCTATTTTAAGAAATATTCATTATAAAAAACAGTGAAAAGAATAAAACTTTTAAAACTTGTTCGGAAATGAGGACATTCCGTCCATCGAGATCTAGGGCTTGCTTAGAAGAATAATGGCAACAGTCTCACATACCTATTAGAAAATAGCTTAAAAGCTTTATAGCAATCAATTTAAATGAGGCCTTAAATATCATGCAGGAGGAGGATATGCAATAATTTTTGTTATTTAAAATATCTAATAAAATTTTTGTCATGCAAGTTGAAAAGCAAGGTGTTTGCATCATATTAGCTTTTTTTTGTTTTTCTTTCTTTTTTTCGTCTTCTTACCGAAGCAAGACTATAAAAAAAGATATCCAAGAAAATTGACTCAATTGCAAAACTGATCTAAACCATAATATTAATTTAATTTGAATAAGCTTTTCGGTCTCCTGATTTAAGCTTTTAAAAAATAATATGAATCGAATTGAATATTTATACCATAGTTAAAATTTCAATGAATGCTGAAGGCATGTATAAAAAACTAAACCATATATGCGTAAAGCGAGGGATTTTTTCTTATCGTGACTAATTAACTCATCATTTAATTATATAAAATTTACCATGAAGCCAATCTCGTTAAGTCAAATTGAAATCAAACAAAATTTAATACGATTTATTGAAATAATTAGTTTGATACCAAAATTACCCCAAAACGGAAACGACGTCAGCCAACCCCCAACCCCCCCCTACCGAATTCTATAGAACTCTGCGCCTTCCATCAATACGCTCATCTTTCACATCAATAAGCTAACGAAAGAGGTCCTTGGATCATTTGATAATATCATGGCTTTTGCTCCAGGATCACTCATACATGGCGAAACTCTGCTGTGTGGCGTGAGCAGAGTCGAGTTCAAAATGCTTACAGCCAGAACACATACAAACTAATTTTTAAATTCATTCAGCCACATCTAAACCCACTCTGGTGGTGCACTGTGTCGATGAGCTAGCTGCTGCTTGCTAACATTTTACCCTGCTGCACGAATAAACATGAACGGCCAATAGGACCCAGAACAGAGCGTTTTTGCTTCCAAGTTATGCTTTTATTCTTTGACCTCTTTAATGCCTGTCATTCTTCTTTTGAGGATAGAATGCCTACCATTCTTGAAAAGAGAACATTCCCATTTCGGAGGACATCCTTGGAAAAGAAACTGATACAGCACCGCACGGAAAATCTTATCATAGTTCATAGAACAACAGCCGCAAACCATTGGAGGTGGCACTCAGCCAGCCAACAAATTAGTCACGAAGCATTAAAACTTCTAAAATATGAGATCAATAACACGATTCTAAAATAAGTCATGGACAACATATCTCATTTATGTGTGATAACAACCAAAATCACATACCCAACGCAACCCAACCATGCCCGGAATATCAGAAATTGTTCAAATCCTCTTCTCACTCACCAAACCACTAGAAATAACCACAAAACTAAAATAACCACAAAGCTGACTCGGTGTCCACAAAGAAACTTCAAAAGAAATATACCGTCGAGCAACTACCAAGGAATGATGAGACCCCCACCAAAGGCGGCGGCAAAGGCAAGCACAGCCAGCGCAAAGCCGGCCTTGGAAGCGGCGGTGACGCGGGCGCCGCTGGTCCGGGGGCCCGGGGCGGGAGTGGTGGCACTGCCGGTGGCGGGTGTGAAGGGGGCGGCGGTCGGGGCGCCAGAAGGGGCAGCAGAGGAGGCGAGCTTGGGGACCCGTATGTCGACTTTCTGGCCGAGGCCGCAGTGGCCGGGGACGCCGCAGATGAAGAAGTGGTGGCCCCGGCGCTTAATGGAGATGGAGTCATTGCCCGAGGTGTGGGTGGCCAGTGGGGACCCGTTGTTGCACGCCTTGTAGTCTTCTTTGCTCACCTCCATTACGTTGTGGAAGCTCTTGTTGTACACAAACACTGCATCCACCACCACCACACCACCCAAGCAGTAATTTTTAGTTGTTACCGGTAACAAGCTTAAAAAAGTTGGCACACGTATTGTTTTAAGGTGGAGTTGGCAACAAAATATAAAATAATATGAAGATAGATTTAAAATGTAGTCAAATTTCGACCATCTTTCTTATGAATGAGATAACTTTGAATTCGTATAAATTTAAGATTAAAAAAAAAAAGATAACTTAGTCCTAACCTTAACTACGTTCCCACGTAACAAGCCAAACCCAATAATATGTAAGAATCAAGTCAAGTGATTAGAACTTGCCTAAAATTAGCTGAATTCACCAATAAAAAGTTTCCTAGCGATAAAACAAGCTTAATTTGCTCCGATGAAATTGGTGGACTCGAAAGCGAGCGGGTCCCACCAACGCACAGCTGTGCATGAGAAGATGCAATCCAGAAAGATCTAAAGCTAATTGCAGCGGAACAAAAACAAGAAACCATCAGTGGTGTTCCGCTACCGACGCTCGGCACCGATAGCATCCGGCGAGTCATAAAGAGGTTCTCCGACATCCCAAGGCCAGCTGTAGCGATATCAAAAGATAGGCGCCAGCCATGCCACTGATCTCACAGGGTACGGACAAAACAAAGGCCCTCCCTCAGACCCCTCCTCTCGGTGGTCCAAAGACACTGGTAAATCATTGTACTTGAACCCTTACATGAAACCCATCTGCCACAACAGTCATATGCGGTACATGAATAGTTTACGGCATCAGTTGTACCCACTGTGGATTTCAAGTAATATTCCAAACTAAATTTAATTTTTTGCTCGCATCTCAAAAGAGAATCCCAAAAAGAGGCCTGGGAGGAACGCATCCCACCGGTGGATAGCTATATGTAAAGTAGAAAATAACTCGGATTCAAACTAAAGCAGACAAACTCTTAAAAAAAAAAAAAAAAAAAAAAAAAAAAGGCATAAAAATATAGAGAGGAGGAGGAACAGCATCAGCAGCAGCAGCAGCAGCAGCAGAAGGAGAAGCAGAAGAAGAAGAAGCAGAAGATGATGATGAAGACAACATCCAATCTAATCTGAGTTTGCAGTGGAAGAAACAGAGAGAGACACATACGGATGCTATCTCCAACTTGGAAGTTCTTAGTAGAAGCCCAGGCGGTGTAGTTGATGTTGCCTATGATGGTCCACCCAGCTTTATCTCCGACCGTAAAGACCGCCCCCGAGGACAAATCCACAGAAGCCAAAGCCACGAGGGCAGCGATGACCACGGCCTTCTCCATGGCAGCAGAGAAAAAGCGCAGAGAAAGAAGAACCAGAGACTCGGAGAAAGAACGCAAAGAGGAAAGAGAGAAAAGGATGCCCCCTTTTCCCCTTTTTTTTTCGCTTTCCTCCCCTCTCTCTCTCTCTCTCTCTCTCTCTCTCACTCTCTCTCCTCTTTCGGGCGTGCGGTCCGCCACTTATATAGTCCCCTTTGGCCTTCCCACACCCTCAATTCCAATAATGCCCCTCTGCCGTCCGCTTCATTTTTTTAACCAATCGTTTTAGAGACGTGGGAAGCAAAAGTTACGACACGTTTCTACTCCCATCCGGCGGTGAGGAGATCGAAGCTGGTCATGCCGTTGGATGCTGATCCAACAACGGTGATCCTGAGAGTCCGCAGTTGGAGCCTTTCAAAGAAAGATAGCAAAGAATAAAAAGCTTCGCTTGCTAAACGTTAATTAAGAGTGCTGGCGCATGCTCGCATGCTCTTATTAGTCGTTGGATGTAGATCTAAAGGGCTTAAATTAAAATTAAAATTCTGATGATTGTGACGCGATGGCCTAATGGACCGACCATACGTCAAGCCTAGGTCAGACTTACCGCAGATACTATGTTGAGTTGTTCAAAATTTGACCCGGTTTAGATTGAGTCCAGCTTGAGTTCAATTCTTGGGCCGTATAGGCTCGGTCATCGCCAGGTTAAATTTTTAGGCAACAGCGTCCGTGGCCTGCCCTCCTGATGCGACGAAGCTTTAGAGCAAGCAGAGAAATCGGCCAAGACTTGTTATCCGGATCTAAAATTAAAATTTGGTAAGACGGATGGTTGAGAATTGTTAATGGTGAGTGGAGGAATGCTATGGTTGTTTTGCGCCGTCGAATGATTCGGTTCTGCTTTCATTTATTTAGTGAAAACGATTCGATCGTTATCTAATTTTTTTTTTTTTTTTTAAAAAAAAACTTGTCAATGATATGGTACTGAAGTGATTGCTCCCCGTTTTCATCATGAATCTTGTACAAATCATCCATCAGTTCGCTAGGTGGGTGCTAATTAGGAGCACCCATCACAGCTTTCACATCAGACCAGTGAACAGCGATGGGATGAGCGACCTGCCTTTGCCTCTAATTGGCCGGATACGGCGCCAGCCCCATCCCACCACGCGAAGCACTCGACATTGCGGGCGACATTGCGGGCTAAGCAGAAGGATGAAAACGCCACAGTGGCTAACATGTTGAGTCGGCATCTCGCGTTCTAGCTTAATTCACGGCCATTCGTGCCAGAATTGGATGAAATGCAGAAGAATTCATACTAATCCCGGGTTCGAAAAATTCGAAAAGATATAAGTTTTGGATGGATTGTTATGAAGCATTTTGCACCATGGCGACGTTCCCACGCCAAATCACAGTTCCAATGCACACCTTTTTACATCGTGCTCCCTTTTACCGATTAACAGTTGCGTTCTATGATGGCAGAACTCACACAATTTCAATTCTGACAGATCTTACCAATCCATGATACAAATTCATGCATGCATCCTCTCACTCCATGCAGATAACCAAAGAGCTGTCTGGTCAATTGATTCCATGAAGGTGGTTTCATGTTCAAGATACCGAATTAGCGTGTGCATAAAAAATAGTACTTAGGGTACGCTTAGTTTCTAAGAATAGTTCTATTTTTTACTTTTTATTTTTTTTATAAAAAATAAAAAATTACTCGTAAAAAATATGTTTGATGAATAAAAATCAAAACAGCTTTTTAAGAAATGAAATTTCAAAATAAGAAAAAAATTAAAATAATCAAAAGTTATTTTCACCGTTTTTTATCAAAAGAAAGAAAAAGATAATAAACGAAGGACTTAATTTGTATCATTTTTATTTTTTATTAAAAAATATTTTTGATTAAACTATTTTTACTTGTTATTTTTAAAAATAACTTTTTTGGGACATAAAACAACTTTTTAGAAAAGTAATAATATTTACTATTAATATATAATTATAAATATTAATATATTATCATTATATAATATTAATTATTTTAATACATAATATATTATCGATATTATGTTAATGATTATATTATTATTTACTATAATAATGTAATATCAACATGTTATATACTATAATACTAATAATAATATAATATTAATGATATTACATTCATAAATAATTAATATTATATTATCATTTATATTTTATTATATTAATATTAAATTTTATATTATATATATGATATTGTTAATAATTATAATTATTAACATAATTATATATTGTTTATATTATATTTATAATTATATTATTTATTTAAAAAAATATAATATTAACATATTATGTATTGTCATATTATTTATATATTACCATAATATCATTAATATTATATTATTAATAATATTTATTATATGTAACAAATATGTAATTTATAATAGATTATAATGATATATTATATAATATAATAATAGTTTATTATAAGATTCTAATATTATAAAATATTATATATTATAATATTATGGTATTACAATAATATACTAAAATTAATATTACATTATTATTTATATTTGCTATATTGATATTAACTATATATTGTATTATGATAATTTTAATAATATAATATTAACAATATATTACTATAATATCATTAATACTATATTATTATTTATATTTATTATATATAACAAACATATAATACATATATAATACATTGTAATATATATTATATAATACATTATAATAATATATATGATATAACATATTATATATAGCATAATAATTGTTTATTATAAGATTGTAATATTACAATATATATTTATATATTATAATATTTTAAATATTATTATAATATTATAATATTATAATATCATATATTTCTTTTATTTTTTAGTTATTCTTTTGAAAGATATTATTTATAATAAAAATAATAAATAGAAAATAATTTTTGTTTTCATTTACCAAATGCATTTTCTAGAAATGAAAAAAATAGAATATAAAAATTATTTTTAGAAAATAAAAAATAAAAAATAAAAAAATATTCTCAAAAATCAAATGACTTCTTGGCCTTGTTCTCTTTCTGTATCTACTTACATTATATATGATTCACTGTATGAAATTGAAGTAGCATAGAATTGCCAATCTCTAATCTTATTGGTTAAAAAATATAGAAGGAGAGATCAATTTACCAATCACATGTTCACACTATTTGAATTCAATACTTACATTTTTTTTTTTGTTTTTTTTTCAAACACAAGAATTCAATCGCATCCATACTATCATGTCAATTGCATCCTTATTCTTCATTTTGATTACAACTGCCATGGAATTGTCACCCCTGACGTTTCCATTCTCATATCATAGGTAATTAAGTGTAGCCAAAGGAAGCATTAAAAATATAATGTAAAATCGATACGATAGATCAACAAGATTGTGGTGGGATGGTGATGGTAATGCCCAGTTTGGATATGGAGTCTCCGCCCTTGCAAGATTGGCTCAACCAACCGTCAATCGGCGACCGCTACAGATTTGGCAACGTTAATAACCGTACCCTTTCTACCTATGGTGCCGCCTGAGCGCATTCTATAAATCAGCCTCATCTCCACTCATCAGAGCCGTCCGTCCACGCATCGAATAGAAATAGTGAGGTGCACCGTTCGGTTGAAATCTAACGCCTGAGGAACTTCTGGTCCGAGGTCCCTTATCCGCACTTCGGCGCCCCCTTCGTCTCCCTCGCACTGCCGTCCGCGATGGCGCTTCAGCCCTTGTCGTCCGCCACCGCCGCCGCTCGGAGGCTGGCCCCTTCGTCTCTCCTCCTTTCTCCCAGAGCAGGTGCCCTCCTCTCATCCTTTGTTTTTTTTTGTTTTTTTTTCATCCGGAAGCTCTTTCTCGAAATCAATCCTACAAGTGAATAAAAACGACATCCTAGAGTATTGCATCTATTAAACATACAATGCAACGCATTTCTCTGTTCAAATTCTTCGGGTCATCTTGATATCCTTGAAAGTTCGATGCCTGTGTTAGGATCCTCTCTCCAATCTTTCACCATCGCGAACATGAACTGTTGTGCTATGCTTCGCGAAAGTTAACCATTTAGCAAACCTTCACATCTCTTAGTCGAAGTGCCGGAGAGCTTCTTAGATCAAGGGCTTCTAATTTCACGAAGTATGATACCCTGTTGAAATCTTTAGCCATGAATGTGAATAAAACCTTGTTAAAAATCGCCTAGGGTTATTTCGAACTGCTATTTTGCGCGTAGAAGTCTATTTCCTTGGTAGTTAACATGATCAAGAATGCCAGTTGATTGTTCATTCCTGACGAGATGCACTCTACACACTCTGATAGAAGCCCATATCTTGGTTCATCGTGTTTAACAATCCTTGAGCATTCTCAACGACTAATTCATCCTTCCAAACCTTCTATAGCTGGTAAATCTTAGTGCTCTTAATATTTAAAATTTGACTTTGCTGTTTTGACTGGGCCTTTGTTCCCAATTTCCCAGTGGAGCCGTCATACATTGGCTATTTGATTTCTATTCTCTGCTTGCATATGATGAGAAGTCAAGAGACTGCACGATAACTAAAGCAGGAGAGAGGAATTATTTTTAGTTCTGTTTTTCTTTTTTTTAAAAAAATGATCTTATTTCTTTGTTTATTTATTCGATTGTTTTTAGTTTGATCTTTCTTGGAGTGTTTACTCAATCTCTATCACCATGCAGAATGAAACTTTAAGTTGCTCATTTGGTATTTTCTTTATTCTTCTGGGAAAAGTTATCCTGAAATGAAGAAAAAGAGGACCAAAAAATAAATATCACCTCCCTATGGTATTTATTTTTCAATGAAAGGAGAGAAAATCTGTGTAGGAAAGTAAATAAGGGGAGAAAAGATGGGGGTAATTTTTTCCCCCAACCAAACAAGGGGTAAATGACTTGAAGATTTATGTTCAAAGAAAACCTAAAGATCGCCTACAATTCCTTCATGCATCTCAGACTTGATTTGAACGGAAAGTAAATATATCTCACTGTCATCCAATTAATGATACACTATTCCAGATGTTTCAATACAATTTAGTAAGAAAAAAGATAGGGGAATTCTGAGATATTTGTCAAACAGGAAACAGTCACGCCGGATGCGCTGGTATATGCATGAACGTGTTCTCATGGAGCTCTACTGCAAACTATGTAAGACTACAAGTGGGAACTGCATTCTCAAGCAGGCACCTGGCTACTGAACTCATCAAAAAGAGGCAAGTGCATCTCTCAAGAATTTTGCTTTTTTTATCTGACTTTCAGAGTGCAGATTTTTCCATAATCATATTATGTGTCATCCTCAGAGCAGGAGTCTTGAGGTGTGCAACTATTGAAGAAATTGAAGCTGAGAAATCTGTGATTGAGAAGAATGCTGTAAGTGCATTTCTGATGATTATTTGGAACTAGAGTTTATTTCTGGAAAAGTTCTTGTGCTGTGTTGGTTTTGTCTTTTGTGCATTCAGTCAGTTTAACTGTATTTCAGAAAGAGAGGATGGAAAAGACCATAGAAACAGTTCGAGGAAATTTCAATGCAGTGAGGACAGGGAGAGCAAATCCTGCCATGCTTGACCGAGTTGAGGTATATAGCACAGCTTTTTATTGCAAGTATATACTCCTTCATGTACTCCATCTGTTATCCAGCTAGCACTTGCCAAAATTTAATTTTGATTGGTAATGGTATCAATATAGACATGCTGTTGCGTCTATCAAATCTGGTTGCAAAATTCTGCTAGCCTATTTCTATTCTTCATTTACTTAATGATGTAGAGTTTCCTTCTTTTATAAGTGTAATACTAAACTTATACTTTTAATTAATATGTTCAATGTGGGAGAGAAATTAAGTTGCAGTAGCTGTTCTTTGTTGTCTGTGCATCCTAACAAGCATACAAATATAATAACATTATATTCTGAAGCTTTCAATGGTATCTTTATTGCTGTTATTCGATTATTATTATCTCAGTTTAAACGTGGAAGTAACAAAAGGCAGTATATTTATAAGTGGTTTGGAGCTGTTGCTAGTAATACCAGCATCAGAAATAAAGATTTGGAATGCCGGTTAATTTTGTAGGATACATATAATTCTGCCAGATAAGTGCACAAAATGGTGCATGTTGGTTGTTTGGCACAAATTGTTGTGGGCTGATACAAGCTAATGTCACCGGGCCATCTTTTTTCCTTTTTTTCTTTTTTTTTGGTGCGGCCGTATAAGTTTGTTTTAGAATTTCCTAACCTGTGGAACTAAATCTTTTTTTCCACTTATTTTACTGTTGATTAAAGCCTGATTCTTTATGCTCTATTAAATTATCAAATGAGTTTGTTGTTGTTGTGGTTGTTGTTGTTGATGATGATGATGATGATTAAAGCTTAATTCTTTATATATGGTTATTAAAACCTGGTTCTTTATGCTTTATTAAATTATCAAATTAGTTTCTTGGGTGATATGATCGTTTCCCTTTGCTTGCTAATCATTAATATCTCAATTTCTTTTCTGCTACTTTTTGTTAAAGCATTTTCACCAAGCAAAGTTGCATTGTGAAGAATTTGAATGGAAACCTTCTGCCCGTTAAACTCATTGTAGTCATAAATTGAAACTTTTACTAGAAATAATTTGGTTCTTTGTCAGATGATAATATTTGTTCTTCTAGGTTGAGTACTATGGAAGTCCAGTCAGCTTGAAAAGCATCGCACAGGTCAACACTCCAGATGGAATTTCCCTACTTGTGCAGCCATATGACAAATCTTGGTAAACTTCTTTACTATTTAAAATATAATTTTTATGTTTTGTTGGGCCTTCCCTGTCTTTTAAGTTTGACACCCCAGATTTTTTTAGTCCAGCCTAAAAGCTATTGAGAAGGCTATAGTCAGTTCTGATATTGGTTTGACACCAAATAATGATGGAGAAGTGATAAGATTGAGCATTCCCCAGCTGACATCCGAGCGAAGAAAGGTTTGTTGTTTGCTTTCTCACTCTTTCTTGAAAAAAAATGCATGTGATGGAGATCTGAATTAAAAACATGTATGGACATGAATGAATTATGGCAGCCTTATATGGTTTGTGGAGATTTTTAAAAATGATATTCCTGCAGCTATAAATGATATTCCTGCAGCTATGAACTGGCCTTTATCATCAAAGCATAAGCATTCTCTTCAATATAGTTTTACAGACTCAATATGTTTTTAGCTCTGTCTCTCATCTTATGTTCATTGACTACTTAGCGAAAGATTTTAGAAATTTAGCTGTATTCTAGGTTTGGAGCCTACCAAAGTGATGGCATGAGAATTGTAGCTTATTTTAATTGTTAATTATATGTCCACTGAAAGCAGCTTGCATATAACAAAAACAAAATCAAGTTACATCAACTTTGATGGTCATGACTCTGAATCCTTATTAAATAGTGATAGTTATTCACTAAATCTTCTTTCACCTTCATTCATATTGAAATATACATACATGCTGATACACTAAATACAAATTCTCATGCTCTATTCTTCCCAGACATGTTCAAATAATGAATTACTGAATACTTGAACTCATGCTTCCCAAATAGGTTCTCAAAATCGAACAGAATGGAGATAAATAATTCATATAGCCAACTCCAAGTAGTTTGGGATGAAGGTTTTGTTGTTGTTGTTGTTGTTGCATATTGCTTGTGTGTAGTGATATCTAGTTCATCTCAGAGTCAGTACTTAACTATCTAATAAAGTACAAAGTTCAAAACATACCCAAGTACAATGAACATGTTTTCTTCCCTTGAATTTTCTAAAGTTCTTAGATGATGACTAATTTGCTTAGGATTATATCTTGACATCTCCCAGAAAGGACATGACCTTCCAACTCTGTTGGCAACACTGTTATTGCATATTCATACTTCTGAATGCATATATTTCTATTGATCTTCTATGCCATTAAATTTATTTGCTCATTGACTTTATGTATTTAATGCTGAAATATGTCTGATATAGCTGCTATGATGTATATATTAATATTACATTATTCATTCTTTATAGATCTGCCACTTAAGGGATTTAACATGGAAAAGTAAAGTTGGTATGGAAATATTTTTCATAAGGTATTACAAAGAAGTTAAGCTATACTCCTTGAGCTTGGCTTGCTTCTTGGATACTTTAATTCCCATACATTTATAGCGAATGATTCATTAGAAAAGATACTCACACATTAATAGCGAATGATTCATTAGAAAAGATACTCACACATTAAAAATAATTAAATTTTTCATGTTCGAGTCAAAGGTGCAATATAGACAAATTTGGTTGCGTATTGGCTCATGTAAATCCAACCTGCCCATTGAAGTACTCAATCACAACCTGAATTAAGCCATTTGACCCGGCTCTGCATTCATCAAGTCAAACACTATTTTTGGGTGAATTTAGTTGGAATCTTGGGATGGGGTTCCAAAATCCAGCCTGCGCTGGGTTTAGTTCTAAGAAACAGATATTGGTATTTGTAAAGTTAAAAAGTATAGATCATAAAACTTTAGGTAACTGCCAACCAGAGTTAGCTGTTTGACGTTCCTCTCCACCAATGAGATGACGAACCCTCATGGTGGCACTGCCATTGTGTTTCTCATCAAAGAGAATTAAAAAAAAAGAGCTATTTTTATCATGTTCTTCGGTATAAGTGTATGCCTAGTAATACATTTCTTGGAGAGTGGGATGTATTAAATATTATTAATCGCATATACTTTTTTTCATAGTAACTAATCAGGTATCGTTATCATGGGCATATCAAACTATCTAGTATAAGTTTAGATGCAGTTCATGTTCGATCAAGGGGTTTGTTACAATGTTGATTAGTATTTGTTTTGGGTTAAGTTGGGTTGTCCATTATCTGTCCGAACTTGACCTAGCCTGAATTCAGGTTTATGTCTGCTAGCTCAAACCCAGTCCGAGCTTTTCATGTTGCCAACTCTACCCATATTATGGGTCAGATTGGATTGACCTCCCCTGATCAGTGTTCCTACCTGAAGAATAATACATTTCAACCGATTTTGGAAGTTAATCATATTGTTTATTTTCGTGATGCAAGCTAAACATCAATTAAAAATGCTGAAAGAACTACATCAATGATCTAACATTTTGTTTTATGGTTGTAGGAGTTGTCGAAAGTTGTTGCTAAACTGGCTGAGGAAGGAAAGGTATGATACACTCATTTTATTGTTCCAAGTGTGATGCTTCACTACTCAAGCAATATCTTCAATTTTCTGATTGTTGGGACTCGAAAGCTTTTGATTTCTGACTGATCTTGTTTGGAAATATTCCCTTATTCATTTGTGGTTTGCTTTGCATGATTTAAAGTTACAAGTATCCAGTCAGAAACTCTAAAATATGGTTGAATTATGGTCTGCACTTATTAAGAAACTACACACATGGACTCCTAATTTCTAAATATTGTCCTGCATAAAAGTTCGAGTACATCTTAATAGAACCCTTTTTTATAAAAGTAGAAGGGAATTAAGCTATGCAATCTTCATCCAACCTTAAAAATGATGATGTACATCAATCAAGACTGCTAAGGTCCAGTTTCACCATCAAAGCAGTACATATTGGAATGTGAATAACCATCTCTAGTTGTGGTTGAAGCCATCTGTCTGTAGTATTGGCAACCCACAAAATCTGCCAGCAAGCATAACTGATTTGCAAAGTAATGGTGTACATTTTTACTCATGTCAAATACTGCTTCTGTATGTTTAATGGTGCAAACTTTTTGTTTCTCAGCTTGTTAAATAGGTTCCAATGATATGCTTTTTCAGGTAGCTATTAGAAATATAAGGAGAGACGCAATTAAAGCCTATGAGAAACTTGAGAAGGTTGCGACTTTTATTGCACAATATCTTTTTGGATGCTTCCATCTTTTTCTTATCATCTGGTAGGTGCTAAATTTTCCATCTTGTGCCTGTCTTTCATAGGAGAAAAAGCTTTCTGAAGATAATGTTAAAGATTTGTCAAGTGATCTGCAGGTGACAATATTTCCATGCTCTTATGCTGCTGTTCAATATCATAGTATTTGCTCTTCCTGCAGTTGCTTTGAATGCTAAATAGATGAGGTATCACGTTAAACTTTGTCCACTTTAATATGCAGAAAGTGACAGATGAATACATGAAGAAGATTGATTCCATCCAGAAACAGAAGGAAAAGGTATACTATCAGAGAGTTTCCAGTAGTTTCTAATCTCTCTACATTTTATTGTGAATACAGTGTCAGGCATCCTCAATAAGCTTTACAAATTATATTTTAAAATAATTTTTTGAGTATTTTATTTTCTCATCATTTTTAAGTGAAATTGATTTTTTAAAATTTTTATGCGGAGTGGAAGTACTCTTAACTTAATATTTACTAAAGTGTTATTTTTTGAATTTGTTTTTGAAGGAAAAGTTGATTTTTTTATTCTTAAAGAATTTTTGGATATTTTTGTTGAATTCAAATGTGGGAAAAGTTAATTTTTTATTCTTAAAGAATTTTTGGATATTTTTGTTGAATTCAAATGTGGGGTATTCCCTTATTTCCATTAGAAATCTTAAGTAAATGGAAAAAAAGAGGAGAGAGAGCATGTGAGCTCACATATCCTTCCCCTCCTCCCCCCCTCTCCAACAAAATGGCCTGAACCAAGCGGTTTAGATTGGTTCCCATTGGTTTAAGGTCCAAACTGAACCGACAGCCAAAACTGTGCTGGTCTTCAATTAGTTCGGCTTGGTTTGGGTCAAACCGATTAGTTTGGCCCTACCATGATCGGTAGGGATTAGCAGAAACATGTGCGTGCGCACATACACAAGAACATATGTACATGGAGAAGGAATAACCAAAATGACCTACCCACAAGTCAAGTAATTGTTGAATATAGCTTGGTCCACATGTTCAAAGATGTATTCTCCATTACCTGATATGCATTCTTGAGTTATAACGGCAATAATTCATTTTACCAGTTTCTTGAGAAGCCACTATTATGTTCAATTGGCATGTAAGTAAGAAAAATCTGGAATATATGATTTTTTTATTATTGAGCATATTACATGCCATAGAACATGGTAAATGGAGTAAAACATCCATTTTGATGGCCCATCCTTTGATTTGCATTAATATTACTCTTATGACGTGGGTGCACTGGTCTTTATTTGTTTAATCTTATCATCACATGAGATTTAGATTTCTTAGGTCATATCGTGAGAAGGCTTGGCAGTCATAACAGATTTATGTGTATGATTATCTGTTTTCTTTTTTTTGTACTGTTAAATGAAATTAAGAAGGGCACAAACTAGCGAGTTGTATTAGAGAATGATGATTGTGCATCACCCACCCTGCACTCCTGGTGCTTGCAAATCTGAGGTACACAATGGTATCAACGAAGTACAAGTTGGTTTTGAGGCAATGCTCTAGCTGCATGTGTTCCAGAGAATAGATGGTTATAGGCTTATTGCATGCTAAAGTATTTTTCACATTAGTTTGATGTGCTGGTTGAGGCCTAATAGTATTTTTCACATTTTCATGACATGAGAAAAACCATGTTAACTTAGACAATGATACAATGCTCAACATGAATGCAAGGCTCTCGAAGTAATTCTTATGTTGCAGATATGCTCCATTTCTAGATGTCCTGGGGTTCATAAATGGACATCATCTCTCTGTATATATGTGTGTTTGTACATAGCCCAATGTTTCTGGACCAAAAGTGCATACCATTCTGATTCTACTCATTCAACGCAGCCATATATGGCAGTGTGGTCTACTTTTCTAGAGTCATGCATGCATGATTATATGGGTCTCATGTGAAGCATAGTTATAGCAACCATGTCCTTTGCATGTGCCTGTGCCATGTAATGCACTGATTCAGATATTACCATTTTATCCAATTGTATTAAGAGTTTTTTTTTCTTTCAATTTTTTAATCATCACATGCCATCTTTGCTGTATTCTTCTTTTGATGGTCTGACTAAATATGTTCATGTTCTGGTTTTCAGGAATTGTTGACAGTGTAGCTATGTAAAAGCTGGTACAAATTGCTGTGTGATATCAACTGGTAGTGTTAGCTGTAGGACTTACCTTTCCTTCATGTCACAAATAATCTTTTAAGAAACAAGTAATTGATTTCATAGCTTTCCAACGTGGATGCTGAACACCGTGAATTCTGTTACAGTTGTCAGTTTTGACTTGGGTATCTGATGGCAACTGGTTGTGAATAGAGTGAAGCTACAATACCTGTTTGAT
This sequence comes from Metroxylon sagu, assembly GCA_017589505.3. NCBI lineage: Eukaryota > Viridiplantae > Streptophyta > Magnoliopsida > Arecales > Arecaceae > Metroxylon > Metroxylon sagu. The sequence goes on along the minus strand of JACVBY030000606.1, from coordinate 1,516,575 downwards.
AGGATTTTGATGGATGATGGTTCCAATGAAGTTTGCTGAGAACTTGTTGCGGACTTGGTGTGGATCATGTTTCATGCCCATCTTTTTCCCCTATTGATCGTGTAAAGATGGAAGCAAAATTTGTAAGATGTAGTATTAGCTGATATCAGCAAATTCTGCTCCAGTTCTCTCTTTCAAAAAACAACATGCATCTCTCCCTGTTATGGAATCAGAGTTAATGCTGATTTTTGTTTACTGTTCTATTATCTTTTTGGGATTGTTTGGTCTAATTATCTTTCGGATAATTGCATTGAATATTCTGTGGAAACTGAATTAAGCCTGTTCCACCATGCAGTCAGACTATCTCTATTGAAACAGAAGAAGATAGCGAGCCACACAGTCTGTTAATGTGAATCAGACTCAGGCTGCTTTTCCTTCGCCTGGACTCCCTCCGGGTCCTGGGTTTCTAGATGATTGCAGAGAGATGTGGTAGAGCTTTTACCACCGCCTCAACCCTCAAGTTTCCATGCTTTACACGCCTCTTTGACCCACGGTATTCTCGACTGCAATTTCACGCCAGTTTGTAACGGATTTTCTTCGGTTGTGGAAGATTATTGCTGCCGTGCACTTTAGATAAGGATCGTCAATTGTCAGTTAGATATTGTGAAGTAACATTTTGCATCAGTTTATCTGTTTCCAAGAAGCAAATTCAAAGTCTTTCCAAGAAGCAAATTCAAAGTCGGTATAGCCGAATTGCGCAAAGTTTGGATGCCAAGCCACCCTTTGAATCTTAAGGAATAACGTTGCTTTGATTCTTCCGTGCTACTTCGGTCTCCATCACTCGGTCTCTATCACTCAATCAAGTCTGGGATTATTCAATCTCTTATTTCCCCATCTAAATCCTCCAAGAGGTGCGATAAATGGCCGGACTGATATTTGTGGATTGAAGTATGATACCGTCCGATAAGGATTCATTAAACACTTGTGTTGTCGTGCATGTGCTTGATGAGCCCCACCAATGAACATATGCCGACCATATATTTTTTACGGTTGGCGACATGTCCACAATTTAGCAAATGCTTTGTTGCACGATATCAGGATTCTAGGGTATGTTTTGAAGAAGGGGAAAAAAAAAAAAAAAAAAAAAAATTCTATTACCGGTGGGGTGTATTTTTCTTCAGAACAAATAATTTGAATTCTTAGATCCAGAGCTGTTATAAATTAGTATCTGGACAATTGAATCGGTCTCTTAGAGAACATCAATGGTAGAAAGCCAGATGTGGTGAGGGATATGTATCATTTACATTAGGCTTTTTAAAATCCAGGTGATTGTGTAATCTTATCAGCTGCTGGACCATAGACATAATATCTATTGCTTCCTCACAAGGGACTGTTGGAGATAATCAGGTGAATTTGGCTTGCCAAGGCATGGAAATGGCTGCAGGCTTCCCCATGTCGCCTTAAGAAAGCATTGGTATGGAGAGCGCCAACCTGATGCGGTCTTTATTGGCCCAAGGCATTAGGTTTAGTCTGTGCGTTTATTTTGTTTTTACTTGTGTGTTTTGCTTGCTCCATGAGCAAGCTAATATTGCTCCTTTTATTGTCTTTGCGCGGACCGTAACTCCTGAGCCGCTTGATGATCACTTTCAATTTTTTAATTGATCGTTTTCTAACTCTACGGATAGCTTAGGTGATGCGATGCGACAAAATCTAAAGGTTCTAATTTCTTCTTCTTCTTTTTTTTTTTTCTTCCATTCTTTCGCATATAAATGACTACATAATGGTTGATTGAGCTAGCTCTAATGATTCTGATACATGTAACCCGTAGCTTATACGGGTGCCTCATATCACGTGATGTCAATATATGTGAACGCATGTGTAATTGGTGGGGAAGTTTCAACATTTTTATAAACGAATTTGGATATCGACAAAGCCTTGATGCATGACTCCTAAAGTTGACCATAGAAAAAATAATATAACCTGATAGCAATTCTTTTATGACATACAATTCTCACACACAGCCATCCCAACTTTCCCTCCGGGAAAAGAACCACACACTTTAACAGGTGGGAAGCGAGATGGAATGGGATAGGATGGGATGGGATGGGATGGGATGTCTCTTTTCCAAGGAGGATAATTGTGACCTACGAGGGTTTGCCATCACAAAGGTTGGATCGTGATATTATTTATAATATAAACCAAAGTGATATCAGGATGGATAGAATGCAGTGACAGCTAAGAAGGATTTTAGTCTGAAGAGTGAGCTGGAAGCATTGGAAAGTAGATTTAGTTGTTGAAGTGAAACAATATAGTCGATGCCGGGTAACTTAAAGTTTAAGATTCTTGGTAAGAAGATTTTCAAACAATTGGCTCGAGATAGCGACTCTGACTCTCAAGATGGCTGTGCAAATCAGCGATCAAGATTCGTCATGTATTTTATAGAAGGTTGTTGGATGGTATCCATAGGCTGCTCTTTGTTCAAGATTTTATTATTATGAGAATAGTGACAGACTTTGCTCCCCTTGATTCGAATATGGTCAAGAAGGGGACCAGCCTAGCTGGGTCCCTTCTTCAGATGTCCTCACGCAGAAACCTTTTTAAAAGCACAGGAAAAGGAAGAGAACAATTCCAGCGTCATGTTTCAGCGGACCACCACCTCAGTTTGGTATGAGCATGGGCAGGTCCATGTGGCACCATAGCACATGAGTTCCAATCTTTCATAATTTTCTACTTTTAAACTTATATTAAATCAGCATGAGCTGTAAGTATCTTATGATAATCCCACTCCAATGCAGTACCATTTTATACTAAAATTTTGCTTCATATATATAATCATCTTTTTTTTTTATTATTTATTTTCATATTCACATAGTTTATAAATTTTAAAAATAAAAAAATAATAATTTTAAAATTAATATAAATTAAAAATAATAATTAAATTATATATTTAATTATATTTGAATGCAGTTAAGGTTATAGATATATTATCTGATTTCCGGAATCATTAAGGTAAGTAGGCTCAGATGAAAGTAGGGGGACGTGACAAGAGCTGATGCTTTCTCCTCCTACGGGCCACGTTAAGGCAGAAATAAACTGACCCCACCCACCACGTTATCAGATGTGGTGGGGCCTCTCCGGTGGCAAGAACAGGCGATTGAAACAAGGCTGATGCTGGCGTCCCAACACTAGCAGACAATTTCTATGGTTCGCATTTCACCTTCCCCATCATCTCATCCATGTTAACCATACAAGTTTCAATCATGAATCCTTCGTCGCTATTATTTCAATATAATTATCATACAATAAAAAAGATAATCATTAGATAAAACTATGACGACGTATCTAAATAAAAAATATTTTCGAAATAAAACTTCTATATAACATGGAAAATAGTTTTTAGAGCAAACATATGTCATGATAATGTGTTATTTTATTTTAAACAAATTCGATAAAATTAAATATACAAAAATAATGACTGTTGTTTTTATTACAATAGTAAGCAACAGCGTTGGTACAGGTAGGGATGCTTGTCTGTTGAATTTTATGGCAGGGTCTAAAAGGGCGGTCTACTACACAGTGCGCTGAAGCTGTGGGGCTCGCCTCGTGTCCCTCATCAATGCCCCTCGGCCTTGTGGGAATTTTCATGAGAGAGATCAAATCATCGTCCTTGTGGACCCAGCCCAACGAAGTCGATCCCTAGCCCCCAGCCTCACAAAAGGAAACGGTTCAAATCGTTACAATTTAGTTCCTGTATTTTAAAAGCATTGCATTTTTCATGTTTTATATCAAAAAAATTAATTAAAATTAATAAAATAATTAATATATTATATCGATATAAACACATAGATCGATTGATAGAATAACAAGTTAACTATTCTATTAATTTTAATTGATCCCATATAATGAAACGTTAAGTATACATATTTTTTTAAACAATATTTTTTTAAAAAATTATTTATCGAACTAGAATACTTTGTAAAATTATTATGAAAATAGAATGCTTTTGATCAACTCAGCAGACACAACAACAGAGTTGTAATGGAAGGCGGTGACAGATTGAAATCATTAGTTGAACTAGCGATTTTAAGTCAGATGAAATCATTGATTTATCTAATGATTTCTTAACAAATTTCAAAGTAATATTGGCAATAGATGCCGACTTTACTTTAAAATAGTTAAAAAAAGTAGAAAAGAAAATCTTTAGTTGAACTGCTGGTTACCTCCAACCCATTGCAACCGAGGCCTATCTACATTCTTCGTCCGTTTGTCCCCCACACCCGATCCCCTTCGATTTAGGATTCGTTGCTGCCTTGTTCACTATCAACTAAGCTGACACGCCATCTTCCAATCCATCAACAAGTCTCTTGCTGTAGTCTTCACCCTAACGCTAACTCGCTTTCGCATAACCCCGCCTTTCCGGTGCTTGCTACCATCATCACCTCCCTGCGTGGTGGTTTTTTGCTCATCGCCATCTTTGCTCTAGCAGAAGAAGATGAGACCCCTCCCCATTTATGGATGAATGCAAGAAAATTGCACCAAATTCGCGCATGTTTTTATTTAGATCCATGGATCATGTTGACTGATCGAATATTTTCAAACAACAATACCGTGCAGCAATATAAATCAACAGGATTTTGATCATGTGAATCCAAAATCATGTGCGTGTACATGTATAAATATGCATACAACATACATATAGACATGTATAGAATTAAATAGGCCTCGACTATGAATGCATAATGTAATAAATAGCCATTGTATATTTGTATATAGGCATATAGACATATATAGACATAGGCATAACGAAATAGCCATTGATAACTATGGATGAATATAGTTATACATGATAGAGATAACATTGATAACTATAGATGCTTTCATGGACATATGGAAATGGCCATTGTATGCACAGATGTCCAAGCCGGAAAGGCCCTAAGATAACTTTTCACATTCGACAAAGCTTGCTTCTGGTTTGGACTCTTTTCAATATTCTCATGGCACGATCAACTAATCGAAGCTTTTCTACTGATGATGGATCAATTTAGGACTAGCACGGTATATATTATGCCAAGCCGGATTAGTTTTAACATGCTTGCCAACCACTTGTACCATAATATCTTGATGCTAGCAAGTTGTACCATCCTATCATCGTTAGGATGTGTTTAGATCATCAATGGGATAGGATCGGATTGAATACCATATTTGAAAAATAAAAAAAATAAATTCATATGCCATGGGCCCAACCATATCACTGGTTTTTCATGCCTAAAAGGTTGGGATTGGCAAATTGAAGGTCCCTTATGGATTTTGAAAGTCGATGGGATTTGATGATCTCAATCTTAAGAGCAATTCAAATACATCCTTGGCGGATGATTTGTAATTTAGTTAATAGAGATGAAGTATATTTCTTTCAAGGTTAGAGAAGATCTACTCATTATACTTAGTGGATTTTTATTATCTTATAGTTCAATTTTTCCTTATAATATTGCTAGTTCAGGTTACTCATTTTTTTTATTAACATTTATCGTAGAGCGAGCATAGGCAGGTCACTCATAATTCTTACCCATTCAAATAGAGTGATGAGCAATAGCCCAAAAGGGCTCCAATACAATAGTCCTGAACCAAAGGATGTTAGAGTTAGGCATAGAATGACATTTGATAAGTTGTTAGATAAGATAAATAGCTTGCTGAAATTAAGCTCAAATTAAAAAGTGAGCAAAGTATCAATTTCTGATTGTTTGTTATCATGCTATGAAATACATACCTTTCCAAGTTAAGGATGATGAAAGATTAGAAATAATATTTAATACCTATCTTTTGCAATCGAGATTAACTGCAAAGCAGTTATATATTGAAATAGAGGTAGCTCTATTGGATGTATGGTTGCATGATATCACAGTTGTATAAGATACTAAAAATAGCATACCACCAAATATGCCTATCTTGGTGTTAAACCTAGGGGTTCAATAATACATGTTTTGATGATAATAAAAATATTGATTGAAGGACTAATGCAACACTTGAACTTGTGATGATAGATAGGTATAGAAGTCTAAAAATGATGTTCATCTATTTGGCATGTACCTATTACAATATGAGCTCAAATCGCATAAGAATTAAAAGTCAAAAAAAGATATTGACAAATTCAAAGAATGACCAACACAAGAAGTCCGAAGGAAGGTTTTAAATTATAATTTTATTTTTCCTAAAGATCCATTTTAAAATTTGGTAGGAGAACAAGTACACAAGACTCAAAACCCTTAAAAATGAATTAGATTAGATTTTGGATTAATAATTAAAATAAAATAATCATGAAAATCTAAAACCGGGTGTGTATGGTTGATCGAACCTCAAAACAATCAACTAGAGTTGGTTAGACCATAAAAGAACCAAAATGATTACTCTTTGTCTGGCCCAGCAGTTGATCGCTATAAAATTGGTGGTCGATTGCCGTAGGCCAGCGGTCGACTGCTAAGCTTTGATAGCCGCAACGGTCATATTTTTATTTAATCATTGGAGCTACTCTTGAGTCTCAATGGCCATATTTTAAAAGCCCTATAAAATGAGAGCATATGGAATGGTTTAAACATAAAAAATTGATATGAAATTCGTTGGAAATTCTTTGTAAAAAGGGCTTCGAGCTTAGTGTATTTATAGTTTTCTTTAATAAATTTAGTGTTATATTTGCAAATCTACTTTCTTTGTGAGGGTACTCTTACCGTTTCTCTTCTTCAAAAGAGGTTTGGGTTCCTTCTTAGCCCATGTAAAAGGAGAGAGAAGGTTGATCCTTAGCCCATAAAAGGACTATAAGGATTCCTTCTAAGCTCAATAAAAGAAGGGTGTAAAGGTTTGATCCTCATCTGGTTAAGAGATTGGCATAATGAAAATTGTAAGGAGTCTTGGGTAGTAGATGCAGGCAAGGGGTATCGAAGCACTATAAATCTTTGTGCCTTCTTTATTTTCTTGTATATTTACTTTTTTTCATTAGTTCTCTCTTACTCTTTTGATATATCTTGAGCATAGTTTTTATATTTCACTTGTGCTTTATTTTGAATTATTTAAATTATTTTTAAGCATTTAGTTTTCGATATTAAGTTTTTGATCAACTTAATTCATTCCCCTTTTGGGTTACCTCAGGCCTAACACTTGAAGCCTTCCATATACTAATCGTCACATCCTACAATGAGTTTAGTGTTCATGGATGTATCGAGGCCTTCTACTCATCCTTTATCATTTGGACCGGAGCCTTTCACTTACCATTAACCACCTCCTAGTTATGTGTCCCTTCAAGATACAGCATATCCCGATCTTAATCGAAATGTAACTCACGGTTTCTCTCCTAATGTTACTATTAACCTCAATGCCACAGAAGAGGTTGTTTATTAGAGAGATAGGTTAGACCTTTTGACTTATAAGAATAGTAATACTTATACATCTAATGATGGAATAGAGGAGCAAAAACCTAAAGATGACTCGAAGGATGATATAAAGCCTTCCTGTGCAGCTATTTTTTCGATTGAGTTACATATTTACGTGCCATCTTCCAAATATTTTTTTAAATTAAATTGGGAGGTAATTGATGTCCCATAGGTGGCATTAGTTTTGAGATTTTGGAGTTGGAATGAGTCACAAGAATTCTACGAAGGATTGCTATTTGCCTTAAGGATGATGTGAAGATGGCCGTAAAGCTTTATTCTTTAAGAAGACATCAATAATTCATAATGGAGGAGTCACAGTGAACATATTAGACCATGAAATATAAGTATTATTCGGATGGATGATCATATAGACTCTAGGCATGTTAAAAAAAAGGAGTCATGTGTTGTGAAAGGTCACATGTTACTATAGTCCCCATATATGTATTTATTCCCAAATGTCTCAAGACTACCACCAGCTGGACTCTAATCTAATTGCTAGTACTATTTTGAGATGATGCATGCTGATCCATTGATCCCCATTATTGTTATCATAGAGGAGATAAGGAACCAATATTTTTATAAGGTGCCATACAAAAAGGTATGAGATGGAAAGTAAAAAGCAACTGTTAAGATATTTGGTGATTGGAATGTGTCTTATAGAGGTTATCTGGAAGTCATATGAGATCAATGCCACTTACTAGGATCAGCCATGTGAGGTCCTTCATTGTGTCTTTTAGACATTCAGGCGATGATGCATTGATCGCATCATCTATTGTAACTTATGATTCAGGAAGACGATATTTTTCTTTATGATAAATATCAAGGGGCATTATTGATTGCTACTTTAGTTGATGGGAATAACCGGATATTTTCTATTATATTTGCCATATTACATTTGCCTTATTTTTGATCATCGCACGAGTATCGTAGAGTTCGTAAGGGATGCAACTTTTGGGTGGTAGTCTATTCACCATTATTTCTATTTGCATCATGTTGTTAGCAACTTCAATCACAAATTCAATAATCTAAGGTTAAAAGTAATGATGTATCATGTAGGTAGCCATGATTTGTACTACTTACCTAAATTTAGATATCTATGAAATTATTTTCACTTCATAAATTTTTGCTTCAAATATTATGTAGGTAATTAATACTAGTGGTGCAAATTCGAACACATAATGTGTGATATCTATAGGCTTGATAGGAAGGCGGTGGAGTGGTGTGATGTCATTCCTAGACATCACTAGACCTAAGCTTATGATGACAGCCATCATTACAAGCATATGAAACTGATAAAGGCATTAATAATATGCTTAAAGGAACTCGAAGCCTTTCCATTACTTCTTTGGTGTAGCATACTTTCTGCCATCTTGTAGAGTACTTCAACAAATATAAAAGAAATGCCACGGTATTGATGGAGCAAGAAAATGTTTGCACAAGGTACCTAATCGAGAAAATGACAAAGTATAAAGAGAAAGCTAGTTCACATTATGCCGTCTCATTCAATAGGCTAACCAGAGTATTTGAAGGGAAAATTATATATAATAGTCTTAATCATAGGAGAAGTTATAAATATATTGTGAGACTCAGTAAACGTAGCTGCACATGTAGAAAGTTTTAGGCATTGAAATTATCTTGGTCATATACTATGATAGTGCGCTCATCTATCTCCCTTGATTATTTCCAATTTATAGACATGCACTACAGGTTAGATCTAACTTGTGGCTACCACAGTAGATGCTTAATACCCATCAATCATTATGATTACTGGCAAAAGTCTAATTGACCAATTCTACTACTAGATAAATGACTTTTGTGACCCAAAGGTTGGTCAAAGTCTAGTCATTCACAATGAAATAGATTGGAAGAGGTGGTGTGAAATAGAGATGTGGCCTTTACCATTAAGAAAGTCACAACCATTATATCTTTCCACAATAACGAGATGAGAAAGCTAGAGAGGAAGGCCATGAGGAGGGGCATAAAAGAACCATCGAAGATACATTTTTGCATTAATTTTTTTCTATTTTATATGCTAACTATCATATGTTTCATATTTTGTACTGCATTTCATATGTAAATTGGACAAACTAAGTGTTATTAATGCTCTATTACTTCACATAATCTGATATTATGTGCTATTATGTATGTTTCATATGCTATTATGAATTTACAAATCAGTTATGGAGACACAACCAACTTCTTACATGAATTCAGAGCTCATTGATTGATTGCTTCTGAACTTACAGTCATATCATTACTTAAAGGTAGTCTAAACTAGATAGGTATGGTTTTGCATATGTGCGTACCTTTCTTTTATTACAGATCATTTATTAATTAAAAGGCTATAACAATTTTTAGGAATTAGTCATCTTTCACTACCAAAGTACCACTTAGTGGCCCATAGCAAGCATCTCCATGAGTTACACCCTAACTGCATCATGCTGGACTTTATAGAATATCTCATTTGGATTTCATGTAGTTGGATTGGCATCTCATTATAGCTTTTATAGAGAGGTGGTGATTAGAGATGTATACATTTAATCTCACACTAAATGATTACATTATCACGATGGAGGATGTTTTCATTTAGCTTGAACTCCTAAGAGCTTCAAACTTAGTTGGCCAGATGAGTCCGAGTGTTTTCTAAATATTAAACTACTATATCTACAATTATAGGGTCACATCTATAATTCAGCTGGCTGACCGAGCACTTTGGAGGCATACCTGATGATGCTAACAAGATGATGATGCTACGTTATATGCGTGCTATATCACGTTAGCTCATCAAACTGTCTTATTTTCTAACAAGTTTTCCACACAGGTGCATCTTATGTTTCCTCCATAAGGATTTCTAGACAATAAGTTGCTATAGTTGGAGCAATGCTTCTCTATGACTATATTGGGAGCTTTACCATGCCACTGGCCATGATTGATAAACATGACATCAGTGGGGCATCGATCCTATTACAACTATGGGCATGAGACTGATTTTCCCACATGACACCATAAGTGAGGGTGAGATTACATGTAGAGATGCCCAAGATGACGAACAACAGCTATCTGGACTCTTGGGATGCCAATACATCTTTAATAATTCTAGATGCATAGGATGTATGTCTAGATACCTAAGATGTTTTCCTAACTTTTCTTTCGTTATGGTTGGATGACCACTAAGATCATCATCGAGATGTTGACATATGTATCCATCCAATATCAATATTAGTTGGATTGACAAACCTTTGAGGAGGTATCATTTAATAATTTTCAACTTTTAAAGTTATATTACTATAGTGCAAAGGAAAAGAATAGTAGGATTCTATTTGATATGTGTAGATGATATGGTAGCCCTACACTCATGACATGGTTGCTTGATTATTATTTTGTTGGTCAGGGTATCTAGGCCATTGTCATCCCCTTATATGTTTTCATATTATGGAGTAACATTAACCATATAGAATGATATGACAGTTCGGGTTAAAGCAACCTATTTTGGTTGCTTATTTGCATGAGCTTGATCTAAAAGGATAGTCTGATGTTCGTTAGAGAGATGAGCATACCATGACATCGTGCTCTAAGAGGATCATGCGATACAGCTCATCATGAGGCAGCCTTTTTAGGGATAGCTGGACAATCATTCTCCGTATATATAGTGGTATTGTTATGTGACCAAATGATGGATTATCCTACCAGAACAGTGCTTGGAGTGATGGTATATATCATATCACTAATTTTTAAATCACATTCATTAATTTATTTTCTAATTTGATTTTCTTTAAATGCAAGCTTACGGGCTTCAAAGGATATACATATATAGCGGTTTAGATGCTTGAGTGTCTGCTTTCTTAAGATTTGACAAACGTATACTATATTGTTGGATATGATTGATGAGCATTGATAGTTTTTTGTGGCACTAGCAAATATAAAGATGTATGCAAAATCTAAAAGTGGAAGATCGATACTTAAACTTGATAAGAGTTGTAGATAGGTATCCCATATATCTTTATTGCAGACACAATGAGAGCCATATATTCTGGTACAAACACCCAGTATTATTTGAGGTAGCTGGCCATTCATGTCATCTATTTAAGCTACTATTTTAGATGTCATCAGAGCCATCAACCTCTAGCATGCTATCACCACAATACTTTGGAGAATATGATAATATCCCGATCGATGATACCTTGAAGGAGATGGTGATACTTGAGGAGATGCACGTCTAGCCACCTATAGTTAGCTATAGTAGAGGATGATAGCACGGTTTAGGTCATAGAAGAGTAGGTGATTGACAACCCTCAACCACAGTAATACCACCACCGTAGGAGGATGCAACACAGGTTATGCAAGTCTATCAACACATAAGGCTAGAGCATGAGAGGAAGCCACATGATTGTCATATATATATTTTTATTATTGATAGAGATATAATCACCACTTATATATGTATTTTTAGATTTGGATGATTACTATTTATATACACATGTTGTAGTTAATCTTTAGGTTTCATCTTCTATATTTCATATTTGTTACATTTATTTTTGGATGTATTCTTTGATTATTACTATTTCGCATATACATCATTTTTTTGTTGGTTTACAGGTCTTATGTTCATCTTCTACATTTCATATTTTAATGGATGCATTTTTGGATGTAGTCTTTCAAGAAGAATAGTATTGTGGTACATTGTGATTTACCTTATCCTTATGAATGAAACTCCTTTAACATATCATATATAATATTCCTTATATGTTATTTAGTCTATATACCTTTTCCATCTACATAGGTGTGGTAATTTTCATGGCACAACTGATATGATATGGCATAGATGGTAATGTGTGAGTCAGCATGGCATAACCATCTATGTGTAGGTTAGCATGATTTTCATGGTGTAATACGGTGTAGCAATAGCATCGCTAGTTCGGAGCCAACACCGCAAGCTTGAATGTGTAGGTTAATATGGTATGGCATGATTTAGCAATAGCAGAGTTAGCTCCGGATCAACACGATATAACTTAACAATAGCATTATTTATATTGTACTATACTAATTTTGAATAAAATTAAATAAAGATATTGAACAAATTTAAATGTTAAACTTTTTTAAAAAAACTAAATTAAACCATCGATTGAACTAACAATTATTTAACATACAATTTCATCATGCTATACTTCCTCATGGTGATCCTGCTATCATGTCTACAGGGTTGGCTAAAAATATCTTATTTTAAAAATTAGTTTGAAAGGTACTCCGATTTGATAAATATTTTTTTTTAAAAAAAAATATTATGCAAAAAAAAAGGATTAAACTGTAACAAAGGATTCTAATGAATTTTGAGCGAGTCTCATGAACTAAAGCATATCTTCGCCAAAAGGATAAAACAAAAAAAAAAAAAAATCAGGGCCGTCCCGTGATTCCATGCGCGACGGCACGCACGCTGATGGACTACTTTTGACGAGAAAAAAAAAAAAAAAAAGAATATTAATTATATTAATATAAAATGTAAACGAGAAACTGGAAAGTATTATAATGTTTGTATATATAATTTAAAAAATTAATATTTTATCTACGTTGGGGACCATTATCCCAGTTCCGTACGTGGGGCACAGGTGTCTGCTTGATTGAAGGCATGGAATACGGGCCCACCCTCCGCTTTCCTAATCCCCTCTCCTTTTCCCGTTAGCATCTTCCGGGTTCTAACCTAACCCACCCGGTGCCATCGCTGAATGGAGGGGACCGAACGACTTTGGAGCCGCTGATAATTAACCGGGGCCATAAAAATAAAATGACCGAGTTGCATATAATATATAAAGATGGTCTTAAGGGCTTCGGTCATCACCCTCTCTCTCTCTCTCTCTCTCTCTCTCTCTCTCTCACCACCGCGTATTGTTTCCGCGTGGGTCCGTTCCTGTCCTGGTGGCCGGGTGGCGTCCCGGTTGTTGGCGAGGAGGGAGAGCGGAAAATCCCTCCACGAGTCACATCGCGGTTGAACGCAATCACAATATTTCATCGTTTTCTCGTTAAAGCGTATTGCCATGGTTTACCCTCGGCCTTGTTCATGTCGAGACATTAGGGTCTACGGTCTACGGAAGAGCGGGTCATTTTCGGCACGCAATGTTTCAAAGGGTCAATAGAGTTGGACCGCAAGAACTAGGTGCTTGCTCCATTTAGAAGAGCTGGGGCCTTGCAAATTAGTGGACAAGTCTAGTCCAATCAGACGCTAATTGTCCATTATATAATGACAGGTGTTTGGACATAGCACGGGTTTAAAGCATGAATTATTAGCTAGAAAATTGCATTATTAGCTAATAAGTCCCCATACTTGCTGCTGTCATAAATTTTATATATATATATATATATATATTGCTAAGGAAACACTGCGAACTTTTGGGGACCCATTAAAACGGAAGAGTTCTTTCTGGCCGTTCGACCGGTTGTCTGCTGCTTTTTTTCTGACCCAAAGAAAACGTAACCCTAAGAGGGAATCTTAGAAAAAATAAAACGAAAGTCACATTGAAGTTCATGTTAGCTTTCAGTAAAAGTTAAAACAACACCTCTTCCCGTTTATTATAAACAATTCCAGAAAGCAGTTGGTGTCCCGCGCTACTAAATTCCATAGCACAATGCTGATGCTCTAATAATAATATATCCCACGCCACCTCTCACCCTTCCACCGCTCGGTTCCCGTGGAACCAAGAATGCTGGCCACCTTTGACAAGTCCCAGGCCCAAAGGAGATATGCACATTATACTCCTTTGTCGATTTCGCTGGGTTAGATCTGCGATTTCGAACAATAATAAGATAAACAAGTCCATACTCTAGAATTATCTTATGACGACGACGACGATGATGATGATGATGATGATGATGTTGTGATTTATAATGAAGCTCTTCTTTATTAAATGTGCTCAATGAGTCCATCACTGCCTCTCCGCGGTTGCCATCACAGCACTGGCAAAAGAAAGACATGTCCATTTAAAAATTTAAGTACATATTATTTTCCTTTCCTAAGCAATGACTGCAACAGTAATATTTTAAGCAAACTTGCCGTGGGCAACTGCCATCTTCCTATAAACTAATGCAAAAAAGGACATAACTTGGCGATACTATGCGCATAGGTCAAAATAATATGCTTGAGGATATAGTAAAAATAAACAATATTATATTATAAAAGGCTTGTGCTTTTCCAATCTAGATCTCTTCTACGGTGCAGATGCAAGCGATGGGATTCCTTCCCCCAAAGCTCCCCGGTTAAAAAAGAATTACGGACCACCATCCCTACTCTGCCATGGAAATCCCCAGAAGCATGCTTTCCCATTAAGAAAACAACCGGAGATAAAAAGTGTCAAGGTCACTATAGCTCATAACAAGCTGAGCCCTCTGCCAGTTAATTGACTGATGCCATGACGATAAAGAAAGAATATTGTTACATGGGATTCTCTTGGGTCATTGCCAAGCTTGTTTGGCTCTCTCTTATCGTTTGCGGTGTTTGAAGGACCGGAGAGGGAGTTTGGTGAAATTGGGAATGGTGGCGTGACCGTGCATGCATGGACGTACGCCATCGAAACACTGGCTCTATGGAGAGGAGAAGGATGAGGAGTGGAATTTCATATTTGCTTCTAAGTTTGGTTATAATCATCGACGCCAAGTTAGATTCTGAGGAGTCCACGTAGGCATTGTGACGTGTCAGAGAGAGGTAGACGTGGAAGCATGGGCGCTCGTTGAGACTCGCCCGAAAGCGAGGGGAACGAAGGGCCGCGCGCGACCAGCACGAGCAAAAGGGCGCCCAACTTCGGACAAAGTGGGTCCCGTGGACGCCCGAGGCCCACCACTACGGATGACTCGTGGTGGCTTCCCACGCTACCAATCAGAGCACGTGTACAACGGTTTTTTTTTTTTTTTTTGTATTAATCTCCACCTCATTGCATTGGCCTGCACCATTTTAGATGCATTCAAGATTAATAAGCCCTAATTAGCATTACCTAATACGCTGCTTCTTTCGATGGACTAAGCTATGCCTATTTTTTAGTGTTGGAATTTAATCTCTATGCATTAGCCAAGAAATCACGCTTAGCTTGTTCCTAAGAGAGCCTTGTAGCTTCTTTTAAGGAAACCTATAAGCACCGTAGCTTCTTTCGAAAAAATCTAAAAGCTATGCAATTGAGATATGGTAATAAGGATTCATTTGAATTGGCTCTTCAAAGCATGTGAAACACCTTTAAGTGCCTGTAGCCAGTAGTTATATGAGATAGTTGTTGACTTACAGTTAATCCAAATAAATCTCAGGATTAGAGAGCAACTATTGAAAAACCCTTTTTTAGGTAAGGACTCCAGGCTTTAAAAGGTTGAGAACATTTTTTATCTATGAAGTGTAAGGTTGCTTTTATAGATATTTGAAGGAGTTGTTTTGGAGTCGAACTCTTATTGAGCAACTCTCATAAGTACAAAGGATGAAATAGAGAGGAAAGTCCTTTTTGAAGAGTCTTTTTCAAATAGGGTAATAGAATTCTTGTGCTCTAAATTAAGATAGGAACTCTATGTAAATCAATGCTTTTATCAAAATAAAGAGATAGGCAGTGCAGAAGGAAAGGTTGGATGTATTGTGTTTAGCTATTATTATTCGTTGTTCATGGTAATCCTAATCAAACCATTACGTCACTTTTATTACATGTGCATGCTAGGTCAGATCAATCCACATCACCTATGATCAGGTTTTAGCCAAAAGCCTAGTCATACAAAAAAGGCCAGGTTTAATTCAAATGGATGCCTAAGTTGAATATAAGCCTTCCTCTATCTCACAAAAATAAATTAATTTACTAAAAGTATATCATTCAATATTGTTGTACAAGAGTTTCTCCATTGTGGCTTATGGGTGATGGATTGGAGCATTCTCTTGATCTAGTGACGGTGTTCGGCCATCTTTTTTTATAATATTCATTATGTTGATGAGATTTTCTTATTTTATTAATTTAGATCAAAATGTATACTTTTAAAGTTTTGATATAAACAATTTTAGATAAAATTAATGTAAATAGAAATAAATTTTGCATCATAAAGCATAGAAGAATTATCATTACGAGGAAAAGGTGCGAAGATTTAGCTTTAGAATTCCAAAATAGAGGTCTTTGTGTTTAATACAAGAGTTATTAAGCCCTAATCAAATTAAGGGTGGATGGCTTATAAGATTTACTAAAGAAATAATCACTTGAAACCCAAACCTAATAGGATGATCAATAATCTTGTTGGGCTTGCATTATAATTTCCCAATCTAAAGTCAAATCTAGCTTTGGTAGAATATATTAATGTACATGACTCTTATCTTATTTTCTTTTTTGCTCTAGAGAGTATTGTTTCAATGTATGTCATTTAGCTGAGTTGGTAAAATTTATAGATATTAAACACCAATAGCTTGAATTGATCTTATATTATTTGAATTTTAATTAGATTTTCTTGTTTTCTAATTTTGATAGAGGAAAGAGAACAAAAAAGGTAGTGTTTCCCTTTAAGTTTTGTCATATTCATTATCCTAAGCTAAAGTTGTAAGTAGTTATATCATTCATTAGTTCTATCATTCATTCTCACCTTACCATTAAGAGTCTATCACAAAATTCACAAATTATCCGGCCATGAGGAATATCATCCCATCATTTAGAAGATTATTATTTCTCCCATATTAGAGGCAATCGATGTCATTAAATAAGCCAATTTCTATTTGAATTGAAATCTAGTGATACTCTACCAAATTAAGCTTGAACTCCTTGATAGCATCATTGAGCAAAGACTAAAACTCTTATTTTTGGTTCAACTATGTTGGTTTATAATTATAACTCATTAATGGGATCTATTAGGAATTTTATATTTATCAACAATAATATAGAGAAGATAACATTGGACCTTAAATTAGGGTATGCATATATCCATTTTAGAATTTGAAAATCAAAGGTTTAAAGAAGCAAAAAAGTGGTGAGATGAAAACTTAAAATGAAAGTAACCTATGATATATAAGAAATTCTACACATGATAAACCTCGATGTGCACTTCCTATTTTGTATCTTTTAAAATTTTTTGAAAGAGAAACATATGCATTTATCAATAAAGATGACAATATAATTTAAGAATGGAAATTATATATTGTATTTACTAATTTTGCAACTATTTATTTACTGAATGAATACTTTATAGTTTAGATGCATGAAATTAAGTGATATGCAAGATATTATAAGTACATTAAATATTGATGTTTCTTAAAGTGGATAGCACACCAATTAATAATGGAGAATTTGTTTTTCTTATAAAAAATTTGTATGGTGCAAATTGATTTTAGAGCAACACACCGAATTATTAATTGAAATCTAGAACATAAAGTTAATAATATAAAAAAGACAATATGTAACCAAATGCTTGGTTATATTCAATGTCTTTATAGTGTTTATAATTTTTTTCGAAAAAGAGAACATTGTATTTGGTGAATGTAGAACCATATATAGTTTCTTTTTAATATGGAAGGATATAGATTTCATAAGAAAAATTATACATTAGATTTGATATATTAAGATCTATCTATTTTTGAAATAGTTGATAGTTTTGAGGTATGAAATCATCCACATAAAAATAATCATATATATTGCATATTCTAATATTTGATTTTTTTTGGTTGTTTTTATAAATATTTTCTAAAAGAAGGATAGTGATTTATCAATTAATAAAGGAAATTATATATCCTACGATAAAAATTATATAATGCAGCAAATGTACCATCCAATTTAGATTCGTAATTTGGAAGCATAAAATAAATGACAAAGAAGAGATTATATATATACAATAAATTTCAATATTTGCTTATATCTTATTTCCTTCCAAATATTTTTAGATGGAAAAAAGATCGTTGCATCTCTACGTAATAGAAATTATAAATTTTATAAAAAAAATATGATGCATCTTTTAATTTAAGAATTATTTTTTATGTAAAAGGTTTATATGCATTCTCATATGGATATATACCAAATATCAATGGTCTCTTCCTATTTTAGAATATCCATATTTTAGAAGCTTAGAATAATAAATTAATCAACAAAAGAAGAGCTTGAATTAGGTAGGAAAAGTTAAGGTGCATTTATTGATTTTAAAATTATTTATTTTCTAAATAAATGATCTATATTTGTGCATATGTCAAAATTATAGTATCTTTAAAATGAAAAATTATAATTTATCGACTTATATATTTCTCTAATATTTGTATAATATATTTTTTAATCCACCAATAATTATAATGTTTTATAGTTATTTAGTATCTAGTTGCTTATCCTTTGATTGTTCCATCTAGCATGTAAAGTTAGTAACAAAATGTTAATTGATATAAATAAGTATAGTAACTTTTTCAAATATTTCTAAAAGCCAATAATGCATAAATGATTGATTGAGTACGCTATCAAGGATCATTTATTTTTCAAATAGACAATTCATAGTTCTAATGATTGGACTCCATGGCATAAAAGATATTATATATAATGTATATTATAATATTTAACTTTATTTTATCATTTTTTAAATGTTTCCCCAATGAGGGACATTAATTTATCAATTGACAAGGCAAGGTGTATATTTTATGAAAAGAATTATATAATACAATAAATGAATTTTGAAACCATCTATTTTACAAACTAAAGATTCATAATTCGAGATTATGTGATTTATATCATAAAAGAAATCACAAATTTAGTAAATTAATTATTTACTTGCATTTTTATCTTTTTAGAGAATTTATAAGGGAGAGAGATTGATGCATCAATGAAAAAATAAAGATTATATATTTCATAAAGAAAATAATATGGTACATCCTTTGATTTTAAAACAATCTATTTTTTAGTGTGAACAATTTATATATACTTTCATGCACATGTATAAAATATCAAAATATTTTTCTTATTTATGTATCTTCACTTTCTAAATGGATGGGCAATGCATTAGTTAATAAAAGAAAATCTTAAAATCAATAGGAAAAGTTACAATGCTTATTTTGACTTTAAAATTATCTAATTTTTAAATAAATAACATATTTATGCATCTGTGAAATTTATGGTATCTTCGAAATAAAAAAGTTAAAATATATCAACTTATGTAGTTTTTCTAATACTACTATATTTGCAATGCTTATAGTTATCTTAAATTTTTTACTTGTTGTCTCATTACATTTATTATGTGTGCATGTATATATATATATATATATATATATATATATATATATATGGATGTGTGCATATATAGAGAAGATATTAATTGAAATAGATAAGTGGATCAATTATCTCAAATTCATAACCCTATAAATCAATTATCTATAGATAAAAAATTAGGCATACTATTGAAAACTATCCATCTTTCAAATAAACAATCAATAGTTTTGAGATATGAAGTCAATGATATAAAAATATTAGATGCATTGTATATTCTAATATATATTTTTTAATTTCATTATAAATATTTTATAGAAAAAGCAACGAATTTATCAATTAATAAAGCGAAGCATTTATATATTGCACTATGTTATGGATGAATTTAAAACTATCAATTTGCCAAATTAAAAATTTATAATATAAGAGCATGAAATTAGCAACGAGCAAGAGATTAAATATATAATAAATCTCAATATTTTCTTGCCTTTAATGTCATTTTAGATACTTTTAAAAAAGAGAGACTCATGTATCAAAAAATAATCTAGTGTAATCTTTTGATTTTAAAACTATCTATTTTTTTAACATAAAAACCTTTATATATTCTTGCATGCATGCATACCAAATCTCAATATTCTCTTTCCATTTATACATCTTCACTTTTTAAAAGCCTGGAGCAATGCATTAATCAACAAAAAAAAAAATATTGAATTTAATAGAAAAAAGTTAAGATGCATTTATTGATTTTAGAATTAGCTAATTTTTAAATAAATAATTTACATTTATAAACTTGTAAAATTTTCTAAAATAAAATATTATAATTTATTAGCTCATATATTTTTTTGTGATATTTTCTATTGATCATAAAATATTATAATTATTTCGTGCCTTATTGGCTGCTACATGAGCATTGCATCTAAAGCTTTGTTGCATAGGATATTAGTTAATTTAAATAAATTAAATTTAAGAACCACCATAAACTTATAACTATATAGGCTAGCAATCCAAGTGATTGAGCATACGATGAGCTCATGCATTGCATTACCAAATAAATTTTTTTTTTCATATAAAATAGATAATTAACATTATAAAAAAAAAGAGGAGGAACTTTCATCAAGAAGAAAAATTAGATTTGTTATAACTAAACGTGCTTTTGGTTTTCTTTATATCTCTTTTATTTTTTTTTATCATTTTTTTTTTATTCTATTACCTTTATCCAGAGGTTAAGTTCGTGGTGACAAAGAGAAAGAAAATTAAAAAATACACAGATAATGTACCCCCAAAAAAAAAAAAAAAAAAAAGAAAAAGAAAAAGAAAAAAGAGGATCTGACGCATCATGGAAAAATACTATAGGGGTTGGGCGGTGTTTCAAGCGATTTCAACTCGTTCCATAGTTTTGATGGAACGGAAGACAGTGACATACAATACTTAGATTTTTGTCACCAACGCGTAACGCTCCAAATAGCGGCGGTTACATCAGGTCCCTTAACGTTGCTGTGAACCCGTCGCACCGCGGCCTAAAATGGTCTAAATTTAATTAAACCTTCGCAATTTAATAACGAAATCAATAATATTATATAATATAGTGTGGTCGCTTTTTTTTATTTTTTTTTAAATGGACTCTCGGGTAGGCAGTGCGGTGGTGGTGGGAAGTGGAGACGGATGACGTCACCGAAACGCCACGTGTGCGACCACGACAAAACCCCCCGCGAGGTAATAGTACTCCTGTTCGGCAGCGGTCCCCGTGGGCCCCGCCACGGTCGCGAATTCCGTGACTTCCGCCGCGGAGCAACCACCGCAGCACATCGCACCGTCCGATCGAAAGAGACGGACGGCTTGAGATTCGTTCCCAGGTTCGGTGTCAACGAAGCGGAGCGCCGTGGCAGCCAGCTAGGCTTGGCTTCAAGCCGGGCGCCCCGGCTCGGCCATTCCCCTGGCGCACGGCACTGTCGCCACGTCATCCTCGAGATCGAACGGATGAAAGTATGCCGAAGACGGAATCACGAGATCTCTACCGTCGATCCCCTCCACGGCACTTTCGCGGTGGGCCCCGCGGTCAAGTAGGCGAGAGCGGATGATTAGAAAAAGGAAGGGCAGCAACCCACGAAAGCGGAAATTATGAGCTTGACTGGCCCCGTCCACCGCCTATTGCCGGTGACGGCGATGTGCCCGGAGCTATGCGTGATGCTTGCGGACGAAGGGAGCTGTATTTATGACGACACGTGGCGGTTCAGTGCCGCGAGGTTGGGCTCCTCGAACCCCCGTCGAATCGCACGGCGAGGAATTCCGCCACGGTGGCACCGCACTAGACTGGCCGTCGGATTGCGAGAGGGATCGGACGCACCGGATTGAAGTGTGAGCGAGGAGAGGCGATCTCGTCCGTCAGCTTGCGCCTCGAGTGGGGTTGGGCGAGTGACAAAAACCGAAGGGGATGAGACGGGCAGCAGAAAGAGGAGGGGAAAGCAAAGCGCACGCCAGAGAGAAAAGAGAGCAGAGGAGGCGGAGGAGAGGGAAGAGGAAAGGCCCAAAGAGGTGGAGGAGAAGAAGATCTGAGCGTAAAAATCCCTCCTTTTTCCGATTTCTTGAAGGATTCCGACGAGGCCAAACGATTTAATACCTCGGAGGGGTTTTCCTGGCAAAAGTCCGTCGAGGAACGGAGAGATCTACTCCGGAGATCGGTTCCTTGAGGAGGGAGCGGTAGGAGGATGAGAAGAAACGGGGAGAGGTGATCTGATTGGATGAAAGAGATCGAAGGGAGATGGAGAGGAATCGGGAAGTGAGGAGAGGAGCCGTGGCGGCTGTGAACGGTGGCTTGTCGAGGAGGAGGCAGAGGAGCAGCAACTTGAGAGACTCTCCTGGTCCGATTCCTCAGATCCGTTACCCTATTCTCTAGTTCCTTTTTCCTTCTCTTTTCTCCATTTTAATGGTTTTTTTGCTGAAAATTTTTACAGAGGAGGATGGAGGGATGGAGATGACGGAGACGACGAGGCTGCGGGATCGAGGCAGCAAGAAGGATCGAGATCGGGATAGATCTAGTCGAAGCAAGAGGAGGAGAGGCGAGCGGATGCTGCATGGGAGCAACAGAGACGAAGGGGATGAAACCTCCGAAGAGAGCGTCGAGGAAGAGGAGGAGGACGAGGAGGACGATGTGTCCGTGGCCGTGCGGCTGCCGCCGCCCCCTCCACCTCCGCCGAATCCGGCCTCCTCGTCCTCTTCCCTACCTCAGAGCAACCACCATCAGAACCACCAGCAGCAGAACCGGAAGAGTTTTCCAACCAAGGTCACGACGAGGACCCCGCCGGTCTGGAAGGCAGATGAGATGATCGGATTCTCGGTGCCGAGAAAAGCCCGGTCAGGTAGGGGAGAAGAGAGTGACAGATTAGATACAACTTGGGATTTGGAAGAAGAAAAATTTTTCATTTGTTGATTTTTTTTTTTTTTTTTTTTGGTACTTCTCGATATCACGGTCATCAGACTTGTTGAAGCTTTGGTTTTATTTTTCTCTTGTTTGGTGTTGCAGCATCTACGAAAAGGTCACATGAATGTTGGGTTTCAGGTGGCTCTGGAAGTGGAGAGCAGATTCCACGGCAAGCTTCGACCTCTCCATCGAGGCTCAGCCCTGCCTCCACCACCCAGATCTCACCCTCCTCCTCCAACGCCTCCGCTCGCAAGAAGATGGTCCGATTTCCCTTCGTTACGTTTGTTCATCTCTCTAATTGTAGTCCTTACAAGATTTTACTGATGGACCCGTTTGTTTCAGAAACCGATGGGTGGACCCAAGCACCGGCCGCCGAAGGTCTCCAAGTCGCCGTCTTTGATCCAGGATGACATTGAGATCGAGGTCGCCGAGGTGTTGTTTGGGATGACGAGGCAATTTCAATGCCCCCCGAAGCAGGAGACCTCCAAGGTTGATTCCAAGGAGATGAATGGTGGTTCAGGCAACGAATCTAAGTCGAGAGTCTCCTCACCAAACGCGATCTCCCCTGCTCCCGCTGCATCCCAGACATCTGTTCTTCCCCCGTCCAATTCTAGCTCTAATCCCACTTCCTTGTCTGCTATTGGTGAGCAGAGTGTGCCGAATTCTTACTTTTTCCCTTAAATTTTTCACTGTGTGTGACTAATGGCGTGACGGCGATGTTGCAGCTCCAAAGAGGAAAAGGCCAAGGCCTGTTAAATTCGAGGATGAAAGCCCCACGAGTCCAGTTGGCCAAGTTGCTCTTCTTAGCACTTCTGGGTCTTCTTCAGCAAAGTTGGAGTCTGAGCAACCGATGAAGGTGGAGGCTTCATCACCCAGATCAGAGAAGCACACTGCTTCTCCTGCTATCGAGAACGGCGGCGGTTCCTTTGATGTCTCCGTTCCTCAGGTGGCAGCGGTCGCCTTGGAAGTGCAGCAAGAGTCAGAAAAGACAGAGAACAATTCAGTTCCTGATTCCAAGCTCTTAAAGGGAGAACCAAATGGCCAAAATCGGACGGAGAGCCATAAAGAAGCAGCTTCACCTCCAAAGGAGACTCCTTGTGTCGATTTGGATGTCAATCGTAGTGAAGAAACTACAGCAAAGGCGTAAGCTTTTGAGATCTAGTTGGTTGCCATTGATATTTATAACAATTTAGGTTTCTGATAGGGACCCTCTTTGTTGTTTTGGTTCAATTTTGCAGAGCTCCAATGGCTGATAGTGTCCGGGAAGAGAAGTTCAACATCGATCTTATGGTTGGTGCCTCTCTGATTCTCAAAATGTTCGCAAAAACTATGTGGGCAGCATCTGATGTTGAAGAAATTCGCTTCATTTTTTCAGGTTCCTCCTCCAGAGAGGGATGAAATGTGTGATTTCAATACAGATCACAAATCGCAGGTTCCAGAGATTGGCATGGTGGGCGATCTGTCGGCAAATTTGTTGTAAAAGTTCTCAGAGTTCACCTTTGGTTCGTTGACTCAATTTTATTTCTCCTTTAGGTGTCAAAAGTGAACATTGAGAAGAAGGAAGAAGAAAAGGCGGTGGAGAGAGCAACACGTGCAGAAGAAATTCTTGTGGAGGTCCGGAAGGTTGAGAAGTCCACCGAGGAGGAAACCAATTCGAAGAAGCAGATGGGTAAGGAGAGGAATTTTGACCTGCAACTTGATTTGGAGAAGCCTGATAAGGACAGCCTTGACGGCGGCGAGGTCTCATTCCAGAAGCAGCAACCCAAAGTCCCTAAATCAGAGCCTAAACCAGAGAAGCCTGGTAATTGCCTTTGTTTAGGCATCGATGTACTCTGTTAGCTTTTATTTTTGTTATCTGCTGATGTCTTTTTTATTCTGGTCCTCCTTAATTGCCTCCAGCATCATCTGCTTCCCTGTCTATTCCGACGGCCGTCGCGGGCTGGCCTGGAAATTTTCCTCCTTTTGGGTAAGCAATCTGGTCTTTTCCTTCTTTGGTCCGTCGCTGTTGAGATTCCTGGTGGTTTACCTTCTTTTCCACTTGCAGTTATATGGGTCAAGTCCCATCTCTGCAAGCAGTTGCTCCAATGGATGGAACACCGGGGTCTACCGGCACCTCACAGGTCTTCTTTCTGCCTTTCCCTCACCATGCTCCCTGCGCTCTGCCTCCCGTCTAGATCTCTGAGTTCTGATTGATTGCGATGTTGCAGCCTCCGAGCTTCCTTTCTCCACAGGCCCGCCCAAAGCGCTGTGCGACTCACTGCTACATTGCACAATACGTATACTACCACCAGCGACTTGCAAGGATGAATACCTTCTGGCCTGCAGCAGCCCGCACCACCCCACCGATGTACGGCGCCAAGCCACCATACAATCTCAATGCCGTGCCACCTTCAGATGCGTTCGCAGGCGGCCTCCCTGGGAGGAATTCTGGCCCCCTGCAAGACAGTAAGGGGGCTGCCACGGCGTCTGTGCTCACCGGACCTCCATCAAAAGAGAAGATGCCGTCGGCCAGTAATACCACTGCAGAAGCTGCCCAGAGGAAGCAACTAGGCCACCAACAGCCGCCGCAGCCTGGATCTGCTGCGAATGCTCTAGTGAGTCTTCTTCTCCCATTTCATTTATATCACCGTATGTTGGATCGAGCAATCAATCATTCCTTTTCTTTTCCCCCTGCTTATTTTCTTTTCAGCCTGGCGCTGCTTTCATTTTCCCTATCAACCAGCAGCAGGCTGCTGCAGCTGCCATGTCCTCTGCCGCCACCCGATCTGGTGCGCCGAAATCTACTCCCGGGCTCTGCAATGGGGCACCATCCTCTAGTGCCTCTTCTTCAGCGGTGATGAGCCCAGCGACTGGCGGTCCGGGAGCTCCCATGAACTTGAGCTTTGCTGGCTTGCCCCCAAATGAAGCTCATCAGTACCTGGCTATATTGCACAACAATGCGTACCCTTTTCCCATTCCTGCTCAAGTAGCCGGAGCTCCACCTTATAGAGGAGCAAGTCCTGGCCAAGCAATGCCCTTCTTCTACCCTTCCCAGATTCTCCACCCATCGCAACTCCCACAGCAGCAGCTGGTGGGACCACAACAGCCTCCCCAAGTCCAGCAGGGCCACCAGAATACAAGCACATCGAGTGGATCATCGTCCTCCCAGAAGCACCCGCAGCAATCACAGCGTGCTTTGGGAGGTGGAGCCAGTGGAGGTGGAAATTCACTAGGCTTTCCAGCTACGAACCCGAGGCAGCACCTGCTCCCCCAACAGGCTCGGCAGCATGAGTCTGATAAGGGCTTGGAAGACGGTCCCTCCACTGCTGATGGTAGGGTATCTCAAGCACAGAAGAGCATCTACGGCCACAACTATGCCATGCCTATTTATTCTCCGAATTTTGCCTTGATGTCTAATGCCACTGCTGCTGCAGCATTGGGCACTGGCGGGGGTCCCAGTGACAAGCAAGCTATGCATCATCATCAGCAGCAACCACTACAGAACCAGACGGTCAAAGTGGAACTCACATCATCCCAAGCTTTTGCAATGCCCTTTGCATTTAGTGGGGCTGGAGGAGCTCCACCAGGCCTTGACTTCTCTTCCATGGCACAAAATCATGCCCTTTTCCAGAGCTTCCCAGACGCAGCGAGGCATGGATACCACCACTTTGCTACAGCTGCTGCTGCTGCTGCTGCTGCTGCTGCTGCTGCGGCCCAAGCAGCACAGCAGAAGAAGGCCATGGAAGATGGGAAGCCTGCCCCGGACTTGATGAACGCAAGCGCTGTGGCTGAAGAGGACAGGAAGATGATGGCAGGCTGCAAAGTTCCAGCCAGTGGCTCTCAGCATTCCCTTAATTTCTCCAAGCCAGATGGTGAACCTCCCATCTCTTCCATTATCGGCAACAGTGTCATAGATAGCTCATCTCGAACACTGAATCTCATTCCAGCTGGTTCAAATACGAGTCGAAGTGCAAACCGATCTGGTGGTGTTGCTCCCTCATCCACATTGGCTGCCACAGCTACTGCTAACCTTGCCAATTCCCAGCAGCAGCAGCAACAGCAACAGCTAATTCAGATTCAGAAGCATCCGCAGCAACTTCAGAATTTGCACCTTCAGCAGCAGCGGCATCCTGGGTCAGCCCACACGAAGTCCTCTACATCGAGCAACAGCGCAAGTGTTTACTCTGATAGTCTGCCTGGAGGCTCTACCGTGGCAAAGTACCCTCAAGGTCTTCCCAGTTTCCCTCAATCTCTCATCCAAGGTGGCAGCCCCACCCAGTCGCCCCAGTGGAAGGCCTCCACTGCAAGATCCGGCACGCCTTCCCCTGCCCCATCTCCCGCTCAGTCAGTAGTGAAGAACAACAACCATCTCCTTCAGCAACCAGGCAGAGCGCCCCAGCAGCCTCTACCTGCAGTAGGCCACCAAACCCAGATATCTTTCGGTGTGAATTCCATGAAAACGGTATCCACTGGTGGACATCACCACTCTGGGCCAACTAGCAATCCATCCGTGTCTGCCACTGCAATTGCTGTTGGCTCCCCCTCAAGTTCAGTTTCTAAGAGCGCTGGTGGCAGTCCCCGGGCTTCTGCGAGTGCAAAACCTGGTCAACCAGCAACCACCATACCTCTTCCCCAGCAATCATCTGCCAAGAGTTCTGTGTCGAGTTCAAGCTGCAAGTCATCGCCGGTGAGTAATCGGAACGTTCCATCCATTCTGGGCCATCCCCACATTTCTTCTGCCCCTAGCTCTGGTTCTAAACCGCAGCAGCCACAGCAACAGCCTCAGCAGTTCCCGAGGCCGCATCAGTTCCCTGGTTCTCAGCTCATGTTCTCCAATGCCTACCCGCTGCTTCAAGCTCGGTCTCCTCAAGCCAATGCTGCTGCAGCTGTGGCAGCTGCTGCCGGGTATTACCAAAGACGCCCATCTGAACAGCCACCCCAACAGCCTCAGCAGCATCAGCACCAGCCAAACTCGACGCCAGGCTCCACCGGAATGCTTGCCCTTGGCCCTTCTTCTCTAACGTTAGCTGGTGCTGCCTCTATGACAAATGACCCTGCAAAGGCTGTGGCAGCTGCCGCAGCCGCTGCAAACAACATGAAGGGACTGCCCCCTCCAAGCCTTATGCATGCCGCGCAGCTTGCTGCGGCTGCCCAGTCTGCCACGGGCGCATCCCACCATCTTATCCCTGGCTCATACCCTTACATGATGCCGCCCGTCTCCGTCAAGCCTTCAGCTGATCAGAAGCCTGCGGCAGGTAACTAGCCTTTCTCCTGTCTTCTCCATTCTGCCTTCTTAAATGGTTCATTGCTTTGTTGGTGGTAGTTGTGTGGTTAACTGCTGGGTTGTCTGTAGTTATGGTGGTCTCATTTTTTAAGGAACGATTGGTTTGCCCAGGGAATGACAATTTGCATGCGTGCTGGCAGCCTGATAAGAGATGATGGAGATGACGATGCTGCTGCTGAGGCTGAGTGGACCACCGACGCCGAAGCACGCCATGGGCGGCCACTTCTCTCTTGCTTGGTTCCAGCGATGCAAGAGGATGTATCTTCTGCGTCCACTATTTTGGAATGGTGGAAGAGGCTGGCGCGACTCTGCCTCGTGGCGTTCACACGGGTGAAGAGTTTGAAGGAAAGAGTGAAAGAAGAAAAGTTAGGGAGATGGTGGTCGGCCGTAGGCGGCGGGGTCCGCTTACAGGCTTCTTGGTCCGGGCGCTGCCTCAGTTTTCTCTCCTTTCGTGCTGCCGTGAGAGGGAAAAGAATTGGTTGTGGTGCTGCTGGGGTTCGGAGAGGGAGAGTGGGCGAGACAAGGACAACCACAGAAGACTTTGAAACAGCCTCGTGGATGCGTGTAGAATTTCGCCCCATCTCAATTTTGTAATTGGTGGTCTGATGCCCTACTATTTCGCCTTTTAAATTTATTCTGACTTAACGAGAAGAATGGCTGATAAATTTAGATTATTTTCTTGTTGATAATTTTTTCGGAATCATATCTGCTTGCCATTTGAAAAGATGGTCTGAACTGAAGCAGGTTATCTACATCAACCTCAAGCTGGGTTGCAGGATTTTAAAGCTTGGCAGCTCTCATGAGAGCATATAGCTGGCTCTGGGGTCGGAAATGTATCGCTAGCGAGAGAGAGAGAGAGAGAGAGAGATTGATATCCGAACGAAACACACAAGTCTTAAGATTCTCCAAATATGGTGTATGTGACGTGGGTTCGGATACGGTGTCTATGGATTGATGTTGGTTTATGTTATTTTCCGGATAGCGATGTCCATATGGGTATATTTTCTATTTCCAAGCAAGAAAAAGTAAATCAAGTGACGTGAGCCCTCGGCGAGGTGTCTGGTTGATTTCTCAGACCTTTCCCTCAAATTTCATTGGCTTCTCCTCTTCTCACGTTAATCTGACATGCCAGGTCTCATAGCCCCGGACTGGCTTGCCTTGACAAGCTCTCCTCCTCCTCTTAGGACTGCATTGGCTGACACCTAGCCCTACCTCCAAAGCATCCTACCACTGCACCAGTAGTGATCGTAGGAGAACATTCTTCTTTTTAATCAACAGAAACTAAAAGCCTATTTCCTATGCTACTATATAACTTAGAAGTTATATCGAGTTTCTCGTGTTGCAGTCAACTGGGGGATCCTTCAATCAATCTATGAGCCTTAGAGCTCTTACATAAATTGTTTAGGTACGTAATGGCCACATGGGAGTTTAGGGTCGCTGCTTATATTTGCTTTCTTTCTTCGTTCAAGTGGGTCGAAAGTTGCATTGTATCTCTTGCGAGTAGTGTGGAAAGGCTCCGACGTTGTTTGGCTTGTTCTCTATTAACTGTGTTGATTTTTTTTTTTTAAAAAAAAGAAAAGTTGGCTATTTAGCTTACGTGCCATTCGAAAGATTTGGATGATTCGAAGCAGTGCTATGACGTGCCTAACCAGCTTTAGCCAGGATCATGAACTAGCTTCCCATTTGGCCCTGCCACAAACCTATCTGGCCGAAATGTCATCATGCTTGGACGTCACTTGGGACACTTATTTTGATGCTTTCAGGTTGTGCGCAAAAAAAAAAAAAAGAAAAAGAAAAAAAAAAAGGGATAAACAATAATGTTAATAGCAATCATTGATGATTGAAAGTGAAAAAAAACGTTGATGGATGAAACAATAATAATGAGATAGGATGAAGGTTGGTTAAAAATAAACCAAAGGAGCCTCGTAGGCTCCTGTCGTTATCCTTTGGTTTGACTTGTTGCACGTAGATACGACAAAGTGAGCAGATAAAAAACTTTTTCATACATGTATGCATTAAAAAAATATTTATACTCGTATCCATTTTATTATAAATATAAAATTTTATAATATTTATATCTATTTCATCATCCATATCTGCTTCATCTGCCATATATTTTAAACTCTATTTCATTTATTTCATATTTTTTTCTTCAAATTTAAGTACTAAATTCAAGGCTGAAGAGCAATTGTAGGTTGCTTTTATTTTTTTCTTCAATTTTAATTTCAAGCTTGATAGATGAATCAGACCTAAAAAAATTATGGTTTACAGTTATCTGTAAAATATTAATAAATAAAGATAATTAAATAAATTTACTAATTGATATAATGATGAAGATATCTTTATATCCATATCCATTTCATACGCATTTCAAATGAAGTAAAAGCGGATAAATACCCATGACTTTAAAAAAAAATTGCCATTCGGCTTCAATGAAAAAAATCAGAATTTTCATCAAATATTTATCTCCACAAAGCAAATAGCCTTTTTTTTTAAAAAAAACAAACCACTTGTATGACCTTATATCAAGAAAAAAATTTTAAATCTTATTTAACACAACAGTATTCCAAAGTGAAGAATGCATGAGCATTAATATGTTTCTTGCTTCAATTAAAACTCATGGATTCTCTTAGAAATTCAATTAATTATCAAAAATTATAAATAAAACTAATTCTCTGTTAGAAGTCAAATAACTTCCAACATATTTAATAATATAAATTACTTTATTCCTTCATTAGATAACCATATAGTTGAACAACTTGCTGACTGTGACTAGAACAAAATTTAATAATTTTGATATCTTGCATCATATCTCATGCTTTCAAAATGTATTGAATGACATGAAACAGTGGTTGCCCTTTGATGGTTATATGACTTCATCTAGTATCCTAAGGCTCAGGATGGGAGCATTCTCAAGAATTTTGACTTAAGTAATTATAATGACAATTGGATGTTGATTTTCAAAAGATATTTTTGCATACAATATAGTAATTGTACCGAGGACTTGCTTAGCTATAGAATATCTTTGAAATAGAAATAGTTTATTGTAGGATTATACTCAATGGTTTCATCTTTTGGAGAGATAAAATTAGCTTGATCAATATTACTTATTTTTCTTATCATAGGCCAATGAGGTGATAGACGGCTCTGTCTTAATTAAAAGTAAAGACTTTTTTTTTTAATCTCTTTCTTATTTTTTTTTTCATTTTTTTTTTTTACTTTAGTTAACCCTATTAATTTCTATATAAATAATAGTATTTTTTTTCTTAACTCAAGAATAAATGAATTCTGAACAAATAGCAAAGGTAAGAACAACTATTCCTAGATTTTCTATCCTACAAACTTACACTTCCTAAAAATATAAGTACTTGTAATCAAATACCATATATATTATGCTTCATAATTGGACATAAGATGGTTTTAAGAGATTCGGACATTGAGCTCAATCCTCTTATACATTAAAATCATTACTTTGGCAAACTTTGGACCCTTAGACCTATTTCATACTTAGCTTCATCTTTGATAAAGACATATTATCTTTTCATGAAAAGATAATATGTCTTTACTCTTTGATCTCATCCACTTTTTTATTCAACAACTTGATTTGTTTCATTAAATCATACATCCCCGAGATCCGTTCAAAGCTGTCTCTTAACCAAGCCTCTTACATACTCTTGCTCATCTCTCATGCTTTATTTATCCGATAAGAGTTGACATGGTGAAGAGGAATGTTGAATCCTATCGTTTTCAATTACTTTTCACTCTATAATTATCCAGCTCCGGATTTTTCTAAGTTGCATCAGATCTCTAGTTACTCAATAGAAAGGTTTTATCAACCAAATATCAGATGCATCGCTCAAATAACTTCGCCGGTTGATTAGATTAAGGTTTAATCTGAGAAGCGATAATAAACACCTGATGATGCCACGAGGCTCCTTTCTGGCCCCGCGTAGCATCGACATGGCATCATCCTCCCAATCTGACACGCTGCGGGTGGGTTGATGCGGGTCCTGAAGCCACTGCCGTCGCTGACGTGTCAGCTGCGGGAAGGTGATGAAAACGCGTGACAGTGCCCGCACCACAAGGAGATCTCCTCCCCCCCATGGATTCTCTCTTTCCCATAAACAAACACTCACTGTTGTGTTGTACGATTCCGAGCACCACCAAACCCTCCCTAATAATAATAATAATAATATTATTATTGTTATGACTCCACCACCACCACCACCACCACCTTCTTGCGTTTTATTTCCTTTTAACTTTGCGAGCAGATATTTTATTACCGTGATGCAGCTATTAAAGCAGCCGTGCGTGGGGCCCCTCCCTAGTCCCCTCCACGCGTTCACCCCTTCCTTCCTCTCTTAATTCAATCCACGGTCGCGGTCAAATTTCGCCTACCCTCGCTCGCCCAGGGCATCCTAATCCCCCCCCAAGTCCACTTCTAGAAACAAAGAAACAAAGGCTCACTTCCCAACCTCATGGTGGGCCCCGGTGGCTTCCTTCCACGTGGCATAGTACCCTCCCGTGGGACCGCCCACCCCAGAGTTTTCCGTCCTTTTGCGACGCTTTGACACACGTGGACCACAGACAAGGGAAAGCCCCGGTGCCTTATCCCGACACGGAGAGCGGGACGGACCCTCCTCCCTCGCCCCCCTCCCAGCCGTCCAATTAAAACGAACGGGACCATCGCGGCCCTTGCTTCCGATGAGACGTGCGGATGCCAGCTGCTTTCTCGTAGTGGGACCCGTGCTATATCCCCAGCTTGGGCGGGCCCACGAGAGGGGTGGGATTGGGATTCCGGTGATGTCGACGGCTGAACCAAAGCAGAGCCTTTCTCCCTTTCCTTTTCTTTCATGCGCGGAGCAGTGGAATCACAAAGGACAAGTTAAAGTTAAAAAGAGGGCGCTGCCGTGGGCCCGCGGGCTCCCATCCCATCATAAAAACAATATATATATATATATTTCCGAACGCTTCGGGCGTAGGAAACCTTCCCACCGTCGGCTGGACCGGAAACTACCAGGTTGGGGAGAGGAGAGATAATAATAGGCCGCCTAAGTCCTACCGCTAGCGCTACCAGGTGCCGTCTCTGGCCCTTATTTTAACTTTAATATTATTATATTATATTATATTATTATGTAATATGATAAGACAAGTAGACAAAGTTGTCACCTATGATAGAGGCACGTGGAAGCATGGAGCCAATGGATAGCCACGCATGACCGCCTTTATTCAACCCACCCGGCACTCACATGAGAGCCACCCAATTCATTCAAAAATCCAGTCCCGTACCGGAATCCAATCTTGGAAGCCATTAAAACAAAGTGCTTTCAATTGTAGTCCCCACCATATGCAAGCACGTCCCGCCAACCAAATTACATGGTCGATAGAAATATTATGATATAAAATTGATTGGAAGCTTAATTAACCATCTTAGATATTTCTTCTTTAGTAAGGGGGTGAGACAGAGGGAAAAAAAAAATATAAAAAAAAATCAGGAAGTGGTGGTTGGCATTTTGACCGCCGCACACAAGGAAATCTTATACATAGCTGCAAATCCGAGTTCTTTCTACTTCAAGCTGTTCTCTGGCGGGTCCGCTCTGCCCCCCCCCCCCCCACCCCCTCCCCTCTAGTTATAGGGTATGAAAAAGGAGAGGGAGGAATCAAAGCATGACTCCAATTAAAAAAAAAAAAAAAAAAAAAAAAAAAAAAAAAAGAAAGTTGAAACTGGCCCATCATTTTTAGCCAATCGTGGCCGACCACCAGTCTTTCCTTTTTACCCAATGCTTCGCTTTCATGCTCTCCTTTTTGCTCCATCTTCTCTTCGAAGCTCTTCACTAGCGCACATGAGCGGAAGCAGGAATAGCAATAGATGAAGAGGGGGAGAGGGGAGCCGGTAAGGGGACAGCCTCCTCCTTTTCCAAAACGGTAGGCATGCCGGCCAGGTCCTCTCACATCACTGACACCCTGAGGAGAAACAAGAATGAACTCCTCAGGTGCGCCCGAGCATCCGCAGTCCATTCAGTGGCAGCAATCGTCATCGCCCATCATCATCTCTTCTCAGGCTGCCAGCATGCATGCAAATTGTCATTTCCTGGGCAAATGAATCGTTTCTTTGCAAATGAGACCTCCATTATTAACTATCATATACATTTACTTCTACCATCACTCCCACCACCGACTCATTAGTTTTCAAAGAAAAGTCAATAGAGAGGAAAGAGGGAGGGCCAATTACCGGCTGCAGGCTTCTGATCAGATGCAGGCTTCAAGGAGCCGGCCGGCACAGACATATAAGGAAATGAGACAGGCATGAGAGTGTGGGGAGCGCCAGAGGCAGCCTGGGCAGCCACCGCAAGATGAGCAGTATGAAGAAAGCCCGGTGGAGGCATCCCTTTCATGCCGTTGGCTGATGCCGCCGCTGCAACAGCTTTTGCAGGATCGGTTGTGGCGGAGGCACCAGCGAATGTTAGAGCAGAAGAGCCGAGGGCCAGCATCCCAGAAGAGCTTGGTGTCGCGTTTGACTGCTGCTGCTGAGCTGGCTGAGATGGTCGCTCGGAAGAGCGTCTTTGATAATACCCGGCGGCAGCGGCGGCACCCGCATTGGATTGAGGAGACTGGGCATGCATGTAAGGATTCGAGAAGAATAATTGAGCTGGAGGGAATGGTTGCTGCGGCTTCTGCACTTGCTGAGCTTGCTGCTGCTGTGGCTTGGTGCTCGAATTGGGGGCAGGAGCAATGTGGGGGTGGCCCAGTATTGAGGGTGCATTTCGGTTGTTGTTCACCGGAGAAGACTTCTGGCCTGAGCTCGATGCAGAACTCTTGATGGATGATTGTTGATGCAGTGGCAGCAGGAGGGCTGACGAGCAAGGTTTCACACTAGCAGAAGAGGCCCGTGGGCTCCCGTTAGCACTCTTGGACACTGAATTTGGCGGAGAACCGATTGCAATGGCAGAAGCAGACGAGGATGATGGATTGCTTGTCCCCCCAGCAGGAACTGCTTTCGTTGGATTCGCACCGAAAGAAATCTGGGTTTGATGGCTTTGAGCGGGACCAGACTGTTGAGGTGCTCTGCCTTGCTGCTGGGGGGGAGGATTGTTCTTCACCACCGGTGGAGAAGAAGATTGGACAGGGGCAGGTGTTGCCACTCTAGTGGCGGAGGCCTTCCACTGGGGTGACTGAGAAGAGGTGCCACCTTGAATGAGAGCTTGAGGAAAGCCAACCAAGGCCTGAGGAAACTTGGTTGCAGCAGAGCCAGCAGGTACACGCTCAGAGCAGACACTGGCATTGCTGCTTGAGCCAGAGGACTTTGTGCGAGATGACGCAAGCTGGTGCTGCATCTGTAGCTGTAGTTGCTGCTGCTGCTGCTGCTGCTGCTGCTTCTGAAGTTGAAGAAACTGTGGTTGCTGCTGCGAATTGGGAATGTTAACCACCGACACTGCAGCAGCTGAAGTGGTCGTGGCAGCAGCACCAGAAGAACGGTTCGTTGGAGCTGGAATAAGACCCAAGGTCCGAGATGAGCTGTCTATGACACTGTGGACGAGCATGGAAGAGATGGAAGGCCCACTATCTGGTTTAGAGAAGCTAAAGGAATGTTGCAAACCACTGCCTGGACCTTTGCTGCCTGTGATCATCCTCCTTTCCTCCTCACCAACAGCATTTGCAGCTATTGATTCTCCACCTGCAGACTTCCCATCCTCAAGGTGGTTCTTCTTCTGTTGTGCTGCTTGGGCAGTTGCGGCAGCTGCTGCAGCAGCAGCAGCAGCAGCAGCTGTAGCGATCTGGTTGTATCCAAGTCTAGCAGCTTCAGGAAGGGACTGAAAGATGGCATGGTTCTGTGCCATGGAAGAGAAATCAAGGCCTGATGGAACAGCAGCAACACCAACCCCATTGAAGGGGGCAAAGGGCATGGCAAAAGCCTGGGACGACGCGAGCTCCATTTTCATACTCTGGTTCTGCTGAGGCTGCTGCGGCTGCACAGGCTGCTTATCACCATGCCCCCCACTAGCACCCAATGCTGCTGGCGTGGTAGCGGTAGCCATCAATGCAAAATTCTGAGGATGCATTGGCATCGTAAAGTTGTGCGCATAGATATTTTTCTGAGATTGAGAATTCCTACCATCAGTGGTTGATGGGCAATCTACCAAAGGCTTATTGCCCTCCTGTTGCTGTACCTGGTGGGGCAGCAGGTGCTGGCGCTGGTTTGTTGATGGAAAGCCATGAGTGCTTCCACCAGTACCACTGGCCCCACCTCCCGGAGTCTGCAGCGTCTGTGGGTGCTTCTGGGAGGATGATGATCCACTGGATGTGCTTGTGTGCTGGTGGCCTTGTTGGGTGTGGGGAGGTGGTGGTGGTCCCAGCAGCTGCGGCTGCTGGATCTGTGATGGGTGAAGCATCTGAGACGCGTAGAAAGGCCCGTTGAAGAAGGGCATTGCCTGGGCAGTACTTGCTCCTCTGAAGGGTGGAGGCCCAGCAACATGTGCAGGGATAGGAAATGGGTACGCATTGTTCTGTAGTATCGCCAGATATTGAGCCTCATTCTGAGGAAGGCCAGTAAAGCTCAAGTTCATCGTAGCAGCTGATCCACCACCAGTTCCAGTGCTTGCCACTGCAGAACTAGAGGCACCAGAAGATGGTGCCCCATTGCCACTCCCTGGAGTAGATTTGGATGCTCCAGACCGGGCGGCGGCGGCGGCAGCAGCAGCAGCAGCAGCTGCTTGCTGTTGGTTGAGAGGGAAGATGAATGTAGGGCCATGCTGAAGACAAGAAAATTTTGTGGAAGAAAGAATCAGATCAATTGCTTTCCCAGACCAGAATTCTCGCATCGATACAAAGTGAAAGGAGGATAAAAGCCTCTTACCAGCATATTGGTTGCTGATCCAGACTGGGGCATTTGCTGGAGGACCAGCTGCTTCTTCTGGGCAACTTCAGTGGTGGCATTATTTGCTGCTGGCATCCTCTCCTTGGAGGGTGGTCCCATAAATGCTGCCACCATTGGTGCTCCCTTGTTATCTTGAAAGGAGGCTATGTTCCTCCCATCTGAAGGAGCTAAGGCATTGGGATTGTACGGCTTGGCTCCATACAGCGGTGTAGAGCCAGCTGCTGCATGCCAGAAAGGATTCATCCTTGAAATTCGCTGGTGGTAATAAATATTCTGTGCGATGTAGCAGTGTGTTGCACAGCGCCTTGGGCGAGGCGGCGGTGAGAGGAAGCTGGGAGGCTGCAACACCACAACCCATCAGACAAAAGAGGGGGAGGGGGCAGGGGGAGGAGTTTGGATAGAGGAAGGAAGGAGACCTGTAAGCTATTGGAAGCTCCTGAAGACCCATCCATGGGAACCACCGCTTGCAGAGATGGAACTTGGCCCATGTACCTGTTAATGGGGAAGATGAATCTTCTTTCCAAACACTATCATAACAAATCTAGAACGAAGAACCAGAACAAGTTGCTCACCCAAACGGAGGAAGGCTTCC
Source organism: Metroxylon sagu (assembly GCA_017589505.3). Classification (NCBI taxonomy): domain Eukaryota; kingdom Viridiplantae; phylum Streptophyta; class Magnoliopsida; order Arecales; family Arecaceae; genus Metroxylon; species Metroxylon sagu. The sequence continues at coordinate 1,478,869 of JACVBY030000606.1, read as the reverse complement.
TGGCCAGCCTGCAAATGTCATTGGCACAGCAGGGGGCGATGCAGACGGAGCTACAACCAATCAGGGACGAAGGGTCCATATCAGATATCCAGGAGGTTAAAAAGATAAATCTAGCAGAAGACCAAAACAGATCATTCAACATGAATTATTACCAGCCTTCTCATGTTTAGGCTCCATCTTAGGCGGCTTTTGTTGGTGCTTCTGGAGTTGGAGTTTGTTGCTGCTGAAGCTGTCCTTGTCCGGCTTCTCTAGATCAATTTGCAGGTCAAGGGTCCTCTCCTTCGCCATCTGTTTCTTTAAATCGTATTCCTCCTGCGTGGACTTGTCAACCTTCTGAACTTCCAGAACCATTTCATCTACTTTTGCGGTTTTCTCCACAGCCTTTTCTTCTTTCTTCTCAGTATCCACTTTCAACGCCTACAAAAGAAATATATATTAAATAAAAAAAACTTTAGACCAAAAACAGCGAATGAACATGGTGCAAACTTCTGCAAGTAAATTTACTGAGGTCTCTCACCATTTCAATCTCTGGACCCTGAGACCTGTGATCCGCATCGAATTCGCACAAGCTGTCCCTCTCTGGAGATAACTTCCCAGGTGGAGGAGCCTGCAACAAACACAGATTGCCTCAATATCCATGGCTGCCCAAACAATTCTGAAGAAACATTCGTGGATCGAAGAGGCACCCACCATTAGATCAATGCAGAATCTCTCTTCCCGACGGCTATCAGTTGTCGGAGCTCTGCAAAATTAAACCAGAAAAACGACGGGAATCCATCTCAGAAATCCAAATCTCAGCCTATAAAACAAGACAAACAACTGATCGGATCTATAGCTTACGCCTTTGCTGTAATTTCTTCACCACGATTGATCTCCAAGTCAGCAGAGGGAGTCTCCTTTACAGGTGGAGTAGGTTCTTTCTGGTTCTCCGTCCGGTTTTGGCCATCTGGTTCTGCCTTCAAAAGCTTCGAATCCGGAACTGGATTGTTTTCCATCTTTGCTGATTCTTGCTGTACATCCAAGAAGGCTGCCGCAACCGGAGGAACAGAGGCATCAATTGAACCGCAGCCGTTTTCTGTGATTGGAGATGCGGCGTTCTTCTCTGATCTCGGTGACGAGGTGTCTGCCTTCATCTGATGTTCCGGCTCTATCTTAGAAGTGACTGGAGCCAGTAGCCCCCCCGAACTCGAGGGGCTTTCCTCCTCAAACTTCACAGGCCTCGGCTTTTTCCTCTTTGGAGCTGCAAAAGAGCAATAACACCATCGATCAGACAAAGGGAAAATTCAATTAACAGAAAAAAAAAAAGAAAAAAAAAAAGATCTTTGGTGTACCCTACGCACCAGCGGTAGGCAAGGAAGTGGGGTTAGAGCTAGAATTGGAGGGGGGAAGAACAGATGGTTGAGATGCTGGAGGAGCAGGGGAGGAAGAGTTTGGAGAGGAAACTCTGGATTTGGCTTCATTGACCGACCCACCATTTGTGTCCTTGGGATCCATCTTCGAGGTGTCCTGCTTCGGTGGGCATTGGAATTGCCTCGTCATGCCATACAACACCTCGGCAACCTCGATCTCGATATCCTCCTGGATCAAAGACGGCGACTTGGAAACCTTCGGCGGCCGGTGCTTGGGTCCACCTATCGGTTTCTGAAACAAACAGGACCATCAGCAAACCCCTGTGAGGACGACAACTAGAAAGATGAACAAAGGGAACGAAGGGAAATCGGACCATCTTCTTGCGAGCGGAGGCGTTGGAGGAGGATGGTGAGATCTGGGTGGTGGAGGCAGGGCTGAGCCTCGATGGAGAGGTCGAAGCTTGCCGTGGAATCTGCTCTCCACTTCCAGAGCCACCTGAAACCCAACATTCATGTGACCTTTTCGTAGATGCTGCAACACCAGACAAGAGAAAAAATAAAACCAAAGGCTTCAACAAGTCTGATGGCCGTGATATAGAGAGGGGAAAAAAATAAAAAAATAAAAAATAAAAAATGAAAAAATTTCTCCTGCCTATTCGCAAGTCATATCTACCCTCTCCATCACTCTCTTCTCTCCTACCTGACCGGGCTTTTCTCGGCACCGAGAATCCGATCATCTCGTCTGCCTTCCAGACCGGCGGAGTCCTCGTCGTGACCTTGGCTGGAAAACTCTTTCGGTTCTGCTGCTGGTGGTTGTGATGGTGGTTGCTCTGAGGTAGGGAAGATGACGAGAAGGCTGGATTCGGCGGAGGAGGAGGCGGCGGCGGCAGCCGGATGGCCACAGACACGTCCTCCTCCTCGTCGTCCTCCTCGTCGTCGACGCTCTCTTCGGAGCTTTCATCCCCTTCGTCTCTGTTGCTCCCGTGCAGCATCCGCTCGCCTCTCCTCCTCTTGCTCCGGCTAGATCTATCCCGATCTCGATCCTTCTTGCTCCCTCGATCCCGAAGCCTCGTCGTCTCCGCCATCTCCATCCCTCCATCATCATCTGTAAAAGATTTCAGCAAAAAAGCCATTAAAATCCATAAAAGGAGAATAAAAAAGGAATAAAGATTAGCGAGACGGATCTGCGGAACCGGACCAGGGGATTCCCTCAAGCTGCTGCTCCTCTGCCTCCTCCTCGACAACCCACCGTTCACAGCGGCCACGGTTCCTCTCCTCGATTCCCTATTCCTCTCCATCTCCTTTCGATCCTTTTCATCCAATCAGATCACCTCTCCCTACTTCCTCTCATCCTCCTACCACTCTCTCCCCCAATAACCGATCTCCGGAGTAGATCTCGGCCCTTTCTCAGCGGATTGCCGCCGTGAAAGCACGGAAAAGCGACTCCTCCTAGGTATTAGATCGGTTAACCTCGTCGGAATCCTTCAAGAAATCGGAAAAAAAAAAAAAAAAAGGAGGGATTTTTCCAGGGAAATCTCTCTCTTCTCTGCCTTTTGGTCTCGCTTCCCTCCTCTCCTCTCCGCCTCTTCTTCTCTCTTCCCTGGTTTGCTTTCCTCTCCCCTCCGTCTCATCATCCGGTTTTTGTCACTCTCGCAACCGCACCCCGTGCGCGAGCTGACGGTCCGGATCGATTCCCCGCTCGGTCTCTCGATCCTGTGCGTCGACTTCTCCTCTCCATCCGACGGTTGTACTTGGCCATGTGCCACGGTGGCTGAATGCTTAACCGTCTGATTATCTTGGGCAAAGAGAGGCCGTACCACAGCGGCCCACGTGTAATAAATATCGCTACTTTCCCTGCAAGCAGCGCCAACAACACGCTTTGGATTAGTTAGACGCTTTATCGTTACTAGCCGACACGTGTTCCCATTAGCGCTAAGCGAACACCAAATCGTCCATTATCGGCACCGTCTGCAGTCGGTTGCCAGTCGGTTTGGGGGGCCACCCCAAGCCCATCATCTCCGCCCTTAGGCCACATTGCCTTCCTTCCTCGGGCTCTTGACCGCGGGGCCCACCAGGAAAGCGACGGGAGGGCAAACCAACAGCCTCGATCTCGTGATTCCGCCCGCGAACCGCTGCCGTTCGCTCGATATCCGTGCTGACGTGGTAATGGCCAAGCCTAGAACAACAGCTTTCGCAAGGTCTAGCTGGCAGCTACGACCGCCTGCTTCGGCCGTACCGAGCCATCCCGCCCGTCCATCTCAATCAATCCAACGGCTCATACGCCCTTATCTCTGCCCTGAGGGGAAAAAAAAAAAAAAAAAGGGTAAAAAAGGTCACGGAATTTTTTGTAGGTGCCGTCAGGACTGCTGCTATTTTTCCTCGCGCGCGACCGCTCTCCAACGTCCCGCTCCGCTGACGTCATTCGGCCCCACCACCTCTCCATATCCGTAAGATATATTAAAAAAACGAAATTACTAACCCGTCAATGTCTTGGATTGTTTTTGACACTTCATCCAATCACAGCCGTTGAATCGTTTTTAACACCACGGAAAGTCCAACCTTAGACGGGAGGGATCACATGCGTCGCGCGCATCGCTACGGACAATTCGGCAGAACCGACGGCCGTGATCGTGGTTGGCGAGTGGCCACCGTCCCCCTGCCCGCCCACTCCGTCCTTTTCCCTGTCGCAGTCTACGCGGGATATAAGCATCGGCGAGCCCAGCCAGCTTGACACGTGTCTAATGGGATGTCTCTGTGGAAACGTGGCGACCGTTGGGCATCTCGTTGGTCTTCTCGGATCTGGTAATTATTGGCCACCCGCTTCCACTCTCTCCGGCCAATTGCGACCAAATATCTTACAATTATCACGTTATTATTTTTAAAAACGACAATAAATAATGATCTCAATTTAATAATATTCGCAGCATATTAAAAAAAAAAAAATCCTCCGGGGCCCGCGGGGGCTCGGATCCTTTCGGATCGCGTTTGTCGCATTCGCCCCCTCGTTCCCCTCGCTTTCGGATGGATGTCTCCACGGGCGTGCGATGCTTCCACGTGTACTATCCCGCCACGTCAGTTATGCCGACGTGGACTCCTTCTCGACCGCGCGGCAGCGGAATAAAAGAGAGAGAGAGAGAGAGAGAGAGAGGAGGAGGAGGAAGGCATGGGGTCGGAATAAAGGAGGAGGTGTGTGTGATTATTAAAACCATAGAGGAGAATAAAATATCATTTCTTAGTTCTTATCCTTTCTTTTGTTTTTTTTTTTTTTTTTGTTTTTTGTTTTCTTCAAAACCTACAACCTAATAATATTATCCTGTGGGTTCATAAATAGACATCAAAACTTCACTTTCTAAAGCCTCATGCCATGCCAAGCTCTCTCTAGAAATTGTCTAGAGAGAGGGTGGCTTAAAAGACGTGCGCTAGGGGGAGGCGGGGTCGGAGCAAAAGGGTGGTGGAATATTAAATTTCATTCTTTAATGGGAGGAGGATAATTGACTAATTAATTATGGGGAACGGCTGAACTTATTAGGGATCTCTAGTGACCGTACTCCTATTTTAATATTTGAGATTTTCTTAGAGGGAAAGCATGCTGCTAGGGATTTTTTTAAGAGGCTATTTATTGGAAAGATTTAATAAATCAATATACACCATGTTCTCATGGGGACGAAATCCCATCGCTTGCATCTGCGCGGTACACAAAAAGCACGAGCTTTTATTATATTATATCAATATTTTATTTGCATTAGAATATGGCATAAATAATATAGCATGGTAGTTTAATAACTATCCTGCGGTACTTCTTTTTTTTTATTGACTTGTGCTTATAATACTGCTAACATTTCATCGTGGATAGTTTATTTGTTAAATGGCGGGACCGCCCGAGACAAGATTGTTAGTATTAGATTATTATTGCTATTGTTCTGCCATGGTATCGATACTTGCACTCCTTTACCAGCTGATGCTGCATTCATGTGTGTCAGGAGAGATGAGCGAGGAGAGTGCATCTATTAGAAAGAGAGTATTGTTATTCTTGTTGTTTGAAATATTTATTCTATCGTCAAATTCTTTAGTAGTCCCACCTAACCAGTCTATGGCGTGGATGATTTACCATCTGCACCTGAAACTATATTCACGTTATATCTTCCACACCTTCAACTTTGGCCCCAGAATTGTCAAAGGTTGGGAGCATTCTTGGTGGAGGGTTCCACGCAAACCAAGTTGTCCAAGGGCCTGGAGAAGAACCAAAAAATGGTGGAAGGCTTATTATTTCCTGGCCAGTGCAAACATTCAACCTACCGGAGGAATAGAACGGATCTAGACAATTAGCTAGTGTAATATTAGCCTATCAAACTATAATTTTTTTTTAAAATTTTTTTTTATGAATATCATAATGCTAGCAAAATTAAATTTGGTAATCTACTATAAAAAAGCCAAAAAAGGCTATGCTATGGAGTTATTTACTAAGTAAATTTAGAGGGCTCCAGTCAGTCATGCGCTTTGTTTTTTTTTTTTATTTTTTTAATGTCATTATGTACATTTCATATGAATTGGCACAGCACGTTGGTTTGATTTGGATTACACAGAGCCCCATCAGTGCAACACTAAAAAAGAATTTTATGTGACCAAACTGGAACCTCGTTGTAATTTTCTTATTTCAAAGCCTACACAACTTTTTGAAAAGAGAGTGCCGGTGCAGTTAGACTTGAAATAAGATGGTTGGACGAAATAAGATGGTGATAATAAAAGCATCAACAATGTATAAAAGGCTAACATCTAGAGCGGTTCAACATGGGTTTAGGCCCTTTCATAGCCTCCTATGTCCTGTCAATAGGGTGTTGCAACCACTTATCAACTGCCATAAATAAAACTAAAAGACAGTTAAAAAGGGTAAAACAAGCTCCTGTAACAGGATCCTTGTTCATGATTTTGTCTTGTCTATAAGCCCCCACGGCCGGGAAAAATTAACAGGAGCGCGGTGGAGAAAAAGTGTACCGTCTTTTGGTTTAGCGGGAGCCGTGTACCATTCATTCACTTTATCCTAAGGAGGAGTGAATCCAGCCATACTCCTGGCTGCTAACAGCTAGCAATTCGTCTTCTCAGTTTTCCGTGTCGCCTTTATGGCATATATATATATATATATCTTGTAAAGCTCGATTTGTGATAAATCGCATTGCCGCCCTTCTACGTGCCTCCTTTTCAATAACTCAGCCCTTCCCCACGACAAATAATGCCAACAGAGGTCACCATCACCGCCCTGTCGAGTTCAGTAGATACCCTAAACTGCAAAGATAAAAGCGAATCAGAACGTACGCCAAATCGGAGAATGAACCTTGAGATCACAGTCCATGCGGAAAAAATGGGAGCCATCAATCGAACTTTTGCCTGCAATATATCTCTTTAACAACAAATCTTGAATTGCAAGTCATCTTATATCAATCAATATTTAAGCCCTGGTTCCTTTTGTAGTATCTATGTGCAAAATATTTTACAGTAATCTTAATTAATCTTCTGTAAGTTGCCTCATATCATATGCAACAAATAGTAGGAACAAGTGACAGCTAGCTTTCTGGAAGAGGCCTAGTATTGTTCCAAAGCCATTCACGAGCAGAGCCATCAACCAGAGGTGATACCTGCAAATAAAACTTGCCAGAAAATTGAGAATATCCTAATAAATAATTGTTATTATTCATACAATTATGACAAAACAGAAGAATGCTTGATGGATAGCCATGACACTAACGGATGAAATATTTAGAGAGATTTTTGGCCATGAGGTTCATTTATTCATAAGATGAGATTGATGCATCCCCTCAGTACTCAGCCTAATAATTTCTAGAGAGAATCAAGTAGCGTATTATTTGTTGAGATTCACAGCATGGTAGCACTCGGGAATTGATGCATGCACACCGACAATGCATGAACAAATAATTATAGATTTCCTAGTTAGCAATGTAATAAGAAATTCCAGGGCCATCACCAGCAGGTTTGAAAAAAACCTGTTAAAGATTTTTCAAGCGGCACATACCAAATCACAAGGTTAATTTCATATATTACCTATCCATGTAGATATCGGTCAGCTAAGTCATTCAAGATGGGGATCTTTTTCTTTTTTCTGGTAAGCAAGGTGTTGAACTTCAAGCTAGATTTCTACCAACCAAAGAATCAAATAATAAAAAACAACCTAAGGAGCTGATGCTCTTCTTAGCAATGAAATGCTGAAGCATATATAGGATTTGGTTATGCCATGTTTCTTGCAGCCAAACAATGAAGGGAACATTCCCCTAATTAACATTTTACTTCCATATTTATCCCCCAATTGTAATATTCCACAATTCTACACAGAGATCAAGCAACATGATACTAGAGTCTAGAGCAATTCTAACCAACACGGTCAATATGCCACTAGTTGGTAGATTCTATATAATTATTATATAATTTGTATGATGGCATACTCGTTAAGTTTTACTAGATGGTGAATACCATTGGATTGGTCACAGTAATAGAGGAAACAATGGCATATTGGGATATATGATTTTTTAAGGAAACTGACCTTGTCCCAAACTTGTGAGTGGTAACCGTTGAGCCAATTGATCTCCATAGGAGATAACAGGGATAAATCAACCAGTTTACTCTGCAAAATAGTGCAAGGAAATAAAACTAGCATGGTTGAAATATGGCTTCATATGATAAATTTTGATAATCTTGATTCCATGCAGGGAAAAATTCAAGAAAGATGACAATAATAACATAATTATATTTATCAAAAGCCACCTTGATCCTCAGCAGATCCTCAGCAGATTATATCACTTTGTGCTACTATTTCACATAAATAATCACATAGGAACCACTGCAGTATGTTGTGTAATTAGTCAAACTGAAACCTGAACATATTTTCTTGTATCATATGCACCATATTAGAAAGCAAAGAAATTCAAGATGGTCTAAACCAATACTTTAGTAGTCACTGAATCCAGCTGCAATGCAACCCTTCCTTGACAATGTTATATCCCATGATTCAAGTACCAGATAAGCTAATTCAAGTGCAGGATTAACTATCAAGACAAATATTGATACCAAGAATTTTAACCCAATAACTACATGAAATCAGGTGAAACCCAAGGCCTTGTTGGTTTAAATTGATCGATATTTGTACAAAGGAAACACAATCTTTTTAGATTCCACATATTTTTGTTTATTCAATTATTTTTAAGAAAGTGCCATTTGACATAATGAATGTTCTAGTAGAGTATAAGAGTCTCATGAATTCCAAGTTGGTAAATTTAGTACATGAATCAAAGCAAATTTTGATCAAGCCTGAAACTTAATTAAAATAAACATTCTAAAAAAGTTATTAAACAATGCATGATTCAAACAAAATGTCCCCAAAAATTATCTTGTTAAAGTATCAAATTTTCATTAATAGCATTGGTCCTGACAAGTAAATAACCATACCTCATGTTAGCAATATGAAAGAATTCAAGATGAATACAATATAAAAGAATGATGAGATGTTAGATTTTTTTTTTTTTTGTTTGGGTGGGGAATCAGGATTCCAGAGTGTCCTGGAAAAGCGGAAGGGTGTAAACAGTGATCGAGTAAAGATCTTAAGAATAAGAAAAAAATGCTACCTGCCTCATTGGAATTTGTTTAGGAATCACATCAGTGTGTATTGTGACTTGTCTAATGGGTAGATTGGTCCATGGCATTTGGTTGCTTAACAGTGACAACCATCTACATATAAAAGCGGACGGGTGGCATCAACTCAGTATAGTTTGACATTGCTCTTAATATATTGGAAACAACTTTTGAAAACCATTCCCTAGGAGCACCATCCAATCTGATTCACCATAACCTATCAATTTTAACTCACAACATAACTCTAATCCTAGTGATGACAACATGAAGTAAAAAATCAAGGGATTTGTCAACCCACTGCAATAACTGGTGAAGCATAAAAATTCAGCATACATAAATTACAGAATATATATTAAACTATTATAAAATGTATGCCAAATAACATAAATTACAGAATGCATAAGAAAACAGAAATATAACAACTGTCTAGGTACCTGAATTGGGACAAACGTAAGTTTTTCAAAGTCTAGATATCCAATGCCTCCAAAGGAATTTGGTAATTTAGCCTCTTTAACAAGAAGGAGATTCTGCAGAGAACCATGAAAAAGAAAAAGAAAATTCAAGCAACAGCTAGCAACCACAACAGAATTTTTTGTAAAAATAGTTTGTCCTGCCAAGTCAGATAGAACAGACATATAATGGATCCATGTAACAAAGTGAAAAAGCCACACAGGATCAATGATATAAGGACACAAAAAACAATCCATCACTTGTGCCAAATTAATGGAGGAACTGGACACACTCATGATAATCTTGACTTTCAAAATTATGACAATACCTACATTCGATTGAGCAACAAAAAATTACATTTAAAGCATCATCCAAATATAGAGTTCTTACCAATCTAGCATATATGTACCACAGACAAATAAGAAGCAAGGACACAATATCAATCAAATAGCTTTCTACAGAAACTGAGTTTAACAAACTGACAATAACATACTAATAAATCAGGTGAAGATGTTAGAACAATGATTCTAAACTTTGGCAAGTAAAATAATCTGGATATTTGAAAAGCTCATACGTAAGAAAATGCCCAAACTGGTCACTAAGATGCATCAGGTTGTTTGCCCATATATAACAAGTCATTGGTTTCAAAGCATCATTATCTTCCCCAGTGTTTCTTTCCCCTTCTCTTCGTATTTTCTACCTTCCAATCACTCCAACTTATCTCTAATACAGGTAATATTTTAAAGGACAATCTATTTTTTTTTATTTTATAAGCAACAATAATTAGGCACAAGTGAGTGAACAGGAGCTCAACCAATATGCTACCTAACTAGTTGACTCGTCTCCATACCAATTTTAAGTATATGATTGCAATGTAATCCTTTGCTAGAATCAGTATTGTTAAAAAAGCTAAATGCATCTAAATGTAAGGGACTCTTGGAGCCTAGGCACAAGGTGCAAAGCACAAGCGCGCACCTAAGTGAGACGCATATTTTTAAAATAAATAAAATAATTTATATAAACAAAATTTATAACACATGATAAAAAAAAGCTAAAATAATAATAATAATAATAATAATAATATATTTAGTCTATTACTTCAATGGAAAATCTTCCCTTTCTTAGCTGAAATTTGTAATTCCTTAATGTTTTTCCTTCCTTTTTTCAGATGATAGCATAATTTTTGATATTCTATCTCTTTGTCTTTCAATTTTTAGCTTTTCAATAGAGTAAAAAAATAATTATGTATGGGACGGTGCATCATAAAGTTAACATAGTCTAATATATATAATAGGTTTAAAAAAATATTATAAATATAACTTATAAAAAAAGGCGGGTCTTTCTTGTATCTCAAATTAGATTAAAAGCGTACGTTTTTTTTTCACCTTATGTGTGTCAAGATAAAAGTATCTCATTTAAGATAACCCGCCTTATGCGCGCTTGCGCCTTATGCACACTTTAGGATATAAGAAGTGCCTAACCCTTGGTGCTTTACACCTTGTGCTTTGGCACACCTTTGACAACACTGGTTAGAATAACATGAAACCTGAATAAGCTCAAATTTCGAACTCTTTAAAGAAAGTGCTAGGATACCAGAGGTCAGACAATTGTAAACGAGACATGAAAGGCTTATAAGAAAAATTTTATTAATGGGTGTAAAAGTTTCAAAAGAAGCTGAAGTGTGTTGCTTTTTCTTATGTGCTACAATTGATGACAGGAGCCGCAAGCTCAAGGTATTGAGCTTACAGAGATTCCAATATAGTCATACAGCACATCATGGTCAAATCTAAATTTTAAAAGAACATAAGTTCCTTATAAACGCATTTTTATTGCATCACTAAATGCAAGTTTCACCAACTAGGAGGTTTTATAGCATCACTTTGACAGTTGATTTGCTAATACAAGTCCATCAACAATATTACATCCGGACTATTACTATATAAGTAGGAAATTAGGCATAAGATATTTGACAAATGAAACTTTATTATGGTTAGACTTACAATAGGCATGAATGGGCAATTGAGCAAATGAAATATGATCAGATTACTTAAAAAAGAGTTGCTGAAAATCTCATGCTGAAATGTTTAAATTGCCCAAAATGAAAATGGTACCCACAATTTTATAGTTACTTGATTCTAAATGTCATTTTATATTTCGTCAAGAACTTTGCAACAGAAGATTCAGAACTCTTATCTTTCAAGTATCAGAAGAAAAGATTGCTTTGTCATCTAACCAATGACAAATCACAAACTTTTAGAAGAAAATACCATACACATTAATTTCCTTGCCCAACAGAGAAAAGGATTGTCATAACTGAGTAATATTTCAGCCAGATGTTAGTGGTACTGTACAGCCACATACTTATCTACATAATTCATAATCAAGCAAAAGAGTTTGAAAGAACCAATTTAGTCAGCAGAAACTTAAAGCTTACATTTTCATGAATTACTGGGGCAAAAAATTACAAGAAGAAGCATGGTTGCGCAAGACTTCTTTTTGGGTAAAGAAATTGGTCAAGCACATTATATTTTCTTGTGGGTAAGCTACAATATCAACAATAAAATGGCACACATGAACATAAAAAACTATGGAACCTACCTCAATCCGAATACCAAATGAATTGTCTTCGTAATAGCCGGGTTCATTGCTTACAACCATACCCTTCTGCAAAGCAGTCATATTTCTATATCGAAAGCTTATACTTTGAGGGCCTTCATGGACATTTAATGCAGCTCCCACCCCATGACCAGTCCCTGAAACATGTAAGGTAAAATTCGACTTTGGTTATGTAGACATGTGAAAGATAAATTGATACTGATCCTCCAAGAAAATAAATTAGCCGGTTGAAGACGAAACTACCATGTCGGTAATCAAGCCCAATTTTCCATAAAGAAGAACGTGCTAGTACATCCAGTACAAAACCAGGAGTGTGTTCAGGGAACACTGCCTGATCAAGAGCTATATGACCCTGTATGAATAAGATAACTCGATTTGTAAGGCTAAAAATATCCAGTTTGAATTACATTCAAGTGTAAATAACAAAAAAATCTAGTAGTTTTCCAATGTTCTATTGCATACAAGAAGATCTCTGGTGTGGATCAGAACAAGTTAAACATCTTGTTTACAAATATACCTATGTATAGCATTTGTATGCCAAAGGGCAAATGTCAAATAAAAAATTTACATAAAAAAATATTGTTAAACAATCAAGCACCTGAAGGACTCTTGTGAAGCACTCTTTTTGCCGTGCTGTAGGTTCACCAAAATGTACTGTCCTTGTTATGTCAGTGGTACCATCAGCATACTGACCTCCACTATCTAAAAGGAAGAGGTTCTTGTCATCAACAACACTACAACTCTCTGGTTCTGGCTTATAATGTATTACAGCACCATTTGCACCACAACCTGAGAAAAAGTGGATTGTTGGTTAACTATTGGAAAACATTGTTCCATTTTAGCTAGTTATAAAGCAGAAATTTTAAGCTATTTTGCAAAAAACCCCACAAAGTTATGAAGTGGAGTAGCTATAAGGTTTATTCATAAATTCCAATGGAATATGGAATAATAAAACTGAAAATCATGCCTCTTAGAAGCTAAAGCATATCCTGCATATCAAACTTAAAGAGCTGGACACGGTTGATATCCGTCTCATCTTTGGTTGGGGGGAACTAATAAAGCTATGGATACAGCTTATTTGATCCCCATATTGGATCAGGCTTAAGAAAAAGCTAAAGGTCAGGGCTCTATAACATTCAATAATTAAGAGAAAGGCTGATGAAATTAATGTTTTAAATCCTGTGGGATAGGAATGTCGCGGTTTCTTCATAAAATAGGATGTCTGCTATCCCGCCCATCTTAGCAGCCATCCGGATCAAGCGTCCCAGTAGTCCTTCTTTCCTTTATAACTTTTGACTTTATTTGCCTCTTTTTTTCCATTCTTCCTTCTTTCCTCTCTTTCTTCCTTTTTCTTCCTGTTTATTTCTCTTCTTTGTTCTTTCCTTCATTTCTTTTTCTTCTCCCTCCCTTTCTTTCTTTCCTTTTTTTCTTTATTTTCTTTTTTCCCTTCATTCTTTCCTTTTCCTTTTTTCTTCTTTCACCATGTTGATGGGTTTTGGAGTCCTGCTCCCAATCCCAATCCTATCTTCCCAGAGGAACGGAATGGGATGGCTGGGATGCACCCCATCCCACTAGAACATAGAGTTGACTTGTAAATTTAGGAAGGGAGACAACTATGTTGCAAAGCAGCTGAAAAACAGAGAAGTTTGAAGAATTAGGATTACAGAATTTCAAGAAAAGCCATGCATCTTAGTCAAACAATATCTTGAATGTTGAATGACTGAAATAGCATATTTTGATTTAAGGGAACAGAGGTTGAGTCTGATATTGCTCAAAGTACTTTGAAGGTAAATTAATGAGTCTGAAAACAAGGATCATGTTAACTATAATCTTCAAAAAGACAGTTTGCCTTTGTGTAAGTTGCTACCAATTCATATGATAATAACTTTCCAAGAAAAAAACACATAGCAAAAGATCATTAAGTTCATGTGTGAGAATATTACAACAAAATTTGGTGGCTTAGGGTCAGACACAATGGACCAGTTTGGTGACCTTGTATCTATACGCTTGTGATAGATTACAGGTAATCTAAAAGGAGTCTGAAATTATAAGTGATCAGTATTTAGTGTTAATAACTGAGATGAAAGCTAAGATGAATGGTCAATTGAAATTATGATTGGGGAACATACAATTGATTAAGGGCAAATAGGTCAAATAAATTAGAATCTATTGACTACAATTTCTGGGAGGATTTGAATCAAAACTGAGACCATTACTGAGGTTGACAGCCAAGAGAAGCCTTAGAATGATTACATTCATTACATCAGATCTCCGCACAAAAGAAATTTTTATTAGAAGTTGGAGAAAATGAAGATACCAAAAAAGTTAGAGCAAGGTAGATAAACTGAAGGATGGCAAAGATAATGTCAGTGTGGGAGATAAAGATATTTCCATAATATAAGCACCACATCATAGAGAAGATGACATAGAAGTAGGTGTGAGGTAGAACTAAGGAGAGTTACAAATAAGTGTATCAGAGGAAGATTAGATTGCTGCCATTGAGGATAAATTGGTGTATGACTGAAATGACATTGTTTGGATATCGAGCATAACTAATGTACAAGGAGTCCAAAACAGAAATTGTCCCAAACAGTTGCATTAGCATCTGTGAGAGAACGTGCAAAATTTTTGTCAGCACATATTTTAGTTTTAATAGGAAAAAATGACAAGGAGCCATAGATCAAAAATAAGGGGATAAATTGAATTGGTCATAGATATGGCTAATTAAATCAATGTCTCAATGCTATTATGAATAAACTAACATACCTTTCTCACAATGAATTTTGAAGTTCCATATTAGAATAAAATAATGTGCAGAACTTCCCAAATGATCAGAAAACATTGTATGTTAGCATAGAAGACATGAAGAAATTAAGGAAGAAGAAAAGAATCAATTAAATATACCACTAATAGTATCAAAGCTTGTGTCAACAAAACCAGCTTGCTTTTTACGAAATTCAAGTAGTTTATCAGCCACCTCCACTTCTGTATGTATTACATTCTTATGAATTTCCTCTTCCATCCAAGCCCAAAACTCTGCTAGAGCAGCTGCATCTCTGCAAGAGTTAGCATTATCAGTCATAAGTTTTGCAGCACACTCTTAACTTTCATTTCTGAGGATAAAAGAGAAAGGTTGATGAATGCGAACTCCTATCAGTTCCCCTAATGCTGTCTCAAAGATAACCAAATACCAACATCTAATGTCACATAAAATATATAAATACAGACAGAAATAAGAATCCACTTGCAATTTCCAGCAAATCCAAGAATATTGTAGATCTCTCAAACAGAACATAGAACGTCCATGCCAAACTACAGCTGAGGAATGTTAACCATGATAATAAACTGCATCAATCTGCAGGTAAAGCATTAACAATTTTTATGCTAGTAGTGTCAAATGAAGCCAAGATGTCAAAAGTGGAAAGTAGGGTAGCAAGAATCTAGTTGGAAAGTAGTAGCCTACTTTACATTCAATCAAGGTATGCCGAACATGTACCGAACCGCTTGGTACGGGGTGTTGCGAACCATACCGATGCAGAATTAGTATGGTTCACCATTTCGAAACAATATAGGATCGGTATCACTCCGAACCACTGAATATAGCTCAAAACTGTTTCGTACCAATCTCATACTAACTTTATATTATATTAAACTACCTCATACCATTAATTTATGGGTTGAAACCTTTCAATTCACTTAACTGGTGCAATATTGATTTGGTACGGAGTCACTGGTACGCCGTTGGTTCGTTATAGTACATCCTGTACCAAACTATACCAGTTTAGTACCGAAACGGTACTAATTTTTGGTACAATGAACCTTGCTTTCAATCTTTCACATGATTCACTGTACCAACCCAAATCACCCAGTAGTAAATGTACCATATCACACTCAGTATCAGTAAGGTACCAAGATTTGATATAGCATAGGGCCCAAACTAGCCCGTGTTAGGTTGAGCCACTTGGTTCCACCCGGTTTCGTGCTGTACCAATCCTTACCATCTAGTTTAAGATGTTACCATGAATGGGCATGATAAAGAGGTCTCCTAATCCCGTGTCAATATAGAGGGTGCATCGTACTGTACCAAGCATATCATACTATAATATATTGGTAAGATATCCATAAGTCACATAATACTAGTATAGAGAATCTCGGTCTTACATGCATCTTACAACATGCATGCATGTATCACTTTATGTATTCATGTACAATTCCAGCTAAAGAATTAGAGATGAATGCTCATGGATCCATACAATGCATTTATATTTCCCGACATCAAGCATATAAGACTGGACTTTTAACTATTCTACATTACAAATTTTCTAAAGTGTATTTTGTATTTAGACTATAAATTAATCCATCATCTGTAATAATTAAAGTAGACCATGTCACATCTGGTGAGGTGACGGGTGATTCTGAAAGTGTGCTAGACAGACATACACACATCTTTCCTCGAACTTTTCATTAGATGAAGGGATATTTGGTAATTTTTCGAAATGTGAAATTGTAAAATAGAAACCATTCATTTTTTTCTTTTATGTTGATGGTCAACTTAAATTTGTCAACTTAAGAGGGCTTGGTTGCTGACTGCAATTTTCCTGCCTATAACTTTTGTATTTGGTTCAGGCAGATGGTTGGGGAGTTCATTATCTTGGGGAGCAGTTGTTTACTATTGTTTCTTTTAGGGGCATGGTGCCTCTTGTTTGCACTACACACACACACACACACACACACACACACAGAGAGAGAGAGAGAGAGAGAGAGAGAGAGAGAGAGAGAGAGAGAGAGAGAGGCTCAATTGCTGAATTTCCTAAAAAAAAAAAGTTTATCCACTGATGAAAGAGTAAAAAGGATTGGATTGGAATAACCAAATAAAAATTGGAAATATAAAGCACAAGAGAAAAATAACAATTGATCCCACTCTTTAAAAAAATGAAAATGGGACATAATTAAAAAAATTAAAAGAAAAACTATTTAATACTGTAGGACACAATGTGAAAGCCCCATTTAAGTAGGGTTTCAAACATCCTATTATGGTTTACTTGTAGCTAATGTCCTCTGCATGACAACCCAACAGATTTAGAGGCAGGGATGTGCGAGCTATTGTCATAAAAAGTGGTAGGAGCTACAATAAAGCGTCTACAAGAATACTTAAACATGAGATGCTATTCTAATTTAAGCTTACTTCCACATTTTTAGAAAGTTAGTCAATGTAAAAAAATTCCAAGGTTGAAAATTTATAAAATATCTTTACTTGAGAATAATTATATAGACTCATCATAACTGTAGGTGGTGGTAAAAATGAAAAGAATCCATAAGCAATTGAGAGTGTGGAGCAGCAAAGATTAAGGTTTACCATACCGTACCATACCATACCGGTATTTGGTAAGATATCGATACGGTATCGAATTTTGATTCGATATGAACCAATCTGGTCCAAACCAATGTGTATTGTCCCATACCATCCAGTATTGAGTGGTTAAGAGTGAAAAAAGAATAACAATCTATTTTGATACGGGGTGCATACCATACTGTACCGAATCAATAATGTACCGGTATGAGTCTTGGTATTGATTTTGTGGACCTTGACAAAAGTAATGGTTTGCACTTTGCACGGCTAAAATATATTCAAGAATGCAGCTAGTTTTTCAAATAGGTGCAAGTTGCTGTGCATGAAGGGATGCTCTCAAAAGCAAAAGGCCATGGACTCCTAGAAGCAGCCTTTCATCTGCATGTGACTGCATCTCACCAATCCTTAATGAATCAGCAGTCAAATGCAAGCTGTCTTATTTGGTTTAAAAGAAATATATAAAGAATAATAAAGTTTATGTGATAAAGAAACAAAAAGGATGTTAGGATTGCATCAAGACTTGGTTACCTTTCCAAACTTTGACAAGGATCCTGTGTTGCACGCACTAAATGTGCAGAACCAATAATGAAACATAACAAGAAACGTGCTAAGTTGATTGATGATAGTCGGTTAACATGGTACCAAAGAGCATGGGTTCAAATCACGTTAAGGACAATTTCACCCATTTAGTTTCTCGAGTTTTGTCTTATTTAGACTCATTTCCAGTTATTACTTGAATCATCATCAACATGTCACTTCCATTGTTTTTGACTTACTCATTCCTTCAGGTAAATGGTCCAGGCTGCATGAGTGCTAAGGCTTGATATGCATTATTGACCCCATCCCTAATAGTTTAAGCTTTAGGGTTTAATTGGTCATTTAACAGTGTCAGAGCTCAGGTTTGCTAGACGTCATGACTTTAAATCACCTTCAATTCAGTTATTTGTTTAATTATCCCTGATCACCTGTTAATATGATTCAGGTCTCTCTGACTCAACTATCCCTCCACGTGCATGGTCTGGGCTGCACATGAGGGAGGTGTTAAGCCTAATTTACATTGCTGACAATTTCCTTGCCACTTAATCCTTTTTTTTTTTTTTTGGGTCAGTTGATTAATTGGCATATTGGTAGTGAAGCAACCAAAGCCCAATGCTTGTACCCCACATACAAGGCATAAAAATGCAGGACCCAGGATGTTTGTGTCCCTTATGCTTCACATTTGATGCATATGTCTCACCTAGAATGCAACCTTCCCATGAGCCTCAAGGCATCTCTTCAAAGTCTTCCCTTGATGTATGAGTGGAGGTAATCCAAATAAGTCTTTCCAAAGAATGAAGTCAACCAATGCTTTCAACACACAATATGCTTATATATATAAATGCAATGCATGCATGTACTATGGTAGAATAATTTCTGTTTGGCTAATTAATGCACTGCTCTAAAGAGATTTAGCTCTGACTACCCTTTTCAACACGTTTTATTCTTGGCTGCATAATACATCCACTAGTAATTTAAAGCACATGTAAAAATCAGTATTATATTCTATACAGGTTAAATCAAAGCTACCTTAAATGAGAACTGCGCATCCCATCAATCTCTGCATTATTTTTCACTGCTTTGGCCAGGGTGACTGGGGAAAGCTTGTAAAATCCAGTTGGCCCTTCAATCTGAATACCTTGATGCTTGTTTGGTGCCATATCAGGAGATGTTTCCTCGTCAACTTTGTCCCTTGCTTTCTTTCCAAATTTTGCAAGATGTTTGTCACACGCGGATTTAAATATGCTAACAATTGCAGCATTTACACTAGACGTATCCAACCAGAGTTTTGCTCCATGTGCTGCCAAACTGAACAACGGTTATTATGAACATAAGAGCTTAAAAAAAAAAAAGAAGAAAGGCCTCGTAATGGATATGACAAACTAAAAGTGTTGAAACTGAATTAAGAGATGAGATCAATTTTTCCAGTTTAGATGCATGGGATGACAATAAGAAAGAAACAATCCTGTTCACATGGTAAAGCCATGATGTCAACAATCTGTTGCAGAGAATATATGAGGCCAAAATTGCTGTCTTACAAAACATCACACAGTGAAGCAAGATAGAAAGCAATTTCCAATCAAACTGACACATGATTCTTTAAGAAAAAATAATAATAACAAGGCTCTCGAGCAAGCATGTTCCTAAGATCACTCAAGCTAAACCAAGTCAGCTAGCTAATAATAGCATTATGAATAGTTTTATAAAAAGTGATGGTGTAATGCTTAATGAAATATATCAGAAACTTAGCAATCAAAAGGAGGACAAAAATCATCAAACTCTAAGTAGTGATTTCTGATGTCCGCTGTGTAACTAATGAGGACAATAACTGATTTCTGATTTCTGATGTCACATAACTGATTTCTTTTGTCCTGTTGACTCATCTAACTTTAAATCCTCTAATATGATGTAGGAAAATAAGAAAAGGATTTTTCAATCATGATTTTGTGGATGTGGCACCATCAAAAACACTCATCTGAGAACCACAATTAAGGCATCACATGAACTTCATGCTTTGATCAAACTTGAATATATGATGAGGCAAACTCATTTTTCCAATCCAGAATTAAGGATAAGCAATTGACTTGAGATTTGGAGAAGCATTTTAGCTAAGTCATCATCCTTCCATCCAATTCAGCCCAAAACCTAAGCATCCACCTCTTTATTCCCCAAAATTCAGGCTTTCTGCATTTGCAAAACTTATGCTGCTAATTGATATTAATGCTATGTTCTTAGCCAACAAATGCTTGATTTAATTTAAATTTCCTCCTTCCTTCTTTAGAAGTTAAACTTTTTCTCTTTTACCTCCGTTGTTCTTCATTCCTCTCTTCATGTACATTGCACAAGCATATGAACTCTTGCATCTATTGACTGTTATTCTGAGTTACACAAATTAAATCAATAACTAAAAGAGCAACAGTATACCAGGCAGAGCTCCAGAATCATGTCAGATGTAATTGTGATTCTTTTTTATCTACTGCTCCAAAGTATGAAAATATGATCCATCATAGGTTTCTTTACTTTCTTGTTTCCAAAATATCTGTTTCATATCCCTTTGCTAACTTCAAAATGTGACTTGTTAGTTAAACTTGGTAATAATTTCTTTTCCCATCATAATATTGTAATAGCTGGTCTGATAACCCACAAAATATGGCCTCCTCCAAGCTCATTCTCAATCAACTCTATTTCCTTGTGCTCACCAAAAGCAATACACTCATACCTAATGGCAATCCATGCAACAAATGTGCTATAGACTAACATTTTCTCATGCCACCATCATCTCCATATAAATTGATATTGGTTATTGCAAATTTATACAACTAATAAATAGGGAATACTATTTAATCATTAAATTTCAACATTCCCACTGCTGAGAACATTCAGAGATACATGACGACCCAGTAGTCCTCAAAATTTATGAACCCCAAAAATATGTCAGATGAAAACAATGCATAAAACTTCCCAAAAGCAAGTAATGGGAACCACCTAGCTCTGTTGCTCCAACTCTGGGGGGAAGATATCAATATAGTTACAAACAAAATTCAAACTAACATGTAAACTAGTAGTAAGATGATATCCAATTTCAATCAACCTTGCATTATATGCAAGCTTGAAGCCCCAAAACTAGTTAATCAAAATTAAATATATCATTTTCATAAAGTTCATTATCAAGTTTCAACTTACCCTAGATCCAAAGAAGATAAGAACTGAAATATAAATTTCAACCTAGCAGGTGGCAATCTAGTTGGTTCCTACCAAAATGCTAGATAAACAGAGACAACATTCACCTGAACAGTTAAGACATATTCAAAGACATTGCATTAAGTTAAACTCTAGCATTAGTAGTTCTGTTGGGAGGCAAGATGAGCAATTATAGAGCTTCCAGCATACATTACAATCATCTTAGTATTATTCTCCAACATTTAACGCACATATTGGGAGCAAGACAGTGTATTTACATGCATGTATTCAGACAAACAGATAGACAGGTAGAGAGTTGTATTTCTCTGGCCGGACCAAGTCTATAACTTTGTCATACTAGGAGGTGACAAATGTAGCCCCGTGTATTGCACTATCAGCCTTTGCTTGCATGGGGTTATATTTGTCATCTTACTGATGCTATTAATGCAGCTTTTCTTACCATGCCCGCTTCACTTTTCAACGCATTAGTGGCATGGGTTAAATGAAAAATAAAGGTATCTGAATTACACATGATGAGAGTGAAATTGTCATTTTCTGGTAGGACCAATTTATAAAGTGGCCTGGTCAGAGCATTATAACTCTATCTGTAATATATACAAATGGAAATACATATAAATATGGACATGAAGCCCATCCACTTTAAAGGCCATGTAGCTACATTCAATACTTTCTATTCATGTCTTTTTTATACATGAAACTGCACATTATGTATCAATTTGAATAACAAAATGAGAAGAATGGTTGGTCTAGAACTAATAAAATAAGTGAATAAGAATATCAAAAATGGGCCACCATTTGGAAGTAACACCAAGAACTAAACAGATATTCGAGAGGAGAAATAATTTCAACAAGAAATGGCTTCAGATTCACAAGACTACCTTTCTATTTCGGAAAGAATGGATTCATATGGTTTCAGTTCTACGCCTGCACCTTTCAGGTGATCCATTACTTCCTTGGTGACTTTAGCATTATCAATAAATAGTCGAGCACTGTTGATCTCCACAATTAAGTAAGAATAGAACACAGGCGAATGTGGAACATCATTTCCTCTCTACATAATGTAAAGGTGGGATGCATTCATTAGTAGAATATTTACAATGATGCATATAATATTAATGGAAAAATTAAGAGTATCGAGAAACTTGAGAAATAAGTCAAAAGATCATGCTAAAGGGCATGTGGTATTTTAAACAAAATTTCACTGACATAATGCAAAAGCCTCCCACTTATCTCTGTAAAAGATAATCATATAGAAAAACATTTTCAACAAGCCAATTGCTAATGGACTTACCCTACTAACCATCTAACCACTTAGATACTGTCACTTTGCATTTATTAGTGCTTCTACACCCAAAAACCTTTCATAAGTGCATAGAAGCCACAAATTGAAGTACTTGCATGATAAAATACCATGACTTAAATTGACATTGACTAATATTTCTGGAAAGTGCTGAACCATACACTTCACACAAGGTATTAGGCCAATACAACTTACAGTGTTGAAAAATAATTTGCCAGAATCTATACAATATATCAATATACACCGTAGCAAATCATAGGGCACCCCTCCCCACAAACCCACCCTGCCTGTCTGCTTACCTCAACCATATGACAGGCCCAGTTATTCATGAAGAATTTATTGATCGAGTTCAAAATTATGCTGCCAGATGAGAGTATAAACACTAATAGTTAGACCCAAATGAAATTAAACATGTGGCAGGGAAACTTTCATTTTGATATTGATGATAATGAAGAAGCACATGCACAAAGACATGCATAATTAGGACACACATGTGGCATACACATGCATCACACAACAAACACATGCATATAAATGCCCATACATGTACCAAAGGAACAGGATACGGAAGTGGATTTTTTCAAAACACATATTGGATTGGCACAAATAGTAGATAAAGATATATAACTCCTACAGCACAAGTGCTTTTTCCCCTTATGATTTCTACATACAACCCTCTGCTTGAAATTTTATGCCCTTAACAATTGAAAGCAACCAAAGATAATATTTACTACCATCCACATGAAACACATGAAACATATTACTCAGAATGTCACGTGAAAAAAAAAAAAAAATTCAGCTTCCAGTTAATTCAAATGTTCCAACTTAAAGTGCAAGCTTTCAGTGGTAAAAATATGTACTAACAAACATGTTCCAATGGCATAAGAGTTCCAAATAAGTACAAAATCAAACAACACAAAGCAGTATGTTCATGAGATGCCATTATACATTTATAATCAAGAAAAGTCAGTGAGTAATGTTAATTTATCATCTAATTTTATGACATCACCTAGCAACTGGCATGATGGAATGGGTTAGAAAGTTTACCATGTTTAAGAGCCAGGCAACTTCATCAAGCATTGATATAACGATAGCTGTACAACCAGTTTCAATAAGTTCAGACCTTAATGAAGATAATTTTACTGAGACATCAACACCAGCATACTTGATATCATGGACTCTTGTTGGTTTCATGGGAGGCTTTGGTCTTGATTCTCCCCAAATCTTGTCAACAAGATTAAAATCATATATAAAAACCAATTCATGATTCTTCTTGGAAATTGCCTCTTTCAGTTCCTCTGCTGCATCAGAAGAAAAAAGAAACTGCATTTGAAATGAAAATTGTACATGATGAGAAAATAAACTGAAATTGGACTACTCTGTAAATCCTAATAAATGGTCAATATATAACATAAGATCACCATGTCTGAAAACGCAACATAAAATATAATGAGAAGTATGAGATGTTGTAAACTTCTACCTCGAAAAAATAAAGTGCCAAAAAGCTAAAATTCTTGATCTGTTGACTAACAGTTCTGTACAGGAACACTACATGGTTGAAGTCAGAAATAGGGGATTAAATTTGCCATCTGCACGTCAGAACTATAGAATGAAGAAGTGGCATTTTCACTATATTGGCCTTGATGGCATTAGAAGGGTGTGTTAGGGGTCTCAGTAACATTGTAAATATATTTCAAGAGTTTAAGGACCTAATTTTGAAATTGTGGTTGGCATCAAGATTTTCTTATTTTTTGCTTTGGTAAAATAATGTCTTAACCTAAAAATTCGTGTAAAATGATTGGCATAAGAAATAAGCAAGCGGTGAAGAAATTTATCATGAAGCTGAACTGAAACTTGTGAAATTCATAATGTATGAAAACAGTATATGCATATGCTTTCTATTATTTCTTGATATTGGTCTAACACAGACACAAAAAATACAGAAATAAATAAAATCAGTTTTTTCTTCATTCAAATAAGTCAACATCAAACTTTGTTCAATCATTGTTCAGGTATCAAACTCACATTCTTATACAATCTACTACAGAAGAATTTCAGTTAATTGAATTCTTCATTAATAACTATAATGGAAACTAAATCTATTATCAACTAGTGTCTGATCTCTAACTTTTGATGGTATCCTGTTTGGTTAGTAGAAGAACCTAACAACTGCCATCCAATTTCTTACAGAAGAGTTACAAGAACACAACTATCATGACCCAAAAATGCAATGAATGGGGAGAAACATCAAAATGGTAACAATTTTAGCATCCGATCTTTGTGTTCAGACAACTTTGCTCCAATCAACTACTTATCTGATGCAGAGCCTTTCTTCTTATTTAAAACCTAGACATTTTTGTAATCTTCTGGTATGGTTTTGTTTTGTAGAGAAGAAAGAGCATAAAGTCCATAGACACTTAATGCTATGGCAACTGATCAATGGTGAACTTTTTGTAGATCGAACCGGGACAAAGTGATGCATGTTAGCTAGTAGATTTGCAATTGATTTAAAAATCCTCAAAATTTACATGTCTCCTATGATCAGCATTTGGGGGTCATTGAATTAGGTTTGCACACGCGCGCGCGCATGCACATGCATGCATGCATATACGCGCGTCCAGCTAATCTAAGTACTTAGTCAAAAGAACATTCCATTTGCATCAGTTAGAAAATTTGATAAAGTGATTTATATTTTTTTAAAATATGTTCAAAACTAAAAAGTTAATATGACACCAAATGACCAGAAATTCACAGAAATCTTAGAAATGGAGAATCATGCAGAGTGTACAAAAGGAACAAAACATATATATTCTACCACATCAAGATTGGTTATCACAAAATTTTAAAAACCAATTTACTTTACAACACTATTAAGAGGTAAAATGAAACTCACAGGATCGATGCCAATTCTGCTACCAGGAACCAAGACATCATTGAGCCACTCACTGGTTGTAGGGACACCAAGACTTCCACTGCGCATGAGGTTCCAATCACAACTCAGCTGCCTCTCAGCCTATTCATCATGAATATAGAAATTGGCATGCCAAGTGCAATTAATATGCAAATAAAAGACAACTTTTCACCATTACCAATGCATCTTTTAAAGTAAACATCACATTTTGTCTCGGCAAAAACTAAAATGTGGATTTACTACCTGAAGAAAATACCGGCCATCAGTCCACAGAGCAGCCTTCTCTTTTGTTACTACAGCAGTACCAGCACTACCAGTGAAGCCCGTTATATAGGCTCGTCGCATGAAACATTCAGCAATGAACTCACTCTAGAAACCACATAGCAACAGATGGTGTAAAGACTATTTGTGTTGGGAAAATCAAATCCAATTTCCCAAGTTTCACTATAAGTTTTAAAATATGCTAAAGAGGTAAAAAAGTAAAATAAAATAAAAAATAACCAAGTTCCAAACATGCTATAACGTGACTTTTTACCAGTTCCATATATACAATTAGCACCAGCCCACCATAACACTAGAACAATGTTATTACTCTCATGCCTAAGAACTATGGCCAAAGTGGTAAATCATAGTTAAACAGATTTTAAAAAGATCCTAAGAAAGACCTCTAATTTTCAGTTTATCCACCTCAGTTCATCATTTTCTTTCATGAACTAAACAATCATTATCAGGGTACCATGCAAAAAAAAAAAAAAATTCTTGGAATAAATTGAATATTCATAATTTAAAAGTTAACTAAATAACAATGAATCAAACAGACATATATGAAATATTGATACCAACTTCATGCAATGAAACCTAAAAGCACCCCCCCTACCCGTCAACACCCACAACCCCACACACATAACTCACATCTCCCACACCCTCAATTATGTCACTTTCTTAGTGTTGTCAAATTTCAGTATTCCTGACATATATAACCTTCTTTGAACTTTATATTTGCACATTGAGAATGGCATCTTTCCTGAATTCTTAATATTCTAAAAGCCAAAATCTTGCAAATAAATAATTCCCAGCACTTAACATTGAGTTTAGGAATTTCCCCTTGTAATATCTTTTATTTCCTGTTTCTCTAGATGCCATCAGACTTGGATAATGAATAGGTTTAAAGATTACTAATGTGACTGCAAGATTCAACCGAAGGGATAAAGAAAGAGGTCACATCCAAACGATAAATAATCTTTGCATATAGTTATCAAAAGGAATGTAAAGCATCCTAGAAAAATGCGATTTTAAGGATGATATGTCGAGATTGCATAATGTGGGTTACAATAAGAACACCAAAGTTTTCTTGAAAATGCCACAAAACTTCAAACTAGGACACATAGGCAAGAACATCTACAGTTAAAATCAGCAGAGAGAGAGAGAGAGAGAGAGAGAGAGAGAGAGAGAGAGAGAGAGAGAGAAGGAGGGGGGTTATGAATTATGCATATTTTGTATCAAATAGAATAAAACATCCAAGCATAAATAGTCAAATTTCTCAAGATGATTTGAACAAATTGCATCATATTGTCTACAATCAATATATCGAGATTTCCCTGATAATGCCAGGGATTTTCCAACCCAGAAAATGAATCTTTAGCTACAAATGGGAAAAAAAAGACCAAACAAAAAGATAACTTTATTTCTCTCTCCAATTATTTGTTTTGCAAGATTGACAATTCCTGCAAGAGATATGGATCATTTTATTTCTCCTGATAATTTTCTTAGTTAATCCATGAGCATTCAGGAAAACTGATAAAGGAGCAAAAAAACTGAGAATTGATATGACCAATTATTAGAAAAGGATAAATAATTTAGTAGGAGAGAAAATTGTAGCCTCATTCATGATTTGAATGCTTATTTCCAGGACATATGGAAGGTTAAAGCATTTTGTTGATTGATCTTCTCAAGTTCTCTACCAAACCAACAAGAATGCATATAAGATCAAAACTAAGAAGTTACTGCAGTTTCAGCAGCCTCTAACAAAGAAATTTAACATTTTGTATATATATTCATTATCCACTAGAAGACAATGAAAACATCCGACAACAACCAGCAATCAATGTGGTTAAGAGGAAAAGGTCCAGAAGGCATCCTTTACGAGGAAGGTCTTAATCCATCTCATTCATGTTCGAAAATGAAAGTTTCACTTAACTTGGCTTTATAAGGACTAGTTGACATTTTTAAACTGTTTCTGAGTGTATTGGACTAGATATTTTACCCTATTTTGTTGGTTCATGAATGAGTTCTTGCACTTTGGTCATTTTATGCTTAAACTAACAACAATACAGATTCCAGCATAGGTTGAGCAGGAGTTTTCAAATAATGTGCTACCTATTCATGGAGAAGAGATGATTACCATATCCAGTGTTATTTTCAGAATCGAAGCTAGAGCCTGAAGAAGAAAATTAAGCATTGTTTTTACTTTAATCACCTCTATAAATGACCCCTTTTGGATTGCCTACATTTTAATTGCTCATTCTCCAAAATACTTTTCTTCTTCTGCTGATATGGTTATGAATTTTCTTGCATATTTATCTCCCATCTACTTCCACAAAGTCCAATTTCCATCCACTGATACTTACACTAAAATACACTCTTTATGCTCTATATGGAATTTGGATTTCGCTTTCTTTTAATGCTTGTTCTCTGAAACTTTCTTCAGAAGTTTTTCGCATATACAGTTGATAAGGACCAGGGAGAAGCCTAATAATGCATCCCACAACAACAACAAAATACCACGAGTATCAACTTGCTAACACACACACACAACCAAAAAAAGGGGGAAAAAAAAAAATCACGAGGTTCAAGAGTCGGTTGCATCCAAATTATACAACCATCCAGAACTAGTTATAAGGAAAAGGAGCAAGGAACGATGTCTTAAATTAATTTAATGACATCAAGTCCAGCTGCTTTCTTTAACTCTTAACTCTTATATAAACAGAATCAAGAACCGTAAAGCACGTTGGAGTTCATTACAAAGAAGGGAAAACCCTGACCTGGTGGGCGTCCTCAGAGGGGATTATATAGGCGTCAATCCCGATGCCGGGCCTGGAGAACAGCTCGCGGAGCGCCAGGAGCTTCTCGTTTTCGGTGCTGCTCCCGCTGGAGTTATTCTTCCGGAGCTCCGACGACGGCCGGGCGACGATCCCGTCGCCAAAGCTCCGTGCCGCGACGGAGAGGCGGCGATAGCGGGGGCTCAGGGCAATGCCGCGCCGCGTGTGGAGCTCGCCGAGGAAGTGGAGGGGGAGGGAGAGCGCCGGGAAGCGGAAGCCCCGCGGCCGGAGACGGGAGGTGGACCGTGAGAAGAGAGCGGAGAGAGGGGAGGAGGCAGTCGCCACTCCCATCGGACCGGAGGAAACGAATAATTCTTGGGGTGCAGTCGAGGCAGAGGAGGAGGAGGAGGAGGAGGAGGAACGGCTGGGTGATAAGAAAGGGCCAACTTTTATCCCACGAGTTACCTTCAGCTCAATGGCTTGTAAGCCATTGACGGGCGAAGCCTTTAGCGGCGAGTCGGGCCTCCTCCGAATTCATAGGAATTGCCAACTATTAGCCCAATGGTGGTGAATATAACCATAGCCCGGCTGGCTTTACAACGCTCGATGCACAACGTACATATGACGCCCAGCGCTACCAAGAAAAAATAACAAAAGATTTCTTTATTATTATTATTATTTTAATATGAAAAAGAGAGATAAATGAAACCTTTTCCCCCCCAATGGAGGGATCAATGCAAAAGGGACAACATGAAACTCCTCTGAGTGTCTACATTAAATCTAAAATATATATATATATATATATTCTTTCTTTTTGAATTATTACAAAAGATCAGGCAATGCAATATATTGTGGTTCGCCTACGGTTTAGGACAAGGTTGGCTTTCTTAAATTCTAGGCTCTCCGACGTCGCTTTTTTGACATTGGTCGGGAATCATTCCGGTGGTTGATACGAGACTCTGATCGAATCCTACATTGATCTGGCAGAAAGCATCACATTTGTGTCATGAAGTCATTAGCGTACAAGCAACTTTAGCAGCGCACCTGACAGCGTCTCCTCGTGCTTAACCAGTTGATGGGTATGATCTGGCAGAAGGCATCACATCTGTTCCATAAAATTATTAGCGTAGAAGAAACTTTAGCAGCGCACCAGATATATTGAGATTGGATCCACTCCAACCAGTAGCATTTCCTTGTGGTTAACTACTTGATAGGTATGATCTGGCAAAAGCCATCACTTTTGTTCCATAAAACCGTTAGCGTAGAAGCAACTTTAGCAGTGCCACTGATATTCTTTGTCCTGAAGTACCGGAAGGTAAGCTAATTTATGCCTAACAACTAACTAATCAATCTATGGTTAGCATCTATCTGCAATAATCAAGCATTTGATGGGATTTAAAGGGTTATGATGCATGGTAGAGTGTGTTGGCAGTGAAATTTTGGTCAGCCTTTCACATCAAAACTAACATGGGTAACAATAAGCTTTTGCGCACAAGAAAATAACTTCTGTTGGATTTCCTGGAGTTATAAGATGATACTGTTTGAACAATTGATAAAGGGCACCAAATCAATGCACTATAAAATTTCCCTTTCCCAAGAGGCAAACTAAACCAGCCTCTAGCGTTTTAAATATTCCCATCCTCTTACTGTATGCACAGAAAAAAATATGGGGAAGGCCAATTTGAGCTTCAAAAATACAGTAAAATCGCCTCCATTGCAGCTGATCAGTGTGGAAGAAAATAGCAGTCTTGAAACAGATGACAGGAGATGCAGTCTTAATCAGCACTGGATTGTGTTGATCTGGATAACTCGTCAGTCAATTCCAACTCTTGTTGTTTCTTCAAATATTTCTGAGCTGTAGATTGCACTATCTTAACAGCAAAGTTCATAAGCATAAGCCATATGAAAGTATTCCAGATCGTTGTAAAGGTCAGATTCCACTTCTTTCCCTGAAGAAAATAAAAGATATTCCAACTCATCATCGTTGAAGAGAATATGGCTATTTGAAATTGGCCAGTTTTTCAGATAATATGGATTAAGTCAAAAACAAATCTAGTGGATGGCTCCTCAAGTTTGGTGTCAAGAAGATTTATTCAAAAATGAAGGTACCCAATCTTAGAAGGTAGACAGAATTGAAGTAAGAAGTCCTACCTTCACAGTTGAGGGGTCTGGAGCTGGAAGAGGCACAGAAAATTTCTCCTTGACCATGCGCAATTTGGCAATAATGTCAGGCAGCATAACAGAGAATGCAGGAACTTTACCGAAAAACCAAATCAACTTGTGCTCCACCAGTTCTAAAAGTTGGTTATTGCATGCAGAGATAATAAAAATTGTCTGCAGTAGCAATAAAAACAGTCACTGGCTAATACAGAAAC
This sequence comes from Metroxylon sagu, assembly GCA_017589505.3. Taxonomy (NCBI): domain Eukaryota; kingdom Viridiplantae; phylum Streptophyta; class Magnoliopsida; order Arecales; family Arecaceae; genus Metroxylon; species Metroxylon sagu. The sequence continues at coordinate 1,448,107 of JACVBY030000606.1, read as the reverse complement.
ACTCAGAAAATTTTCAATTTAAAAACATCAATTCTAAATTAAACACTGTATTTCAAGCTTTGCAAATTCTCCACAGAGGGGTCTAACATACCAAAGAGAAGGGACGATCCACAGCATATGCAGAATGCGTTAGCTTCTATAAAGTATATTAAGAACTTTAGAAAAATGTAGAGAGCTAAGTCACAGGCTGACAGCATACCTGTATGTGAGCCTTAATGATTGCCTTTCCAATCAGTGTTGCAAGAAAGAACTTCCAGAATGAGATCCCAAATTGTCCACACATGATACCAGCGAGATCAAAAAGTGGGTTTGGCACCTAAGCATGCAGAAGCCATTGCAAGAATTACCCACTTTCAGCTACTAAATCAAAACGTACATTAAGTAGAATTTATCATAGAATTAACATGAATGAAGTGAGACCTTTACAATGTTATGAAAGTTCAATCATTAGAATTGATGAAAGAAACATAGAATTTTTTTTCATTTACTGAAGATACACCCAAACACACACACACACACACACACACACACACACACACACACACACACACACAAATAAAATAAGAAAAAAACCACCACCCCCAACATGTATGTTTCAATTGTCAGAACCCTGAAAATCCCCAGCTTGCTTTAGAACAAGATTTTTTGAGCAAAAATTTTTAGGGAACACATTCAAAGGGGATACAACAAGCTGAGAAAAACTTTCAAAAAAAAACAGGGAATATAAAAACTAACCGAAGCAAGTACTAAAATTGTAAAAAAGTTGAGATGCTGTGAGTGGGAAAGAAGCCAGCGTTTAATTTGCTTTAGAGATGCAGATATAAATCCATCTTCTCTTGAGGAAGTAGCATCCAATTCCTCCATGGCTTCCAATTTACTTCCTGACAAATGTGCTGCCATACAAAATTAGGTTAACATATTACCTCCACCAAGAAAAATTTGGATTGCATACAACTAGAACATCAATACTAGCTTTGTTGTTATTGTTGTCGTCGTCGTCATATACAACTAGAACATCCAACACTCAAAAAATCTATTCATGTGAAATAGATGTAGTGCTTATCATCTAGTTCACCAGAATACCTTATGACAGTAAATAAGCCAGAAAAAAAGGGTCCAATAAACAATAAGAGAAAGAACCACGTCTTCTACTAAGTAGAGTTGTTTCATTGAAACGGAAGCAATCGCAGAAGATCAAGTGCTCATTGCTGTTTTACTCCAGTTTATTGTACTTCATGTGTACATATCTTTGGTGGATTTGGTGGTATACGTACAGTATAGTTCATGAACATGAAAAAAAAAAGAACAATCTAAACATGTCACCTGAAATTACATAAGGCACAACCAGAACATCTTTTCAAAGGGCAAAATTTGATAATTCAAAAAGCATATCAGATTTAACTGCAAAGAGAAATATTTTCACAACTCTTATGATATAAAAGACACAATGTCACTGACAATTTTATTTACACAAAGCTTGCTGAAGGCCGAAGTCAACCTACAAATTTTGGAGTATTGCCTGACTGCTAAGCCAATCTGTTCAAGAACTATAAAAGATAATGCGCAATGCTGCCAAATGCAACTACAAACACCAAGAGTTCTTGTGCACAAACTGCAAAGCATCAAGGTGATCTCTACCTCTGAACACTAACAAATTATATTGGGCATTCATCATTTAATAAAGTACATGCTAGACAATATTTTAGGAAATTACCTGCTCTTGAGATAAAGTAAGGAGGAAGCTCCCCAAGTGCAGTACCAATACCCCAAAGAATGGCTTCTAGCTGAACCTGAGGAAGTATTCCGCTGACTGGAATCCGAACCAGAGAACTAGTTGATGATGGATACAGCGGAGGCCCAAAATCTAAGCAATCCTTTTCAAGCCATGAGGGTCCTTTCTTCAGTTGTATGGTATCATATGGAGCACTTTTCAAATCAACTCTACCACATTGCATGGCTTTAATTGTAAATAAGGCAATATGGGGGCCTAAGTACAGCACAAACGTGTGTAAACCAGATCCTGCATGTAAAGCAATATAAGTTGATCAACATTTTAGATTAACTTGATTTCTACCATTAAAGGAGATGTTAGCTCACACAGACACAAATGAGCACATGCAAAAGCATGCATGCACACAGACCGAGACCTATGCCCATGCATGGACATGAACGATACATTCAGGTGAAATCTGTTTTGACACACATGGTAGATGGACATGAAGAGGTGCCACTAGATATAATAAAAATTAGTTCCACATGTTCCAAAGAGAAAGTAAGGAAAATGCAAGGAAAATTATTTCAAGGTCAGAAAATGATAGACCAACTTAGATCACAATGGCAAAACAGCATATTAAACAATATAACTTACATCAAACTAAATTACCATTATACTTCACAGTCATTTAGAATCAACAAAAGCTGGTAACAACATTGCCAAACTGAGGAAGGTCAGCTCAAGAATGAAATTTCAAAAACAGCATAATTCATAAGATTAAGGTCTTTATTCTAAAGCTAACAAAAAATTCAAAAAAAAAAAAAAAAACCAAAAAAAAATGATAACTCACCAATTGTGGTTTTGGTTGAAGCATATTATTGCACCTTATATCTAACAATCAACTGAGCACCTGGATACCTCTATCTTGAGCTCTGCACCCAATCAGGAATCTGATTCCAGCATATGTTTTCTAAAGTTTTGGGACTGTTTTAAATCACTTACCCATTAGCATTTTTTATCAAAAATAATCTTCCTCTGTATATAAGTACCATTCATTGTTTTATCATTATTTTGCCACCCCTATATTTTTTATTTTCTATAAAATTCAAGTATTAGACATGTATACTATAATTAATTCCAAATCATTTTGTACCATTGCTCTCATATTCTTTTACAGCTCTACTTCCCAAACCAGCTACAATTCTGGTGAACAAATTCCATTATTAGTATGCATGGAATATATAAATAATACGTAGAGTGAATAAATGTGCAACTATACATAGCATCAATGTGTGCAAGATGCAGCAGCAGGTTGTGTAAGAAGGGTTTGCAAATTATGAGGAGAAAAGGGAATACATTTAGTAATATCTTGCACACATCTAACAAAACTAGCAACATTAAAAGGGTGTACATCTGTTTCCAAACTCTTGTGGAATATCAATCGAAACACATAATTACCTCCCTCTAGTCTTATTTGCTAAGTGAAAAGCATACCGAAGTAACACTAAATTATCAGTATTTCAACAAATTGGTACAAATTACTCCACTTCTTCAGGTTTAGGAAGTCCTTTCTACTTAGTTCATCTGGATTAGAGACTGATTTGCCTGCTTCAAAAATTCTCCTTGGTGTCAATGTGTTCCATAGGTTCAGTTCATGAGTTCTTTATCTTACTCTGGCACCTGATTCTTCAGATTAATTCCCTAGACGCTGATCTTTAAAAAGTATATAAATTTGATTTCTAAATTATGAAGTGACAACTAAACAAGCTAAAAATAGAATAAAATGAACATACGATAGAAAGTTATGAAATGTACCTTCAATTGGGGGAGTAAAGTCAATGCAAAGATATCGAGAACCAAAAAAAAGGGAGGTCAATGCGAAGATTCCACTCACCTAGTCCAATAGATGATGCCACACCTAGTGCCACCCACCACAAGCCAAATCTGGCGTAGCAAAGAAACTCCTGGACATGCTGCAATCATATGCCATAAGACAGGTTAAAAGCAACTGATCAGATGATACATTAGGAAAGCATAAGCAGAACAACAATAAGGCAAAGTAGACAATTTTACTTATGCCAACATGATAGATGCAAATTTCTTCCACTACGAAAATCATTGACAACAAACTAAGGAAGATTTATGAAATTTCCATCCCACTTAGCCCGCCATTGGCAGCAAAGTTTGCCTCCAAAATAGCAAACTAATTAGTGAAGCTCACAATTTAGCAAGATATGTTTCCATTTATACAGCATAAGAGGTTTCAAATTAGATCTGAAATTCGATATACCATAATCAAAACTAGTTTGTAACTGAAAAAGAGAGAGGAATACCTTTTCATGAGAGCCATCAACAGCCATGAGCAGAAGACCACAAGCTGCTATCAAGATACTCAAAACCTTAAACCAACCACCTTTCCTCAGAATATATAGAAGCGATATTTTCAGATTTTGCACAGTAGCGAAAAGGAAAAATTTTAATGTCCTAAAAGGCTGCGTGGTCAATGTTAATTTTTCCAGTTCCAATTGATGCTTCTTATGAAGTTCTGCAAAATGAAGCACATCAATCAAAATCATAAACAAAATAATAATAATAATAATAATAATAATAATAATAATAATCTTCCAATTAGCTCAAATCTTTATTTTGTGCATTTTTAAATGTATTTGTGTCTCCCTTTTTTAACCCCTTTTCTTCTTTCATTAAAAATACATTCCATATACTTCACATTTATGAGTTTCAAATCATCCTCTTTTGGATGAGTTATTGTGCCCATCATGGTTCCAAGACCAAATCTACATGTCAGTGAGGTAAGTGTTGACTACAAATTGCAAATATCAGCAATCAATCAACATTGGCTAAGTACCCAATGAGACTTATACTAGTTGCTACAATTTATACTGACCCAAATATCTCAATCTTTTTATTTCATTTTTCTAGGTACTCTTTGCTCAAGTGTCTTGCTCCCGTATTAGTTTGTAGTGCAAAAGTTATAACTATGGCATATTGAGTTTGTTATGGTAAAATTTCATCAGTAATAACATGCAAGTTAAGGGCCAAACAATGTGATAATGTTTGAGAATTTCATTACTTGATTATAAACAAATTGAAGACTGATACAATTAACACATATGTCTCCCTCACAAGCACATGCTAATCATTCACGTGGTCTGCCATGGTACTGTTTTCTATTATCCTTTAGCACAAAAGAAGTCAGGATGTTCAAATATTAGAGGGTCCATTGATAGTTGGTCATAAAAATCTGTTCAATTCTTTCATTGTTTTGAGGGGAAGGCCTGGATGAGGCAAAAGACGGTGACCATGGTGGGTCAATATGAGAGCCCTTGCTGGTAGATAATCTAGTTACTCTGATTAAGTTGCATAGTAGTAGAGCACCATGTCATATGATGATGCATGATGAGCTTGGAGAGCACATAGAATCTTTATGAAGATTAAGGAAGAATATATCAAGATAGAGAAATGTTTTGACAAAACAAGGATAAGAGAAGAGTTAAGAAGAGGAGGAATTGTGGAGAGAATTCATCCCTAGTTCAATATATTGCCTATCTCAAATCTCAAAGCTACCTGCTTACCCCTTTGTTGTTAGACATATAGATAGATCTCAACAATTTTAATGCTAGAGAATTTCTAACCCAAACACTAGATCTAACTAAATGACTAACTATGACAAAAATACTAATAACTAAAATAAGTTTTTCAAATAATTAAAAATGCAGCTGTTGACCATTATTTAACCCAAAAAGCATGGGAACATTGCCAAGGTCATGAAAATCAATTGCAATTTGAAGACATCTCTCCATCAAGTTCAAGATCATTAAAGTATGTGAAAGGTCACAACCTCCGGAAGCTAGCTGGTTTCTCAGAGAATGCATACTGCAAAATATCTTGGCCATTCATTCCAATAGAACTCCCAATCCACACAGCTCTCCCCTTGTTGACAACTCATCCTTGAGTTTAAAGATGCATTTATTTCTGTCTATTCTTGATACAAGCTGAAAATTAATTAATTTGAAAATGATTCATATGTGAGAGCCTTTGGATTTACTCCTAAAATAGTTGAGAGCAAAAAGGTAAAAGTAGCCAATATTTGAGAGTAAAAGTGGGCACTGAAGATTACATCTTTGTCAAAAAATCATGTTCTGCCTAAAATGAAGTGTGCAACATGCAGCATTGGTTAGAATGGCATCACTCATTACTTTATTTTACTTTTACATTAGCAATTACCAATGGAAAAAGTGACAAGACATTCTTGGTTCAAGGCAATATTCTTTATGGTCATTTAGCTGCATCAATCAATCTTGTGATGGTTTTATCTTTGAAATTCAAATTGTTTCAATCATTAAACATGCAGCATTGGTTAGCATGACCACTTCTGCTAAAACAATGTACATGATGTTTCAATGATCAACAATCATGTTGCATAACAGGACCACATGTTACTTTGTTTTAAAAATTGTGGTCTGCATTTGCATCAGGTTTTTTCTTATGGTGCATCCTTTTCTTTTCAAACATGTGAACTCTTAACTCTAGTAGTCATTTTAACACTTGCATCTCTAGAAACAGAAACTACTCTGAAAGTCAAACTAAGAATGCTTGAGAAGGATGCTACTCTCAGCTTGTAAAGAAAAACAGATCCAATGAAACTACTTTGAGGAAGGAACTTCTCTGAGACGTGTTCAGAATGCAAAGATGGCCAAGGAACTTCAGCTGCTTGAGAGTTTGATGGTAGGTGTATGCCTGATGACATAGGTCCTATGGGTTAACAAAATACATGCACAACAGGAGCACATTCTTGTCTCAGACAGAGCACTGATAATAAGCACATTGAGCCTTTATTCCCAAATGCTCTTAATCATAAGACCGGATAGTTAAATTGCATGTTTCATTTGCATCTCATCGGTTTTCTAACTCGTATGCTGCATAAATCCAACAATTTATCAGATAGAGAGATTGCATTGGTAATATAGTGCCTATTGATGGATTATTTTCTCTGTTTGTTGCATCATTCTAATGATCAACAGCATATGCTCAGGCAAAGACTGATTGGACACAATGAAACAGAAGGCATGGCTAATACAAGCAACTGAAGGGATACAGATATTAACCAAGCCTAAAATCCATAAAATCTCTGAAATTTGGAGGGTGCGGTAGGGCTTCCATTCTGACAAAGCTTAGAAACTAAACAAGAACACATTGTGCCAAGAATATGCAGTACCATATTTGAGGTCGTAGACTTAGCCAGTCCGCAAGCCAATGCACAGCTTCGGATGGTGGTGGAGAGTAAACGATAAAATTTAGCACTGCCTTACATTGTCAGGGCAACCGAATTTCTGTAAATGATGACATCCAAAATGACAAATTTTCATAAGACACTCCAAGCAACCTCACCATAATTTCTTTAATTACTTTTGAAAGGGAGACCAAACTAGCGGACCCTAAATTATCCACCACGTCATGCCAAATCAAATTCTTAAATATCAATACTTCCAAACAGCATCTCTTCCCCAACCTATAAACCAAAGTAACTGGCACGAAATAAATAGACACAAACAAACAAACAAACAAACACCAAAATTGCTGCTTAGGAATTTGAATTCAGATTATGGTCTTAAATCCGCGGCCTTCTAACGTAATACTGTTCCATCTCATCATTCGCATTTATTAACAACTCACCCTATCACGTAATATCTCTCACATTAATCAAGAAAACAACAAGCAAATCACAATAGAAGCAAAAAGGATCCAAATCCCTAACTAGAGCCAACAAGAAGTTAGATCACGAACAGCAGAGAAGAGGGAAACCCACCTGAGATCAACGGGTCGACGCCTTCCGACGATGAGGCCAACGCCTCCGCCGTTCCGCCGGATCCCATCGTCGCGCGCTACCTTCCGTCACCGAGCCCTAGAATCTCTCAGTGCATCAAGCCAAAGCGATCGCGGGAATCAGATCCGGAATCCAGGAATCATGGCCGATCTCCTCGTTTCTAGGGTTTGCAAGCCGGATCGCGGATCCAAGAGGGCAGCATTAGGAGCAAAGGAGGAGGAGAGAATCGTCGCGCGGGAGCTAATATCGCTCTCCGGAGCGCAGCGAGAGATAGGGAAAGAGATGGCTTTAAAAAAAAAATACGTTGTTCTCGTTCAGAAGCGCCTTATAAGTTACAGTCCCGGAGACTGGACGCAAGATGCTACCCTCCTTTTTTTTTTTTTTTTCTTTTTTATCACAGATATCTTCGGCTTGCCGTTTGGTTCGAAAATTTCGTGCACGGGGTTATCCCGAGAGATTTATTATTATAAAAAAAAAAAAAAAAAAAAAGATGGGAATTAGGTAGGGTTAAGTTTATCCCGGATAATGAGCGCAATCGCTACCGTTAAAGCGTACGATATCCTGTCGAAAATTCCAGGAAGGGACGAACGCGCGCTCCCACATTCCATGGCTCAGATTGCTTTGAATGCCTGTCTGAGGTGTGTTGGCTAAAGTTAACGACTAACCGTTAAACGGCTCAGACTCCCATCATTTGGTTTTTTCTTTGAAGGCTAACCTTCCATGGTTAACGTGGACACATTCTAGGTTTCGAGAAAGAGAGTTTTATCCCATATATTTGAAAGTAGATTACTCGAACTTCGAGTACAGCCTAGAACTGGATTAGGGTCGGTATAGCACTTGCTTGTAATATTTTATGTCGTATCATCTTTTTTATAATGGATAGCCTGCCATTGATCGTTATGGCAATTCCTTATTCTATTTCAAAGAATTCAATCAGGGGTTGTGCTTTCATGTAGCTGTCCTTGGCCCTCATTCTTCTTAAATGCTTCACCACACTACTCTAAAAATATAAAGAAATTAGAAAATTACTCTTCCTTATAATAATGGAAGAGAAGAGTAATATATATATATATATTAAAGCATATTAAAGATCTTTTATCATCAAATAAGCTTGTAGGCCTGCATTTTCTTTCATATCAAAGTTATAAATTGGCTTCATTCAAAGAATTGATCCTTTATATCCAAAAATAAAATTGATTTACAATCTTATGGATTCGCATTTCCTTTTAGCTCACACTTTCTTTCATTATTTCGCTTGATATTTTGGTTCTTGTTATACGCATGTGACCTCCATACGTTGCACGTATCCTGACTATAATAAAAATTTAACATTTTCAATGAAAAATAAAATGATGCTAAGAAGCCCTTCTTTATCCCCTCTTGAAACCTTAGTTAATATTTCTTTGATTCTTAGAATTTTTTCAGCAAATTATTTTTTAAAAACTTTTTTCCCTTTCTTTTAACAAGCATCTTCTATTGGTCTAAGGAAATGTGCAAAGCTTCTTATTAGTGTGTTTATATATATATATATATATAATTAGGAGAGTTTCATAAGACTTGCATGCATGCATAAGTGAAGCTTGATAATGTGAGTGGCAGCATAACATCATCTCCACAACCTAGTTTCTAGGAAATTTCGATTACTTTGACTCATGATCGATTCCCTAGGCTAAAACTATTCTAGACCAACTATTTTTTAATTGATTAAAACTAGCCTTTCACAAAGAGTTGCACTCTCCCGCGGCAAGCGGGAAGTTGCATGGCACATGCAAGGTACTCTCACCTTTCTTTTCATAAGAAGGTATTCATAATTTCGATTATAATAATTTTATATGTCTAGCCTTTTCCTTAGTCGGATCAATCTGGGGGGGGACAAAGACATGGAATCTAATGAGTGACAGATAAGAAATGAGATTAAATGTGAGCGATAATAGCTCGGCAATCGTGGATTTCATATATAAAAAAAGAAAGAGAAAATGATGCAAAAGTTAAAACATTTTGATCAAGGGGCCTCAAGTAAATCATAACAGATATCTGTCCCCCAATCCAATGTCGTTTTGCCTGCGTCCTCTTCCTCTACGGCTGAAACATCTCTCGTGGGGAAAGATGCCGACGTACGCCTTCTGGTCTCCCGGAAGATTCGTGTTGGTCATCTTGACGAAGCGAAATGTCTCGGGCTCCGACGACTTGGGCGAAGGCCTCGGCAGCCCCTCGCAACGCGCTGCCTCGTAGTGTTTGTCGGCCGCTGCTGCTAGCTCGTTGCTTGTAGTGGGGATGACCATTTCAAACGCTAAAGTAGGATCCGTCCCGCTCCAACCCATTAGAAATCAAAATTCTCCATCCTTGTAATGAAAATGAGAATTATTTTCTTTTTTTTGTCATTACGAGGACCGGATAGGAAGGAAATAAGTATATTTCTATCCGCCCAATTTCTATCCGTTGGTCCATTCTTAATTAATATAATACTTTTATGTATTTTTATATACAAATATAATACTATAATATTTAAACATAATTTTAAAAAAGATAAATATCAAAATTATTAATGCTTTTAATGGTAAAAGTTTTAATAATATTATAATTTCATAATTTTTATCATTAGAATCAGAAGGATGTGATGGAATAGGATTGGATAAGAAACAAAATGAATGGATCGAGAACTGAGATAGAATAAGAATAGAATAGAGATGAGAATAAAAAAATTATTTATAAAAAATAAAATAAAAATAAAGATGATGACAGAAATTAGATTCTTGCTCATCGAATCGAGAATTTCATGAAACCAAGGCAAAATCTCCATGATGGCCCTAGGAATGAACCCAAACGCAGGTCAAACAACAGACATTATAATTGGTATACTTGGCCGCTAATTACTTAGAGCTAAGTATGGCTTTGAATGATTAATTAGCCTCAAAAGTTAGTAAATGGCGCCGTTTATTGGTCAATAGAAAAATGATTGAAATAAAGAAACATGTAGCACCATACGAGACCAAAAAGTATTGTAAACTTGTGGTTTAGTTTCATCAAGGTTGAAACGGAAGTGGTCGAGGCTTTCGACATCACGAAGTGGATTGTAAAGATGAACGCAAGCTGGGGAGCATCAGGGTGTGTTTGGATCGTTAATAGGATTGGAATGGAATTGGATTGGCAATCAAAATCCAATCTCATCGACTTCCCAAACCTATGAACGGCTTTAGATTTGTTAATCCAGTTTTTTATGCAAGAAAATCAGTAATATGATGTGATCCACATCGTTCAAATTTTTTTTTTTACCGTCTTTTTAAATGTTTCTAATCCAATTCAATCCAATCCTATTTAATCGCTTCCATACTTATTCTTATTAATCTTAAAATGTGGATATACTTTGTATTAACCACCAAGTGATTTATCTTCTATTTAGTCTCACACGTTGCTTAGATTTGTTTTGGTTTTTACATGTACATGCTTAGACAAATTGTTAAATATACATATACCAATAAAAATAATTTGAATAAATTGTACTTTTTTTTTTTTTTCATGGTGGGCTTTATGGTTTACTTCCTTTACCTTTCGTTGGACTCCGTTTTCTTTTCCCTCTCATTACCTCCAATTTTATTTAATAGATTGTTGTAGTTTATTAGTACTCAAATTTGCAACACATTAAGCACAGAAAATATTGGGTGGTCTTAAGGCAATGAAGATCAAGACAGTTAAAATAGTCCAACACATTTTTTTGATAAGCAATCTCACATGAGATAAAGTTTAGATATTATCCACTGGATAACACTATTATGATACCATCAAACATAAATGGTACTTATTTTGAATTAAGATGGTTCTGATGAGTGACACATATCTCTTAAATCATGGACAATGGTATCTACTATAAAAACAAGTGTTAGTTTGCATGAAGATGATTTCGTCTGCTACTCAAATATATGCTTCGGATAAGACAACTAGGTTAACTTAAAATCGAGTCAATATAAGCTTAAATTCTAGTTAGAATGGAAAGAATCAACATTATAATTTTTTTTTAATTATATCATAATTTAACTAAAATGTACCTTCAAATTGAATTATTGATTTTGCAAGGATGGCTCCAATAATTTAGTCAAAATATACCTTCAAACTGGATTGTTGGCACTCTAAGCCTAATTAACTTTGTTGCCAAAATCGTCAAAATTATGTGGTCAAAAAATTCGAGTGAAAGTTAATGAATAATAAGCAGATCTGAGTTATAAGGATATAATACTTTATTTTTTATCCAATATGAGATTATTTTTAAGATTTTAATAAAAATGTTGGCTTAACCTTCATGTAATCTTTACCTTCACTAAATTGGCCGTAGAGATGACTTGGATGATTTAGAGATAGCTTTATTTTGCACCTAGGCTTGTCATGAGAGCCTCACTAAAAAATAGCTTATCTTGGTAACTCCGTATCTACCAACTCGTAGATCAATATCCTTGCTTGCCACTTGTAACCCATTTGCTGCTAAATTATGTCCTGGAGTTCAAATGTCAGCGCTTATCATCTAGAATTGCCTTGCACGTCTAGATTTTGTCTTCCACGTCAATTTTGCGTGCTCAAAACGTACCCTGCGAGGATCTATTTTAGTTTTAAATGAACAATACAAATCATGCCTGGGACTATCAAATTTTGTCAGGAGTTTCAGCATTTTAGGGTTGACTGCATGTATTTGTTTTGATAAATAATTCATTAATTTTTGTAAAGATGAGAGGAGATCTCTAGCCTCCGTTCAAATTTATTGAAATAATGAATTTTAAAATGATGCAGATGGAACAAGAATCCAAATCACAAATAATAACTCTGTGACTTTGTCGATTAAACTAGTTAACACCCACACAAAATGATTTATTAATAGTTACATATAAATACCATATAAATAAATATGAAAATAGAATTATATTTTAGTTTAAATATCATTTTGGAAGGGCTAAATTGGTGCCACATCCGAGTCATGTTATCCACCAAACTACTGGAAATAAAATGGTTAGGAGAAAAGGGCAGTACTTTTCATGTGAACCGAATCCCACGCCTCATGCTAGCGGGTGGAAACAAGCAAACGGGCATACGTGTGGGCGCACGAGGCTTGGGTCTGGCCCTTTCGTCACCTTTATTTGTGGTAAGACTGTTGGAGCGTTTAGGAGGAGGAGGAGGGAAAACTGAGGACCGTTTAATTTTTTGTTTAGGATTTATTACTACTTTGGCTATTTTAACGGCTTGGCTAGTTACGTAAAAAATATATATTTTTTATTTCCGATGTTAGCAATATACAGTGGTCCAAAAAGATCATTTTCTTGTCGAGGCTTTTTACTTTTTTTTTTTTTATCATAAGGGAGTTAAAATTAATTCCTATTTACTTATTTTTATTCATGTGGGAAAGAAAAAACACGTTTTTACTCGGCTATAAAAACTAAACTTAATACATGTAATGTACATAATATATACAATACAAATTAAATTCGATTATACTTTCATATATATATATATATATATATATATCATATATGACATGCATCATATATGATATATATAATATATACAATACGAATCAAAGGCTGTTTCGTTCAGATTTAAAAATGAAATAAATAAAGAAATAAAATTTTAAAGATAAGAAATAAATCATAGATAAATCCAAGCAACCTTCTCATAAATATAAATGATCATTTCGTAGACGTTTGCGTCCAATTGAATCAGAGGATCAAATTGATTATAGAAACATGAGTTTAATTAATCAATTTATTAGTGAACAAGAAAAAATATTATCTAGATGGATGAATAAATTGATCCTGAAACAAAAATGATTAATTACTATTGCTAGAAAAAAAGCTCATATTTTATTTTTATTACCTTTTCTTAATAATAAGAAATAATTTGAGAGAGCCGACTCGATCCCCGGAACTACTAGTCTTAGAACTAAAAATAAATAAACATACTCCTCAATTAACTCAAAACTCCAATCGGAACTCAAGCTTGATTTTTTTTTTCGATGAATAAAAAACATAAAAAATAAATATTAAAAAAATAAATATTATTTTTTATAATATTTATTTTCTAATAAAAGAAGAAAAAAAAAAGTATACGCTTAGCATATAATTTTTTTATTTTCTTTAAACCAAATATGAAAGAAAGGATAGAAAAAGTATTCCTATTTTAAAGATAACGATAGACCAGCGCAAACCTGGCTTAAAACCCCCAATATATATATATATATATTATAAGGTAAAATGGCTTTCAGGTTCTAAGGGTTTAAAAAACAACTAATTTAACCACCACAACATGATGGGAATGTATATTAAACTTAAACATATCTATTTTGTATTTGTTTCTAATGGGCGAGACTCAGCGATTTTAATGAAAGCCTATTTTATCTCGGCATAAACTAGAACAATCGTTACGCTTCCTAGAACCAGCAGAGAACACGAAGGTAGATCGGTAGCATACACCACCGTTTGAAAAATTAAAAAAGAGGCCATGCTACTTGAGTTCTGATGGGGTCCATATTCCACCTGACTGCTTTAGATAAAACATCTTTGTAAGAAATTAAGCCTGATGAAAAAAAGAAAAAGAAGAGGGAAGAAGATCAAACAGAATTGCCATGTAGAATAGAGGTATTGGACAAAATTTGTTAGCTTGAACTCATTAGAAATCTTGTGAGATTATTATTATTATTATTTTTTCCTCCCACTCCATCCAATTTGAAATATATTAATATCTAGATGATTGATTGTTCTTTATATTAGTTATTCATCTCCGGTTAGTTAACTAGCCAACTGCCAAGGCTAGATATTTTGGAATTGATGACGATGAGAGAAAGAATTCTTGCTTTAGTTCCAGGTCATAAAACCGAATGGGAGAGGAGTAACAAAATGCACTCCATCTCAAGTCTTAATAAGAACACACACACACACACACACACACACACACAAAATTCTAGAGAAACTTGACAGAGTGCTGGGGACAATTAACTCTATATCCTTTCGTATTGCTACTGCTGTTTGTTGCAGTGAAAACATCATCTCAGCAACTAATAACCAACTCCTAAATCAAGCTGGAATCACAATCTTTATTTTTTGATGAAAATTATTATAATCTATCAGTGAACATTTCAAGAACCTTCTGGTTTCAACGACCTTGGGATAGGCATTATTTCCATACATAATAAATTTAACAAAGTAAGCCCTTGGAATAATTGGCACAGGTTGTCCGAGTGAATCTCTGCTTGTATATTCTACTAGTGGCAAGCCACCCATCTGTGGATTTGTAATGTATCCTTGTAAAGAAACCAGTATACCAGAACCTCAGTATCATGTTCCTGAATCCACAGAAAGACTGCAATCCCATCTCAAACTTTACGGCGTATTATCCAAAATATTTGACAAAGAATCATTTCTAAAACTGTCAATAATGTCACACTCTCTCGGAAGCCAGTGACCTTTGCCCATGACAGGAACACTCAAAGAAACATGCTGCTCATTGCAATATAAATAGTTGGGAGAGCTATAAGCAGAAAAAAATTAATACTTCACAGGTATCATATACTTTATTCTCTAAAAGTTGGGCAGCATGGGTCACCATTCTTTTCGCTTCATTTCATTCCTGCACAATGGTTCATCCTCCTCTATTCTTTCCCTTTTCCTTTTATAATTTTCCCACAATCACATTCATGAAAGATATAAAAAGTATGAAAGAAACTAGCCTAAGATTTGCTTTACAATATTCTCTTGCGACGCACACAGATCATCTCGGGATCATTGTTAATCTTCAGCTCTATAATCCACCTATATGTTTTCGCAATGTGATGATGGTGGTCAATCCCAATTCCTCTTGCAATCAGAACATCACGTGCTGGACCCTCATGATATGAATCTAATGTACAAATGCAGTCAAATGATGATTGAAACAGAACAGATCCAGTGTGCTGAAGATAAAGGGGTTTAATCGTGATTGTTGTCTCAATTGTTGGATTTAACAGTGGATCATATCAGGTGCATTTGATTTCAATCATCTGCCCCTCAGCATATGAATCTTGCAGCAAGTATCATCTGCCCCTCAGCATATGAATCTTGCAGCAAGTACCCTCTCCCTCCCTCCCATACGTCTTCTATTGGGGTTTGTATCAAGAAAATTGTCTGCACACTACAATATCAATAGTCTTGTTTCACCTGCTGTGATGCTATTGTGGTCTACTAAATATCAACAAGCTGGGAAAATCAATGACAAACCCAAGCATCAGGAACAATAAGCTAACACAGACGATTATCTTATACCTGGATGCAAATGAATATTAATTTTAGATGATGATGATGATGAAATGAAAATCAGTTTTGAAATATTTGAATCATGAGATTTCTAAAGAGTGCTAATCTATGCATAGAGGTCATCAAGAAAATCCAAAATTTGTAAGCATCTTGCATACTTGACTATGACTAATGAAAAAAATGGAGACAATAATACACACACAAACACACACACGCGCGCGCGCGCGCGCGCACACACACACACACACATATATATTTAAAAAAAGACTTTCTTCTTTCTCTTGACTAGTGACATTGAAAATCCCTTGTAAAACAGCAGAGGAAGGGATGAGGGCAACCTTCTCTGCCTATATCATATCAATGTACTAATCTCATGTGTGGTCTTTACTATGGTCTCCAGTGTTTAAAGAACAACATCGCAGCCATGAATATAATGACTAGTAATAGTACACCAAAACAATGTTCAAAAACATGGGCGTATGTTGTGTTGATGATGCTAAGTTTAAGATATGACTGCGTCAGATATAGGCTGGTGCCTGGAGATAGTAAATCATATAGGAAACGACAATTATCATCAAATGACAATTATCATCACGTAATGCATTAAAAGAAAAATCTGCAGTATAATAACTTGTACAGAGATCAAAATCTGAGCTTTCAAATAAAAATTAAGTCAGTTTTCTTAATGGAAGTCGCACGGACAATTTAATCAGATTCTTTCTGTAGGATAGATGCCAGACCAAGTTGAATATCTTCTTTAGCACGCTTGTCAAATGGATTCTCACCAAAGTAAAGATCTAAAATCGACCGACACAAGAGCCTGCTTTGGATGCGCCCAATTTCCTTTCCATCAACTAGAGAGAGAGAGAGAGAAGAGAGAGAGAAAGAGAGAGAGAGAGAGAGAGAGAGAGAGAGAGAGAGAGAGAGAGAGAGAGAGAGTTAAACATCAAGTTTAATATTTTTGACAATATGACAAGATTGAAGACTAAAAACTATCCAATGTATAAATATCAGTTATACACAATTGCCAGTCAACGCATGATACACGGTCTACCTACTTAGTCCTTTCATTCTTTTTGAACTATTTCTGAAAATGAGAGTTAAGCATCTTTTCAGCATATGAATGACATCATGACTGCCTTTCATATAGAAGGTCATGATGATTCATATGACTAGCTTAAGTGTGAATTTGAACAAAATGTGCAAACATGAGGAACTGGGCCAAATACAGCCGAGTGTGATAGAACCCACTTGAATCAATAGTGCCACCAGACAAAACCTCCATCACTCACAAGAATGAAATCAAATTAAAAAAGGAATGAATTAGAGACACAGAGAACTAAAAATAAAATCGGTACTGGAGTAGTTGCAAGAGATTTTAAGGGCAAAAGAAGGTTGTCCTAAACTGTTATTAACAGTTGAGTTTAAGGACCCAATCACTGGATTCCAGTTTCACCCAAAAAAAAATCAGAACCAGGTTCTGAGTTTCCTAGGCAAAATTAAAGATCATCAACCTTTGATAAATTCGATGGATGTTTCATTTATCAGCTGAAAATAGTATCTTGGCTCAGGCAATGGGCAAACCCCAAGTGCCCAGCACAACAATCAAGTGGCAGAGCCTGACTGTGCTTAAGCCAATTTTCCACAGTGGTCTATAGATCTATAAAACTTGAAAGTACTGGATGGTTGCAGTACACTACAGAATTTGCTGATAGGTGTTATATACAAATATTGTAGTCTACGACCATCTTAAATAGAGAATATAATAAATGAACAAATTGCATCTCTAAATGCAAAAGAAAAGAATACATACAATATATCTGACAAATAATGAATATCTAACATTATTAATTAGATACCAAATAAGTAGATTATGAAATGAAAAAAAGAACTTACTTCTTGTTCGAAGAACATAACCTTGCTCCCTTGAAAGTTCTATTACAGATCCCATTGGTAGCTTGTATTCATCTTTAAATATGGATGTAAAACTGCAAAATAAGTTACACTTCAATCATGAATGTGCATGTAGAAGGCAGCTAATATGTTTTCCTATAAAACTATGCATTATACTTTGTTTTACTGCTTCCATGGTCTGATCAATTTCAAAATAACAATGTTTCAGTTTGAGGAAAAAATTAAACAATAGCATAACAATAGCATAGCAACGTTTTGGACTATATTTATGCACATCCATAAATAGGGAAACAAGGTTTGTTGTACAGATCTGTACTGACCATATCTTACTATACCAATAAGGTACCGAGGTTCGAATCGGTATGAATGAAACCTGTACAAATCAAGCAAAACTGTCCTATACCGAGTGGTATTATGGTTAAGAGTGAGAAAAGTATTGATATCCTGTCTTGATACGAGGTGCATAATATACTATACCGACTCATATCATACTAAATCAGTAATGCACCAGTATGGTTTCCAGTACCGGTTTTGTGGATTTTGTTAGGAAGAAATGAAAAGTTCATAGAAAGGAAGAGAGAGAGAGAGAGAGAGAGGGAGGGATTGGCACAGAGTATATGGAATAATGCAAGAATAATGAAGTATTTGTAGCCTTTCTGAAGGAAAACGTTAATAACTTCACAAGATATGATGTAAGTATATTTCATCACAAATCAGAAAGTCTAGATTATGACATGCAATCTTAAGGTCAGAAGTGAAAGAAATACTAAGCACGTACTATTTATTCTCTTTTTGCTAATTATGTTTGGTAGTCATAGGTCAGATTGAATATTTTGCTGGCAATCTAGATCACAAACCTGTGCAACCAAAGAATCCTTCTTTCTAGTTGGCATTTGGCAGTCAAAAACTAAAAAAATAAATGATAGTTGCATACCAGTTTATTTTTTTCCACACACATGAAATGCTCACTGTAAGATGCATAAAATTCATTATCATGCTTTTCTAAAAATAGAAAAACACTCCCGTTTTCCAAATATAAAGAAAAGAAATTAGAGATTTTCAGTTGCTTAAACATGAGTGCATAAACTCTGATTTGTTTGAGCATGTTAAGGTCTGCTACAAGGTTAAAGTCGAGGCAACTATAGTGATAGGTGTAAACATAGTCATCAAATCCTTACAGATAAAAAATAAAGGCAAGCTTCTAGGAAAGCTGACAAGAAAAGCCTTTAGATTTAAGCTTTACATCAAATTCCAGGAATAAGACTTTATCTGGGGTGTCAGGCAGTAAGGCACATACAACATTGCCCATGTGCCACACACCAATTGACTTATAATCGAATCTTTTCTCCAGTCACCAGTGTATCATATATAGGTCAAAGTAATTTTAGTGTAAAGTATTAGCTTATACCACCCAAGTAATGGTACTAAATATCCTTCCTCCCAAAGTCTAATTTTTGAATGTTCAAAACAAAGCATGAAGGCCATAAGATTGAATGGCCATAATAAATTTTATGATTCACATGTCATAATAATTGGATGATTTTTTTTAGAAAAATAATTCTTCTCAGACATGTAAAATCGAAATTAAGGTATGTTAAATTGCATACTAGTATTAGATTGGTTTAGTTTGTTACCGAATTGAACCAACAACATACCAGTGGTTCAAGAAATATCCTCCATTTGAATTTAATCAAAATATCCAAAAAATTAAATTTTTAAAAAATAAAAAGTCAACTCTCCTTCTCAAGAACAAATTCGAAGAATTTTAGAAAATTTTGATTTAGCAAATATCAAGTTAGGATAATTCCGCTTTGGATAAAAATCTTAAAAAATCAATTTAACTTAAAAATATTAAAAAATAAAATATCAAAAAATTATCTTAAATATAACTTGTGAGGCTTTAATTAACTCTTGATCAAACTTACAGGGTTTTTAAACTTAGACAAGATCACAGTAACATTGAACCTCGTAATGACCTATACCGATTTATTTACAGTTTATCAAAACAATAAAAATTAAACTTACTGTAAAATCCTAAGGTTGACAATGTTTTTCAAGGTCCATGAATTTAAACTAGGCAAGTTTGATCAAGTATGATTCTATTTAAGTCTAAAAATCCTGTAAATTTAAATTCAGACTCCATTAATGTAAATTTACAAGTTTGATCTTTTTTTAAAAAAATTACAATGCTTTTCGTTTATATTTTGAAGTGGTTTATGGTGTCAAATGAAGCTAAGGTATATTACTATATCATCCATGCAAATATAAGTAACAGGCAACTATAAGGATATATTTTCAATTACACAAGAACAAGAATTTTAAACATATAAGTTATATATAATAAACATGAAATAGATAATATGTACCAATGTCTAATATTTAGTGGAGTATATATGTCACTCATAAACATCGGGATCCTATTCGTAGTCTGGATTTGTGAGGAAAACCTAGCTTTCATGAGCATCACAGCTATACTCCATTGGATTACTATAACTAGCTCTTCTCCATGCCCCGTCATCCTGCCTTTGGCGTGCGATGAGATATTAGCTTAGCTATGCAAAGATCACACTAGCAAAGTCCGACCCGTAAGCATCATGAGGCTATAGTACTAAAACGTAATAGTTACTCAAAGCCTCGGATGTATGATATCTATAAGATGATGCATCTGATAAAGAATATCCATATCCATAAGGATATGGATCATAGCCAGCTGGGACGGAATAGAATTTAGTATAGGAATCCGATCTAGACATGTATAGAGATCCTACTTTATATGCCAGATTATCTGCATCAGAGGATCCAAGTAAATAATGTTAATTCAAATTTGAAGAGCAAATTTTTCTTAACAGGGGAGAATGTAGCACCCAGACCTCCTCCGGTTTAATGACACATTATATTTGAGACCCTAAGAAATATATTCTAATGTTAAGATTTTTTAGAAGATTTAATTTTATTGTTTTGATGAGCTTTGGATCTGACATAAGTTAGTATGAGGTTTATCGTTACTATGATCCCTTACAAATTATACTTTTAGGTAATTTTTTCAAGTGTTTTATTTTCTCATCATTTTTAAATAAAATTATTTTCTAAGATTTTTATTCAAAGCGGAAAAACCCTAATTTGATATTTGCTGAAGCAAGATTTTTCGAAATTCTCTAAATTTATTCTTGAGAAGGAGAGTCGATTTTTATTCTTGAGGAATTTGATTTTTTTTGATATTTTTATTGGATTTAAATGGGAGGTATTTTTCTTATTTGCATGAGAAAACTTAAAAAAATATTTTACTTAAATAATTTTGAATGCAAACAAAAAATAGAAGATGACAGCTCACGAGATCCTCTTAGCCTTCCTCTCTCTATTTAAGTGACCTCTAACGCACCCCACCCCACCCCTCGACCACCTCATCCCAGATCGACCCGAACCGGGCAATTTGCCATGGTTCGGACCAGTTTGAGCCGCAAACCGAACTGGAGAGCAATTTTATACCGGTTTCTGACCAATTCGGTTTGGTTCGATCCATCAATCATTGATCATAAGGAACTTGCACCACAATTTATCCATGTAAAATTTTCTAAATTGAAAATATATTAAATCAACAATATGATAATTAACCAGCATCACTAGTTCATCGACGTAGCTTTTCGAAAATAAACTATGGTTCTAATGCAATCAAGATACCAAAAAATCTGAAGGTCCTATGACTCAAAGTTAACATTTTCTTTTAATGGCATGGAAAGATGAATGGTCCATTCAAGTTCAGCAGCAAAATAAAACTGAGAAAGGAATTAAAGTACAAAAACTACCTTTGAAGCAGTTCTTTGTTATTTGATCCACTAAACTTTTTGATCCTGTCTCCGACAGATTTTTCAAATGCACTACGAACTGAACCTATGCTTAGTCTTCCATATACTATTTGAAGCCTAACCGTGATGCGTAAATCCTGATCCAAAACATCTGCAATGAACTCCTTATTTCCTTTCAGTTCAGAAACTGAAGGTGTTCCATATTTTGCCCTCAATTTTTTTATATCACTCTCATCTGCATAAACACCTGTAATAATGACAAGATTAACTATGCCAGGAAGTAATCAAGTTGTAAATGGCTCACAAATAAAGTTGTCAACATGCAGGCAACCAATGCATGAGCACACTCAGGCACAATGAACAGTCTTGTTGATGTGTGGCAAGATCAAAAACTGATGGAGAAATGCTCCTAGAAGTTGTTAAATTGAGGGCCCTATAGGGTTGGGTTCATCATATGGCATAGGCAGTTTGGTGACAAGACCAGGAAAGCTTTTGACAGAAATGAAATGAAAAGTTGGGGAAAAAATTGCACAAGAAGTAAGAGAATGCATCTGGATATTATTACAGTTAGATCATAAGAATAAGGGAATAAGGAAATAGCATTACAAGAGCATATAATAAGCTATGAAAACGGAGAAGCAGATCCTGAAAAGCGGACATAATAGAGTTTGATGGAAGTGATGCCTAACGTGAGCACGAAGCATTAAGAGGAAAAAAAAAAAAAAAGCAGGCAACCTGGTGAAATTTGAAATGGTGGTTCAAGCAAGGTAGGAGTCCAGACGTCAAGCAGTAGGCGGCAATCTCGGTCAACTAATTAAATCAAAAATTGGCTATCTAGACTTTCAGGCGACGCGCAAAATTAGAATGTAATGGCACAAGAAGACACTACTTATTTGTAAGCAAGCAATGCAAACGGATGACACCAATAATCAGAATGATAGCCTGAATTCTAGTAGAATCCTAAGAAAAAGTGCAAATTAACCAGCAAAAGATCAACTTTGGAAGTAAAACTGGCTTGAATTTAAGTTGCATTAATTCCAATGTAGATGCAATACGAGAGTGAGAGAGAGAGAAGGGACAATTACCGAAAGCATAGATGTTAATGTTCGTCACCCCCAATGATTTCTTCCGCAGTCCAATCCCCAAGAGGCTGCGGCCGCCGTCCAGCGCCGTGGGAAAAGTGGCGCCGGTCTTGGGCTCAACCGAGGTTCCCGTGGCGGTTGGGGCGTCGGAGAGGGAGAGAGAGGCCCATATGGGAGAAGAGAGCCGCTGGAGAGACGGGTCCGCCTGGTTTGCCAATTTGAGAGAAGCAGCGAGGCCGATGCCGGCACCGACGACAGCTGCGGCGGCAGCGGCGATAAAGGGACGGAAGCGAGGAGAGGCATTAGGATGGCGGGGAGGCCTGGGGGGCTGAGGAAACGAGAAAGGGAAGCGGAGAGAGACCATGGCGTTGGGTTCTGGAGAAGGGGACAGGGTTCGGAACGGCGATGCTGAGGGGGAGACTGCCACGGGGGATATTCTTTGCGACAAGGCGAGAGGCACGGCTAAACCCAGCAACGGTTTTATGTTTTTGTTTCTTTCCAATTACAACCTTGATTATTTTTTATTATTTATCTAATATTTTTTTAAAATAAAATTATTCGTCGTCATTTAGCTTAGCATCTTCTAATTATCTTAACGGACAGATGCTTTAATAATATTCATCCAAGGAAAAAATTATACCTTCACTTCTCCACTAATCCTAAGTTTCGCTTTTATTATCGTTAGTTAAGTCTCTTTTTTTTTTTCATTGGGTCTGTTAAGTTACTCAGTAGATCCATCCAACTTCATCTTTTGTCTACTTAACCGTTCTATATCATTAAAATTCATTCTAAATAGTATTAAGTATCCAATCTCTTTTAATCTCTCTCTCTCTGGGGTTATTAGCTGGCGAAGCCTGCCACCGTAGCCACGGAGCTCCCCATCTCTTGCCACTCTCAAAACTCGTGCCCACCTTGCTGGAATCCGCCACCACCTCTTCCAAAGCCTCACCATCGCCAATCCCCATCTTCATCCGCTGTGGAGATATCTCCACTGGAAAAATTACATTGCCACCACTAAGAAGATCAACCCTCTGAGAAGACTTTCCTAACCAAACCCCGGCCAGACCCATACGAGAAGAGAATTCCGATGTAGGAATACCCTCCAGTTCTACTCAGTCTCACCTAAACATCTAAATTTTCAGGAGGAAAGCTTAAAACCATGAAGAACACTAAACTTTGAGCTCCAGCCAGAACCCCCTACAATAACAGAAGAAAAAGGACGAGGGTAGGAAAAGGAAGGGGCCTCTAGATGCATACCTAAAGTCCTTGCTAGCGACCTGCCAGCTTTTGCTTGCGATTGGGTGTAGGCATATTCCTTTCCTCAGCCTCCTCCACCTACTTTTAATCATGAATGGTTTATTCTTTTGTTTTTGCGATCTCTGCAAGATAGTTGATGTTCATTAGCTGGTGAACTAGCAAAGGGAAGTGTGATCGAAGAATCGGCAAAAGGAAAGAATAAGTTCTCCACCAGAACGATAGCATTAATTGTGTTCTAGGACTCCGGGGTATTTGTAACAGCTGTTTTCTAGGTGGATATGTTTGGTTTAGCATCTGAACAGCATAGATTGTGCGGAGATGACTGGCGATGGTTTAACATAATCCTGTGTGGCATGATTTATTATTGATAGGCCCACAAAATGATATCTATATGTTATTATTTTGTTTTATTATTGGTCTGCAAAAATGGTACCAATATTTTTTTTTTCTCTTAACCATAATACCATTGAATCCTGAATAGCATAAATTTGTTTTATTTAATTTGGACTAATTTGATTTACACTAAATTAAACCTTGGTATTATATTAATATGGTATGATCCAGCTAGTATGGATTAGTATAAGTCTGCTGGCACAGCAGATTTTGAGTAACACAATAGATGTTTGTACAGACTTATGTGCTTTATTAATCAACTACGCGAAACTGTTGTAATGATGTTTATTTTAAACTTTAGATATAATTGGATGGCTGTAATCCATCTGATCAGAAATCTCTTGGTAGAGTAATTGATTGGTGTAATTTGGAATATCAAAAACATAGACAAGAGGGCCCTGGTGTGAAAACCTAATCCTCATGAGACGTGGTCTTCAAATTTTTCAATATTTTCCTAGACACGAAGTTTGCACCTGAAAGCATTTTCCTATTATTTATATCACTCTTGATTCTTCCAATGCGCACTTCTTTTTATTTGAAGAGATTATAAAATCAGACGGTTTAGAAGAAAAGGAGGATCAACATGAGATCACTCAGCCAAAAGTCCAGCAAAATTGAAAAAAATTATGTACTCAGGGTGCTGGAAATAAAAGTTAGGATTCTTACCATCTGGATCATTTGGCTACAGTCTGACATGCTCGCCTTGCAGCAAGCAATGGAGAAGCAAACGGATAAGTTGTTCTGTACGGGTTCAAAGCGCAAGCACTTAGCCTGGTCAAGCGCCCTTGGAATAACATCTAAACAAATTGAAACAAACAACAAAGTGAGAGCCAACTGTAAATGCTAGCACTTCAAAAGTAATTTCTGCATCAAAAATTCACTATTATTTTTTTTGGTAACCTGAAAAATTCACGGATGACACTCATTTCTTTTTTGTCACCTACTGCTGTGCAAGAATTAAGAGCTCCATGATCAAAAATAACATATCCAATAAAACTGGAGATTAAGATCCTAGTAAGGCACAAAATAATGCTTAAGATGGCATTTGAAGTCCTATGTTTGATCACAGAGAGCAGCACAACAAAAAGCAGGAAGCTTCCCCTTTTTTCTCCAAAGCCAGTAATGGGTATTTTTCAACCAGTGCTGAACTGAGACAAATTTGAGCAGTACAAAACATGAGAGCTTGCCAAATGACCGATAAACAATCAGGTGGAAGAAACTATTTAGAATAGCAGAATACATTTTCCTGATGATCTACACTGGTTTCACATGAGAATATGAACTTATTTATTCCTTTGTTGCAGGCATTAACCGAAGCCTTTCCTCCAATGCTGCTGATCTCCCCGCTCCTCTCTCCTCTGCTAGGAGAGATTGTAGATCACTCCCGTTTGCCAGGCTATTAAACTCAACTGATTTGGATGGATCTGCTGGGTAGCGACGTTGGCAAAGGGTCATTAGTCTCTTTACAGACTGCAGGTACTTTCGAGTTGTCTCATCATTCATGATGTGGGCCACACTATTAGTGTAGATCTTCTCACGAGCTGAACGCTCGTGGATGCCAACCATAGTCACACCAATAGGCCAGGGTGCATTTCCTATGGCCAATTTAATGTACTGATCCATTGCTGCCAAATAATCTCGTTTCATGCAGCACTCGACCACAACCAGCAATGCTTGACGGATGTCATCCGGAAGAACCTATGATAAGGAAAAAAAAAATTAGTGTATCAATACATGATTCATTCATAAATCTTAATTGTTATGATGACCAGAAACATCACCACTAAGATGGTATAAGATCCGCTAATATGCATAGTCATCACCAATGATTTAAGTCCCAACGAAACAGAGACCGAGACATCTCGTTTCAGAGAGATTTTGGAACCGATCTTGACATCTCATCCTGTCTCGACCATAATATATTATAATTTTAATTTTAAATCATCTAATTTATCATAAAAATATAACTTTTAAAGTTCAAATATGTTTAAAAATTAAATAAAATACTAAAATTTTATTATTTTTTTTTTAAAAAAATATTTCAAACAAGTATTGGAATGCCTAATCAAGTCGGCGATCGAGATAGGATGAAATGCAAGGCATCTCATTTTGTAGAAAAATGAGTGTTCTGTCCTGCATAAAAACCAGAACACCTTTATCCCATGAAATTTAAAACCTTGATCATGACTATATGGGCATATGTAACTCAAAATGAATTATGAAAAACATAGCAGAAAGAATGCAAAAAACTTGGAACATTAAATTTGGAATTTTCTGAAGGACTTCATGGTTATGAAAGTTGTGGTCTAGGACCAGGTCATTCTACCAGGACAAAGTGGATTTGAACTGTGTGCCGACAATGGAAATGATAAAACAAACAGGAATGAAGATATCATTACACTGGCATGTCAACAGACTTCCAAACTGTTGGCCATCTAAGCTGAAAATTCAAGTGTAGGATCAAGGATTAGCATATGCTTCCCTTTTGCAAAGGTGCCAAACGCTTAATGCCATTTGAATTTCATGTCCCACTGTTAACCAAAGGGAACAAAAGAAGCAGTTGAACACTGTTTTAGGTGAACAAATAGCACTCATAAAGGCAACACTTAAAAAGAAGAAATAATGGTGATACCAAATGGCAGCTTAAGGACCACCATGAGAACACCATGATCGCTACAATTGTAATTACAATATAAAATACCCAATATCATCAACAAACCAGCACTTATTTAGTTAGAATCTCCAGGCAATGATCTAAACTGCTTAACTGCTCAAACAGAATAAAAACAGCACTTGTGAACAACGGCTTCCTCATTCGAGCACATAAAAATGATCACCTTGGTTGAGGTCCTCACAAGTTTCAATCCATCAGGCACTTAACAGATACAAAGGAACATCGGACTTAAAAACTGGCTCAACCTTTATTGCATTTCTTGACAACATGATGACACTCCGTTTATTGTGGATGACTATAGTTTCACAGCTAATATTCTTTTATCGTCCTCCAATACTCTCATGGCTCTCCAGGTGGCCCATCCAATCCAACTTCTGCTCCCTTAAACATGGAAACAAGCAAGCATCTCAAACTCTCCCACATTTATGGACAGAAACAGTCGAACAAAAGCACTTACAAGTTCCTATCCTAGTATAATCAGAAAACCTGCAATTCTTTCTCATTTAGATATCCTGATGTAGTCTCCATTCCAACACACACTCTCCCTCCTGCAATCCATCTCATGTGAAACCATTATAGCAAGCTTCTCTGCTTTTTTCACAGGTCCAGTTCTTGTAAGATTATCTGGATTTTTTTTTTTTTTTTTTTTTGGGTTTGGGGGGGGGGGGGGGGGGGGGGGGTGGGTGCACCAATCCTTCCATGGAATATATGTAAGATGCTAAATCAATATCTCATAGGATTCACACAAGTTCTAATAAAAGCAAGCACTTATTGTTAAGACAAGAATTAACTTAATCTTTCCATTAGGTTAAGAAAGGATTTTCCCCCTCATATGTATAACATAACTTTGCCTTCCAGACTTGGTGAATTCTAAAGCCATCTTAATGGAGCTAATCATGCAACAACATCATTGCTTGGAAATCAACATGTGTTGAATCCCCTAAAGTTGCTGTAAAAACTGTCAATAAAAATTGTCAATATGGTTCAATCAAAATGTGTTCGAAATGTTAGCCATGAAAGATATACAAAATCTTTGAAACAATGTTTTGACCTTGGAAGCTGTAGGCTAAGTGCCCTAACATGGCCTTCATTGGGCTCACAATATCATGAAGTTTATTGGTGTCTGAGGTTACCCTCGAGATTTTACCTAAATATTTGTAACTCTGAAAAATCCTTTTTGACCCTGGAAGGTATAGGCAAAGTGCTCTAATTTGGACTCTGCTGGGTTTAAAATCTTAAGTTTATTTCTGGTAAACTTTCCTTGCATATCACGGTTCAAGGTCTTAAGATTTGGAATTTTTTCCTTTAAGCACGTGTGGCTGGGTGCGTGGGTGTGCATATGGAGCAGTGGGGAGGTGGGGTATCAGCACATGGTTGCAAGCATCTAGCCTTGACTGTCAAAGGTTAGGGCAAGAATCTCGCTAGCTATACCACTTTGATTAAGCACTTCCAAGTAGCGAGCAACTAACTATTTGACAAGTTCTATGATCATTATCCCACCTCCAATTTTTTTCAACTGCCTTGAACTCTTAACCCAGCTTCCAATCTCTATTTCAATGTGAGATTCTAAATCCATAACAAGTGAACAGCCAAATATCATTGTGTCACCTTCTAATGTCTCTCTTATCTCTCAAACACCAACCATCTCTTAGACTTAGTCCTTCATCAACCTCAGCAATCCTTGTATTCTCATTGTTACAGAAAATGATGCAGCATCAATATTCTAAAACACACATCCAAGTGTTAGAAGATTTAAATCAACAGTATCTTTCCTACACAATTAGGAGAGCATCTACTTTTCATGTATGAAGTAGCCTCTTTCACTCTTTCTATCTCTTCAATCCTTGCTTTTAGATCTGACAACTAAAACAGGTACCGAACTCTCTAGAAAATGACGACATAAGTTTCATTTGTTCCTCCTTACATACTTCCAGATTTACATGCTACTCATCAAAGAGAGCAGGCTTAAAAGCAAGCAACCCAATAATTATGGCATCACTTCTCACTTCTGCATCAATTTTCCATCCAACAATAGATGGCATATGCCAAAGGGGCAAATTTCTGCACCATAATAACTTAGAACTAGTACAAGAGAGGATAGAGAAAGAGACTTGTTATGCCTAAGGTTGGTGCAAAGTGTTTAAATAGAACACAAGCATGACCATAGACTAAGTTCAAAGTTGGCAAAAGCTTAGCATATTGTGGAAGGGAGTCTCTTCCAAATCTAGCTCATCAACAACCATGGAACCGTATGCTAGGAAGCCAATTGATTAAGGCATCATAAACTTGAACCCTGTGCTAAATGGTACTATCCATGCATATTTCCTGAAAATCAATTAATTAACTTGATCGCAAGCATGTTTCCAGTGAGAATCTAATAACCAGATGGAAAACGTAGATTGACAATGTCGAGAGCATCTGTAATGAATCAAATATATATAAAAATACAAGAGAAATTAAAATTATTAACAACAAAAGAAGAAGAAGAAGAATGCAAAGGAGGAGAACTTCATACCTTTTTCCTGCAGAACTTGAAGAGGGGATTCAGGTACCGAGCGCACTGCTTAAAAGTGGCGACCATAGATTTCCCCTTGGCCGTCCTCTTCTCCGCCTCCTGCATCTCATCGAGCTCCTGATTCCACTCATTCAGAAGCCTTTTGAAGAACACAAGAATCTTGTCCTCATCGCACAGATCCTCGAATTTGGCCTTCATCCGCTTCAAATCCTTATCGGCATCCACTCCCGACGACCCTCCGTCCCCGCTCAAATTGTTGTCCCCATCCGCATCAACCCCATCGTCCTCCAATCCATCCCCGTCCTCCCTCTTGCTCTTGCTCCGACCGTGGAGGAAGGAGGCGGAGCCCGACTTCTGGCGCTTGCGGAGCTCGTAGATGTCGCGGAGGAAGTCGTTGGTCTGGCCTTCGGTCATATCGCTGTCTATCTCGAGGATGCCGGACTTGAGGGTGAGCTTGAGGCGGTCGAGGCGGGCGTCATCGTCCTCGCCGAAGAGAGTGATGGGCTGCTTCAGGATGCGGAGGCGGCGGATGACCTCGTGGCGGGGGAGGACGAGGTCGTCAATCCTCTGCTCCTCGGAGCGGGCGTCGGAGGGCTTCTTGGAGGACGAGGAGAGGGCCGGGGGGAGGGACGAGGCGGAATTAGGGTTTTGGTCGGAGGAGGAGGAGGCGGCGGCGGAGAAGGAGGAGGGCGCGGAGGAGGGGCGGGATTTGGAGTGGAGTTCGCGCTGCTCCTCAGCGCGGAGCTTTTCGATCTTCTTCTGTTCGATCTCGGAGCGTTTGAGGAGCTTCTTGCCGCCGAAGTCCGCCTCCAGGCTCTGCCGCTTCTTCTGGAGCTCGCGTTTGAGGAGATCCATGGCTGCCGTTAGGTCGCTTCTTCCGTCGTCCCCCGGCTTGGATAAGGGGAAGGGAATTGGCGTCGCTCCAATCGGGGGAGATATATTTAGGACGGATATGGAGCAGAGGAGGGGCCGATTCGATTATTTTATTCAGAATTTAAATTAAAATTTTTAACAATATCGAATTCAGATTTTATTTATATTTTTTAATCAAATCAAACACGAATTAAACGAATTCGAAAATTTGATAACCCAAATATTGATGAATAAACTATGTATAATATATATAAATAAAAAAATATAAAAAAAAATTGACAACAGTCTTAATTTTTTTTTTCTTTGTATTTAGATTTGCACTATTTTTTTCCACGCGCGTTATTTTTTAAAATCTAGCCCTTCATCATTTTACTTTTGAAAGCTTAACAGATATTTAGATTTTAATTCTATTTCAATTAAATTAAATATTAAATATTAAATATATTTTAAAAGTAATTAGATTTTTTAATTCAATATATATATATATATATATATATATATTGTAGATCTTTCAATATTATAATCTAACACTGTTAATTTTGAAAATCATCCACTTTGACCGGCCAATCCTCTAAAACCATATGCTAAATTAAAACTAAAGGAAACTTAAGAACCCAAACTTCAACTCAATCATTAATCAAGTTTCAACGACAGTTCAAGACTTACTCATTTTGATAGATATAGACTTTATTTTTCTTAAATTTGAATGTGATATCACATAAGTCTGACCTAAATCCAACCCATTTATGCTTTAGCTGACTTCTAGTTATGGTTCCATATATCCTTCCATGCACTCTACATGTATGCTAATAACTTGTTTGTGTCATGTGAATGATTTATTTGTAAGAAAAAAAAGCAAGGATCAAATCATTGTGATACAAATAATTAATTTATATAAAGAAAATTAATTTAAAATTTTTATAGATATATCATATTTTTTTATTTTGCTCACCATAAATTTTATATAAAGAAATGTATTTATGAAAAAATATATGTACGAGAAGGAAGGTATATGCCTGCTTTCATAAAAAGCCTTTGTAGATTTTGTAGAAAAAAAATGTTACCAATTTACAAGAAAAAATTAAATTATTTGTTTTGATATTATATATATATATATATATATATATATATATAGATAAACTTAGTTACATTCAAATGTAATTCAAATGTAGCCAGATTCAAAATTCAATTACTTTCTCCATCCTTGGACCATATGGATTTCGAAGACATCCCACCTTTTCCACTTTTTTCATATTTATGGCTACATTCGAATGTAGCCAAGTCTACCTTTCTCTCTCTTTATATATATATATAATTTTGATCAAAATTACTTAATTAAGTATCACACCCTAAACCCTAGGGCGGATCTAGATCACGATAATCCATCGCACACAAAGCATGCAAGGCATTTATACAATTGAATAGCATAAATTCACTAAAATAAAACTAATATTCATTAATCAATTAAACTAATAATATTCAAATCATAGAAGTTACCAAGTGTTACAAAAACTGATATCAAACTCAATTAACTAACTAACTCAAAGATAACATCAACTCAGTTAACTAACTAACTATCTAACTAGAAGATAATTAGAAGCAAAGTCTGGCAAGTTCAACTTCTACTCGGTGTTCCATTCTTATTTTATTAAATCTGAAAAAAATAATAAGATATTTTATGAGTTCATACTTCATAAGTAACATTAATTATAAACTAAGGGTCACAGAAGTTATTATGAATTTTCATAAAACTTTACATGTCATAAATATTAGCCTTCGATATTATTCCATTAACATTATTATGTTATTATTCAAATTTTCATGTTTATTTTAATCAGTATTAATTAACAGAGTTTTCATATCATCATATATTACATATCATCATATTTCAATTACTCTATGGTTATACACTGTGGTCATATTTATTCCTATGACTAGGTTAGAACACCACATTTAACCTTGTAAATAGGGGCAAAACATCATATTTAATCATGTGGATTGGGTTTCTCCTCTCATATATCCCCTGTGAACGTAGGTCCCGGTACTAGAACAGAACAGAACAAAACAAAATCAATCATTACACAGTGGATCGAGAGTTTATGCATTTAATTAATTCTTTATTTAATAATTTAACACTTTCAATAATTGATTATTCCTAAAATTGTGTAATTTTATTGTTTTCTCTTTTATGGAATTTATCATTATTTATTATTTATTATTTTATTTTAATCTCTCTTCATATATTATCTTTATTGTTATTTTCTTGTTATTCTTATTTTTTATTAGTATTTTTATTGTTATTATTATTTATTATTTATTTATTTTATTTTATTTTTCATAGGTATAAATATCATAAGGCTTTCATAATAAATAAATTAAGATTATTTAATTAATACAATAATTAACAATATTTAAAATCTATAATCAATATTTTTTAATAATGCATTAATAATGCCATCTTATTTTACATATTAAACAGTAATAATAATAATTCTTTTTAACAGTAAACAGTAACAGAATATTCATGCTAATTATGTAAATTTAATTTGCAAAGCAATATCAATAACCATAATCATTAACTTTTCATATTTATATAATAATTAGCCAAAATTATAAATTAAGCTATTTATTAAAATAACTAATTCATAATTAGCTTATTTATCTTCTTTGCTAATCCCAAAAATAATACAGTTTAGGGCATCATTCACCTACATAATAAATTTTAAATTATTTTTATAATCATAATAGCTTATAATCTTCAATAGTTGGGTTTATTGACCTAGGTTTCTAATCCCAACAATTATATAATCCCCAAAAATTAAGTTAGGTCCAACCTAAATCTAAACTTATTTTATCATCTAACTTCCAAACCAATTTGAAATAGGATCAATATTTAAGACCAAATGGGTTAAACCCATTTAATTAGGCCCACTAACTTAGTTCACCGAGTGAACCGATTCATAAGGAGAACTAGGTTCTTCCTCCTCCTCTTCTTCATTACTCATGCCCCTTGGACTAGCTCTTGTTAGCCTAACTGGCCAACCATGGTGCCATCGAAATACCACCTAACTTTGGCCATAGTCGGTTCTAAGCCTAGGCAAGGGTCCAATTGACCCTATACTTAGAATCGACCATCAAACAAGACTGTAGAAGCCTTTCTTACATAGAACAGGACACGATCTACTTGGTTTGATCCCATCTTCGACAATCATCAATGACTCAAGTTAGGACCAGAGAAAGAAGAGCAGGCAAAGATCAAGTTAGGATCAGGAGCTGTTCGTTAAGCATTTGCACCTTCTCCATAGTTTGCTGCACCAACTCAAGACCCAACAATCTTCATTCTCCAATCTCATCCTAACATTAAGGAGATTTACACTTCTATCATACAAGCCTTAAATGTAGCCATTTAAATACTTGTTCGGTAATTATTGTTGTATGCAAATTCCATTAAGGGTAGATGCTGATCATATGTACCTCTTAAATCCATCACATAGGCTCTCAACATGTCTTCCAAAATTTAAATAGTCATTTCAAATTGACCATTAGTCTGAGGATGGAAAGCTGTACTAAAATTTAGTCTAGTCTTTATTGCTTTATGTAAGCTCCTTCAAAACTGAGACACAAACCTAGTATTTCGATCAGACATTATTGATACTGGAATCCCATGTAGTCTTACTATTTGGTTAATATACATATTAGCCAACCTGTCAATAGACATTCCAAGTATGAAGGGTATGAGGTGGGCTGATTTGGTCAATCTATCAATTATAAACCATACTGCATCATTACTTTTGCGAGTTTTAGGTAAGCCCATTACAACATCCATAGTCATATACTTCCACTTCCACTAAGGAATCATGAGAGACTGAAAAGATCTTGCAGGCCTTTGAGGCTTATCTTTTACTTATTGGCATATTAAGCATCGAGCTACATACTGAGCTATAACTCTCTTCATATATTTCTATTAAAAATTTTCTCTTAAATCACTATACATTTTTCATATCACCAAGATGCACAGTATATAGTGAGTAGTAAGCTTTTTTCAAAATTTTCCTATTTAATTCCTCCACATTTGGAACACAATTTGTTATTGTACCTCAATATCCCATCTTTTGATATTCTGAAATCATTTTGTACCCTAGTTTTCTCTGCTTCCTTAATATTTTGTAATTCCACATCTTCCTTTTATAAGGACGCAATTTTATCAATTAGGGTTGACTGCACTATAAGGGCAACAATTTGCCCATCAGATTGTCATAGTCTCAACTCAACCCAAAGCTTCTCCAAATTCTTTAAGATATCAATCTGAAAGGTAATCATAGTAGTAAGCTCAGAAGAAGATTTTTTACTCAAAGTACCTACTACCATATTGGCTTTTCCTAGATAGTAATAGATATTTAAATCATAGTCCTTTAGCAATTCTAGCCACCTTCTCTATCTCAAATTCAACTCCTTAGTAAAAATATATTTTAAACTTTTATGATTTGTATAGACATCATATGTCTCACTGTAGAGATAGTGTCTTCAAATTTTTAATACAAACACTGCCAATTTCAAGTCATGGGTGGCTCAAACCCTTTTGAGAGGCATCATTGAATATGGTAAATCCTTTGGATCCTAATGGTAGGGTAAGGATTAGAGCTGAAACTAATCATTGCTTCAATTCTTGGAAACTCCACTTGCATTCTTCAATCCACTCAAAATTTATTTGCTTCTATGTCAAATGAGTCAATGGTAGGGCAATGCGAGAAAAGCCTTTAATAAATCTATAATAGTATCCAGCCGGTACTAAGAAACTACGAACTTCAGACATATTTACAAGCTAGTACCAACTTACAACAGCCTCTATTTTCTTCGGATCCATATAAATGCCGTCCTTAGAAATCACATGATTCAAAAAGAAAACTTGCTCCATCCAAAAGTCGCGCTTTTGAATCTTAGCATATAACTTCTTTTCCCGAAGGATTTGTAGGACAGCCCTCAAATGATCCTTATAGTCCTTCTGACTCCTTGAGTAGATTAAAATGTCATCAATAAAAACAACTATAAATTGATCCAAATATGGCTTAAATATTCTATTCATCAAGTCCACAAATGCTATCGAACGGCATCACTATGAACTTGTAGTGATCATATCCGGTTCTAAATGCTGTCTTGAGTATGTCTTCTGATTTGATCTTGAGCTAATAGTAATTTAATCGGAGATCTATCTTTGAAAAGACCTATGCTCCTTATAACTAGTCAAATAAATCATCAATCCGCATCGTCACCTTATTGATTTCTTAGTAATCAATGCAGAGCTGAAGACTTCCATTCTTCTCCTTGACAAAGAGTACTAGAGCACCGCAAAGAAAGATGCTTGGTATTATAAATTTCTTGTCTAATAACTCCTACAACTGATCTTTTAACTTCTTCAATTCAGCTAGGGCCATACGATAGGAAGCCTTAGAGATAGGTCCAATATCGAGAGCTAGATATATGACGAATTTTATCTTCCTATTTGGGGTCAATTCAGTCAATTCTTCTAGAAAGATATCTGGAATTTATAACTAGAATGTCTTCCAATTTAATTTCTCTCTATCGAAGGTCCTTTACTGTGGCAAAAAATCCTAGACAACCATTCCTTAAAAATTTCCTAGCTTGCATAACTGTTATCATTAATGGTGTAGATTTCTTCTTACTTCCAATAAAACTAAATTTAGGCTGATCAAAAATTTGGCAGATTACCCTCTTTCCAAAAGAAAAAGAGTGCATAGAAGCATGATATGATACTAGCTAGTCCATCCCTAAGATTACTTTAAAATCTTTTAATGGAAGGACTCGCAAGTTGGTTTCTAGGTTTCTGTCTTCAATATTCACCAAACATGACTTACATATAGCATTCACTAGCATAATGTCTCTACTAGGAAGGGAAATTTGTACTTCCAACCCTAGTGAAACTAGTGATAGAGATTTGTTCCTTAAAACAAAGTTATCTGAGTATGTAGCACTCTGGTCAAATAAGGTGTAAGTATATGAGTTGGCTAGCTATATCATTCCTGTGTATAAAAGTTTATTTCTTAATTATCAGTTGCTTATTAAGTTATAATGTTTTACTTTCCTAATTACTATTCAAGTTTATCTATTATGCATACAATATATTCATTCATGTCTTATGTAAGTAGAAATGACAAATCATAAGGCATACCTATTACCATAGTATTAGATGCAGCAGTGTTCTACTGAGTGAGAGCATAAACCCTTCCTTAGATTCTAAATTATTGCTATTGTCCTTTTCCTTAGTTTGAGAAGGACTGCTAACCATTCCTGTGTGGACAAGAAGCTATCTTGTGATCCAATCCTCTACAAAAGAAGCAAGCACTAATCAGCTTATGGCACTCCTTGCTCGGATGAACCTTCCCATAGTAGGGACATTGAGCTCCATTACTTTGCTGTCCATTGGTAGTAGGAGATGGATACCCTCTCTTTTTTGATTGCCCTGATCTTTGGCCAGAAGTGATCCTCCTCTTCTTTATCAATTGTTCCCTCTTCTTCTGAATATCACTCATATCACTTTCAACCAGGAGAGCTTTAATGACAATAGCAGCATAGGTGGGGAGTTTAAAAATATTCACAAACTGTTTTAGTCAGAGCCTCAATCCTTTGAATAAATCTTTAGACCTTGGCCCTTTCAATAGCCACCATAGCAGGAGCGAATCAGGCTAGTCTAATGAACTCGGACTCATACTAGGCTATGGCTAAGTTTCTCTACTCCAATCTAATGAACTCATTCTCCATTTATCCTTGGACACTCATGGAAAAGTATTTGTTATAAAAAGCCTTCTTGAACTCATCCTGAGGGTCCTACCTTTTTGCCTACGTTTCTCCATCAACCATTTTCTGCCTACGTTCCTCCATCAACCACAAACATAAGCATCACCTTGCAGGAGGTAGGTGGCAAATGTGACTTTCTCCTCCTTTGAACTATGATGAACTTTAAAAGCCTTCTCCATGTAGTTATCCAACGCTCGATGTCCAAGGGGCTGGTGGAGCCAGTGAAGGGGGCAAGGGCTAACCCTTGAATTCAGAGAACCCTTCACTTCCTTCTTATCGAGGCTACGGCTGGTGACTTGGCTAGGCTAATTGCCCTTGTTGTTATTGCATTATCTGCATGACTCTAGTAATGGCTCGCATCATATTCATCATTTTAACTTGTAAATTCCCTTGTGAGTTTTCCATCGAGTCAATCGACCCCACCTAAGATATCCTAACCTCCTCACTGGTCTAACTCACTAGCATTAGAGCCTTCACCATTGTGCTAATTCTTTGATCATCGAGCCTTAGCAATCTATATCATGAGATAAATTTTTATGTCATTAATACTTTTCGAATATTCAATTACTAATTCTTTTGCTTTTATTCACAATTCATTTGACATTTTATTTGGACTTGTTACGTTCCCCATCAATCATTCTAAGGGTTTTCCTAAGGTCAAACTTAAGCTCTAATGCCACTATAATTATTGCAGCCCAGACTATAGAATGGATCCAAATCATGATAATCTGCTACACATAAAGCATGCAAGCCTGTATATAATTGAATAGCATAAATTTACTAAAACAAAACTACTATTCATTAATCAATTAAACTAATAATGATTAGGTTCAATTTCTACCCAGTGTTCCATTCTTATTCCATTGAATCTGAATATATATATATATATATATATATATATATATATATATATATATATATATATATTATGAGTTTATACTTAATAAGTAACACTAATTATAAACTAATGGTTATAGAAGTTAATATAAATTTTCATAAAACTTTACATGTTATAGCTATTAGCTTTTTATATTATTCCATGCAACACTATCATACCATTTCTCAAATTTTCATGTTTATTTTAATCAGAACTGTCCCAATATCAATTATCAGAGTAATATAAATTTTCATAAAACTTTACATGTTATAGCTATTAGCTTTTTATATTATTCCATGCAACACTATCATACCATTTCTCAAATTTTCATGTTTATTTTAATCAGAACTGTCCCAATATCAATTATCAGAGTTTTCATATCATCATATATTCCATATCATCAGAGTTCAATTACTCTACAGTCATATATTACGGCCACATTTATTCTTGTGACACCACATTTAATCCTTCCATGTCATCAGAGTTCAATTACTTTGGCCATATTTATTCTTATGACACCACATTTAATCCTATGGATGGAGGCTGAAACACCACCTAGGATTAATGGAAGTTCCATATAGGATTAAATGGAAGTTTCTCCAAAATAGAACTGGATCAATCATTACATACATGAATCAATCATCATATAGTAGACCAAAAGTTTATGCACTTAATTAATTTTTTATTTAATAATTTAAAATTATCAATAATTGGTTATTCCTGAAATTGTGTAATTTTATTGTTTTCTCTTTTATGGAATTTATCATTATTTATTATTTATTATTTTTATTTTAGACTCTCTTCATATATTATCTTTATTGTTATTTTCTTGTTATTCTTATTTGTTGTTAGTCTTATTATTAGTATTTATTTATTTTATATTTTATTTTATTTTTCATAGTTATAAATATAGTAGGGCTTTCATAATAAATAAATTAAGATTATTTAATTAATCAAATAATTAATATTTTTTAAAATTTATAATCAATAATTTATTTTAATAATGCATTAACAATGTCATCTTGTTTTACATGTTAAATAATAACAGTAACAATTATTTTTAACAAATATTCATGCTAATTATGTAAATTTAATTTGTTAAGTAATACCAATAATCATAATCGTTGACTTTTCATATTTTAATTTGTTAAGCAATATCAATAATCATAATCATTAACTTTTATATTTAAATAATAATTAGTTAGAATTATAAATTAAGCTATTTATTAAAATAACTAATTCATAATTAGTCTACTTAGCTTTTTTGCTGATTCCAAAAATAATGCAGCTTAAGGGTGCCATTCCACTTACCTATATGATAAATTTTGAATTATTTTTATAATCATAACGACATATAATCTCCAACTCAAACTCAGCTAATTAATAGTTAGATTTATTGACCTAGGTTCCTAACCACAAAGTTATGTAATTCCTAAAAATTAAGTTGGGCTAAGCTCGAATCTAAGACTTATTTTATCATCTAAGTTTCAAACCATCAATATCTAAGAGCAAATGGGTTAAACCCATTTAATTAGCCCACTAACCCGGTTCACTAAGTGAACCGGTTCATTAGAAGAACTAGGCTCTTCTTCTTTACCGGTGCCCTTGGACCGGCTCTTGCTAGCCCACCCGGCCAGCCATGGCGCCGCCGGAATATCACATAACTCCGGCCATAGCCGGTTCTAAACCTAGGTAAGGGTTCGGTTGACCCTAAGCCCGAAATCAGCCGTCAAACAAGGCCGTAGAAGCCTTTCCTATACAGAACAGGGCACGATCTACTTGATTTGATCCCCATCTCCGGCGATCACCGGCGACTCAAGTTAGGACCAGAGATAGAAGATGAGGTAAAGATCAAGGTCTTTACCTGCTTAACTTTGACGCCTGAGTGGGAGAAATGCGTCGGCAAGGGTTGGAATCAATGGTCTGTTTATGTTTTACCTGAATCAGAGTATTGATAAATCTGGTTAGAAGTCAAGATTTCTACTAAATCCCATAATAATTCCTGAGATAATTCGTTCGTGGGTCAAAAGAGAAGATAAAACTCCAAAAATTTCTAGTTCTTACCGATTGAAGGTCGATTAATCTCATGCAAGAAAAGCTCTTCTCCTTCTCTGTTTTTCAGCTTCCCCAAACCATCTACCGCGACCTAATCCCTTAAACGTTGGATCTAACGCCTTCTTTCGATGATTAGGGGGTTAAATAGGGGATTAAGCTGACTCTAAGGGACTCCTAAGGCTTGGATAAGCTTTATATAATCCTCAATCGGTTTCTGGAAGGATGACTAATTCGTCTCCTCACAGACTGGCTTCCTCTTCGCTCGATTTTTGGTTCGTTCTTTTCTTCTTTTAACCTGACTTGACCCAGACCGGTCAAGTGGGTCTGGTTGGATTGAAGTCGGGTCTCACATTTAGATTTTGATATTTTTCAGAATAGAATAGCAACTGCCATATCAACCATAACTAGCCCTTACAGTGGGAATTAATAGACAATATAGTTTAGTAATTTATTATTGATGTCATTGGGGCCAACTCAACCATGAAAATCTTCCAACAGAAGCATTAGGTTCTGACAAGTGATGCGAGGTATAACTTCGTTTTCATTCCTGCTAATCGACCAGTAAAAATTAGATCCATGTTAAGTGGAGGGAGGAATGGAATTCTTGTTAGGGCCAGGTCCAAAGGAAGAAATCTCCAAAGGGATCCAGAAAAATTCAAACTGATAGAACTAACCTTGATGGACCTGATCATATCTGTTCAAACTTTGATGGACAAAATGTTCGCCCAGAGGAAGCCATTCAGAGATTTTCCGCAGTCTTTTCTCTCCCCATTCCCCTGCATGGAGTGTCCCAGCGCTCTACTGAGTAAATTGCTTCATTGCTCGGCTAAGAGGGCCACCATTACTTGGCTATGATGGGAACCAAGCTAACGTCTGACGAGAGAAACCAAGCGGCAAACTCTGGAATAACGCAAGAGAACGTCCGCCACACCATCCTGTTCCCAAGAATTGCACCTTTGAAAAATTTTGGATAGGAAACAGTACCGAGCCATTGGCAGTATTCCAAGCACCATCCTGAAGCTCATAAGGTTCATTACCTGTGGCCTTGAACAATCATAGAACATGCATTTGTACTCACAATTTAAAAGTCCATCAATTACAATGATCCCATAAACTAAGATTCCCATTACTTAGTAAAACATAAAGTAGTATTTGCTCCAAGTATCCCATAGAATGACAATGTCTAGCTACATTACAAAAAGAGCTTTTAGCATGAGGGCCATCAATCCAAGATCTCTCCATCTCCCACCACCAAATTCACAACCTTCTATGCAGACTGGAACTTGAGGCAGGTGCCATGCCCGTAGATGAACTTAGCTGAGTGCTCTGTGTACACTTGAGTTTCCTTTGCCAGGCTGCCAATCCAAATCAGTCAGATAACATTCCTAATAACTCAACAGTGCAGGTTATAAGGAGATGGATGGGAGTCTTACGATTTCCTAACAGCTTTGCTTAAGATTGAGGCAGATGCAAAGGTCTTGCCATCAAGATATTTGCTCTCTCCTTTAATTCTCTGTCTCATCCTCGCATCCAATTCCTCCGCATCCACTGTTAATGGCGAGTCAGATGCCTGCATATCCATGCAAATGATCATGCTAAAAGCTCCAGTTGCTAAAATTACACTGCCAATGGTTACTCAACCAAGCAAGGAGAATCACAATTATTAGCTT
This sequence comes from Metroxylon sagu, assembly GCA_017589505.3. Taxonomy (NCBI): domain Eukaryota; kingdom Viridiplantae; phylum Streptophyta; class Magnoliopsida; order Arecales; family Arecaceae; genus Metroxylon; species Metroxylon sagu. The sequence goes on along the minus strand of JACVBY030000606.1, from coordinate 1,406,358 downwards.
TGGTGGCTTGAAGAAACCATCTAAGGGAAATCATAAGCCTTGAACACGCTAGATCTAATTAGCTACAAATGAGAATGTGGAGAATGAGATGGACGACATGTATACGTCCTACCATGACCCAGCCCCAAGTGTCAGCATAGGAAGGGATGTGAGCTGAGTAAGGCACAACATCTGCACACAAAACAGTAGTTTTCCATGTCAGTGATGAAGCTCTAAAGGAGCAGGAAGTAATTCAGAGCAGCCCAAGTCTTAAGGGAAGAATGATTGCTGGTTGAGTGGCTCTCATCACTGCATACATCTGAAAACTTGTCTCAGTGTGTTGTAGATGCAAGAGAAGACCTCTGTATGTGTAAAGACTCCTGCTGGCCCTGCCTGCATTAAGAAAAAGAATGGCACTGCATTCATATGCACCAGTCATCCAAGATTTTAGTAGAGACGAGTCCATAATGGCTTCCACATACCTGTGTCACAAAGATGCCGCCCTCATTAAGCTTAGGTTTCACTGTTGACTCGTAGAAGGATTTGGTGTAGAGTTGGTAACATGGACCTCCCTCAAGGGGATCGGCCAAGTCTCCTATGATCACATCAAAATGATCCTCACTCTTCTCCAGCTGAGCTCTGTATTTGCCATTGATTATTGATTAGAAAATTCTGAAGCTAACATGACAAACTATCTATTGCAGATTATATTGGCATCCCTAAAAAAACTGGCCATATAAGACAATGAATTCTACATGAGATCATATACTTGAACAGTGGATCTTCTTTTTCCTTCTTTTTTTTTTTTTCCAACTAATTGCTGCAAATCTCCTATACTAGGATAAGTTGGCGGTCTGCCTCTAAAAAATTGAGAAATAATACGAAGTGGAATTACTATTTGCTTCAAGATTTGAGATTACCGAGCATCATTAATGATGAGTTGAAGTCTTGGATCCAAGAAAGCATCTCTATTAGCAACCAAGTGTGATTTGCAAAAGTCCACCACTTCCTGCGAGGAAGACTTAGCAAAGATGTGAAGTACTGCAGCAACAGAATATATAGCCAGCCACATATAACTCAAAAGCCAGTGCTTCCGAACAACCAACTGCAGAACACGCTAAGCAAGTAAATTTAAGTTATCTGGTCAACACATTAGTGATCCCAATCCATGAAAGGGAGCATATAAAAAAGATTGTGTCGAATAGGATTTAACTAGTTATTAAATTTTTTTTAAAAAAAACCCAGAAAACATTAACACCAGAGAGAGAGAGAGAGAGAGAGAGAGAGAGAGAGAGAGAGAGAGAGAGAGATCATATAACTTCTGCAAACGACAGCATAAAAAAGCTCATGTCACTAAAGCATATACTAGCGAAGAAGTCCACTTGAATAAAACTTAAAGCCTATGAAAAAAAAAATCCAAAAGACTAATTTTATGTCGCATGGAAACAGTACAAACAAATCCAATCCGAAAAACGGATTCCGTATCTTAAAAGAAAAAAAAAAAAGAATTTCGTAATCTAAGAGGAATGTTACATGATATGATTTCCTGCAATAACTGAAAAGAAAATGTTTCAGCAACATAAAGCTAATATTTTTACCTCGTCTATGTCACACATTACCACCCTCTCCACTGTCCTGTGCCTGAGGATCTCTCTTGCAGTGGAACCTTCTCCTCCACCCATTATAAAAATCGTTTTGGGACTGTAAACAAGATCTCGTGTCACTCTATTTCAATGCTATTAGAAAGAAAACAAATACCGAAATCTCCCTTTTTCTATGAGAAAGAAACAAAGAAATCAGTAAGATGGTACTTTGCGTGGTGCAGAAGAGCTGGATGAACAAGGGATTCGTGGTAGATAAATTCATCTATCTCCGCGCTCTGAAGCTTTCCATCGATTACTAGAGCCTGAAAGAAATAGAGAAAGAAACCATTTTTTTTTATAAAAAAAACAAGGAAGCAAGAGTACACGTATCCTTTTTTATGTATAAGAGGTACGTATATTTACAAGAATAATATTAGTGCAACTGTTTAATACTCTGTACAGACCTTTCCAAAGGGTTTTGTGTCCAGCAAAGCAATGTCCTGATATTGAGTAGCTCCGGCGTGCAAGATGCTGACAATAAGGACATTTAGAGGAAAAAAAGGTCAAAATTAAAGTCTTTTTCATGAAGAAAAGATAATGTCCTTATCTATTCTCTTTGTTGCTGTGGTGTTTATTCAATAGTATGCTTGACCACTGGAATGTTATTGTTATAACCCTGGCAATTGAATAGATACTCAAAATCCTTCCATTTTTTTTAATACTCTCTTTTAGAACATAAATGTGTTTTACTTTGGAAAGCAGATCATTTGCAGAAAAAGGGCTAGGAAAAATAAGTGAAGGGAAAATATAATCCACTCCTACTTGAATAGCTCTCATGGTAATAATTATGATAGCATGCGTCCAAAAACAAATCAAGTGCTCCAAAACCACCCAGCAAAAAGGAGAGCCTTTTGCTCTCAGAGAAAGTGCACGCAAAAGTTTAAGACAGGACAATAAACTCCTCTCCGTTTCAAAAGCTGTAAATAAGACTTCTCTAACGAGAAAATTAGACAGTCTGTGAGTGCATACATTATTTGTTTAAAAACTAAAGAAAGAGAGATGATGCATGCGAAAATACCTATTGAGAGCATAGCACCATCTCAAGCTCTGTCCAATCTCTTCTTCATACCAACAACTCTTCCTCCCACCGTCCCCATGAATCCCATTCCCCTTCTCACTAAAGCTCGAGATATCACCCATCTCCCTCGACCAAACAAAAACCAACGAGGAAAGAACAGAACCCAGAGGACCCTTCTCTCCTTTCTTTGTTTGCCTGCAATGACAAAAGGAGGACGCTGGAAGAAGAGTGATACCGAGCTATCAACTTAGCAGACAGAGAGGGAGAGAGGAAGGTGGAGCGGGAGTGAAGAAGTGGGGTGGAATTTAAGGAGAGGGAGGGAGTGGAGTTGGCAGCGGAATCGACAAAGCGGTATGATTTCAAGCGTTTGGAATGAGATAGATCTTCATCATGAATTATGCTCTTCCCTTGGAGATGATAAAATAAAGGTGAGGGGCATGTTGCCGTGCTCTATTCTATTCAAGTGGGAGGGGGTAGGTGTCAAGCTGGGAACAATGCAGAGAAGGGGAAAGGAAACGTGCGGGGAATGCATGGGTCTTGGAATGAAAAGAGAACCCGGCTTCTGAGGTTGATACGAGGCGCCTGCTGCGCGTGGGCGAGAGATTTCTCGGGGATTGGCTGCGACCGCGCGGCGTTTTGTGATGGCCATCATGGCCGTGATGATAATGATATCCATCTCCTGCCTTGCCTTCTGACACCCGGATCGCAGCTGATTGAGCTCGCCACCGATTCCTCGGCAAAGCAAAGCATGCCCAAACGTCGAGAGTAACGGCCGTTACTGAGAAGTCTTCGACTTCGATCCAAGAGCGTGGTTGGACTAGCTGTTGGCCATAACGGTTGGCCAACTAAGAGTAAAATATGTGATATGACCGTTAATCTATTTAATATATCATAAAAATTTAAAATTATTGGTTATACCAAAGCAAAATTATTCTTGATATACTACGTAATTATTACGATGCTTTATTATTTTTATTTTATATTATATATTATAATATTAGATTGAATTATAATATTATTTATCATAATATATAAATTATAAATTTTTTTGAATAATATTTATAATGAAATAATTCATTAACTGTACTTTTAAATTATTTTTCAAGCCGAAAGTGCTTCGTCATCCTATCTTTAATCTTGAATATGATGCAAGAATTCATGTGAACAATGTTGCCGTCCATCGTGTCCGTTTTAATCTCTCTCTTTTTTTTTTTTTTTTAAGTTTGTTTTAGCTTTAATATTTAGTATAAGAGAGAGAGAGAGAGAGAGAGAGAGAGAGAAAAGCCATGCAGGCCATAGCAATTTTTATTAAAGGCAACCACTTAAACTAAACAAGTTCCATGCAGAAGCTCTTAAGGCGCAACACTTGATCTCGTTTTCCAATGATCTCATCCAAATGTAGGGTCCCCCTTTAGTCTGGCATTGCTCCAAATTCACTTTGAAATTAATGTTTATTTAGTTGTTTCGCTCATCCATTTTATTAACAAGCTTTAATAGAACTCATTTGAGGACACATCACACGCAGAAGTCTTATCAAGATATTACTTCAGGTGACAACTTAAATCATCCATCCTCCATGATTAATTAAGATTCGGACTTTGCTTAAGATAATTGTGGTCCTAGTTTCCATGAAAAATCCTTAAACTTGCTTTATTATTTACTCCTATATATTTTTTTTAAAAAATATATTTTTAGAATATACTTTAACAAATATTTGATATATTTATAAATTTGATTCAAATCATGAATATTAGTTAAAAATTTTTATTTTTAAGATTAATTAGTCATTTTATTATATCGAGAGAGAGAGATAAGCTTAACTAAACCTAAATCTGATTATCTTCTCAATCCTTATATTCATGCAGTTTATGAATTTTAAAGATGAAAAATATAAAAGATATATAAAAAAAATATAAGGTGATTTTGCATATAAATTTAAGGATAAAAAGTTGATCGGACTACATTCAAATGTAGTTTAGTTTAATTGTATTGGATTTAGAGATGAATTTTTTTAAAAATTTATTTTGAATCGATCAAAGTTTGAAGGTTTTATGCTGATTAAAGTGGAGTAGGTCAGGATAGTTTGAGTTGGATTAGATTAAAATTGCTGCTTCTACGTAGCATCCGGTAGAGTTTTGCCGGTTTACACGTACCCAAGAGCATCGCGCGGAACCTGAGATGGTTCGAAGGCGCTCACTGTGGCACGTCACCCGGACCCCTTTTAAATTAGTCCAATTATGTTCTGCCGCATGGCGTGCTTGGTTCGCTTTCCCGTTACAACGGAACGGTGATGTCTTAAATTACGGTCCTGGACCACTTCGGGAGTGCAAATGCTGTTAGAAGTCCATCAGCGGGTTCTGGAACAACTCGCTGCCGCGTGGCAAATGTTAAATTGTTCATGTATGTGCATACCGATGATGACGATGATGATGCGTGATTGCTTCGCATGATGATGGTGCAGGAAAACGGAGGGCAAGAAAAGCTCGCCAAGATTTTTTTAGAGAAAGAGAGAGAGAGAGAGAGAGAGAGAGAAATAATGGATATGCCTCGGCGAAAGGGGCGAGAACGGACGAGGGGACGGGGGGCGAGCGTGCCGCTGGCCATCATCATCGTCGTCAAGAAAAGGAAGCCAAGAACATTATTAATATGAAATCGAAATAGATGGCGTGCCATAGTAGGGGGCATGCCCTTATAATCACGCATCTCCATCTCCCTCGCCCTCCTCCCGCTATTAATTGCTACAGAGACCCAGAAAGAGCCATCACGGCACGGCGCACCCACTAACTCGAACCACCCACTGCTAAGTTTCGTGTTGTCACTTTGCACAAGCATGACATCACCCCGAGGTATTCCCCTGCTTGCCGGCTTCTCTCACCGAGTTTCCCCGAAACACCGGAGTCCAGTTCTCCCTCCCATCCTTTGGAATAGCTCCGGTGCTGTTCTCCTTCCTTTTTAAAAGAGTACACAAGGTAAAATATAATTGAAAGAAAGAACGATGCTTCTTACCTACTCTTATATATATATATATATATAATAAAATATGCCATGGAAGGCGTTAAGCAAGTTTTCATTTGAGCCAACAAGGCTTAGGCTGTGGAAAACCTCTGAAATCCCTCAGATTGCTAAGAAAAAGAAAAAAAGTTCATATTTTACATGCTTTTCATGTACATGTCAAGCATGTCCGATAAAGATTTTGTCTTTATTATGATGAGTTTTTTTTTCCCGTACCAGATCATAAAATAAAACTATTAGGACTGTTCTCACGTGAAAATATGATACTTGAAAGCTAAGAGCCACTAGAAATTGATCAGGTTGAAGTGTGGGGATTTGGTTTTATTAGAGTGGATGAACCTAGTTTTACCTTTCAAAGCTTTTGCTGTGAAAAGGTCATGGTCCAGCTCATTGTCTAATTGTTTGTGAAATTTGAATGGCTGATCTTTATGAAATTTATGGTCATATAGAATTATTAGAAACAGAAGCTTATCTGTGCGTCTTAAGCAAGGATAGCATTCAATAATCATTATATAATTCATCCATTATTTAGCAGGCGTTACTTGGTATTGATACTTTTTTTTCTTTTTTTTTTTCAATTTTTTGAATTTACCAATGAAGGAAAGCAAAAATTTATGACAGCTAAAAAAATAATTTTAAAAAGCCAAAAGAAACACCTATAAGAAGGGAGCAGCAGGATCAAAAGAGATTATATTAATTATCAGTTGGAATTTTTTCAACATGTAAGACATGATGAGCTTCTCATGGTAATTCATAATAAAGATGTTGAATGCTTAGAACAGTCAAATAATCTGACACCTAAAACTCGAATGGAAAATTTTGTCATCCATGATAGAATGAAAAATTTCTCACCCTGGCTTATCTAAATTACCCTCGAATATAAACTTGCAGGTTCTGTTGCTGGATTGGGATGGACCAGAGAGCATGTTAGTGTTTTGTGTTATCTATCTAAAGATTAGAAAGGTGTGCGAGATTCGCTTGATCTATATTTTATTTTATTGGGAATCCATGGTCTTGGGCTGGTGAAATGGAGAACATAGCACAAAGATGGCATCCACAGCTGTCCCCTGCCTGCTGCCATGATGAAGAGGCACCTCACCGCAGATCCGGGCAGCAAAGTCCCCCACTGAATCATGCCTCCCAAAAGGGTCATCATAACTCGACCATTCTAATGGCAAGTACCTCGCAAGTCACCAAGCGGCTTGTGCTGATTGACTGGAAAAGAAGAAGAGATATCTCTTGGAGATGCCAAAGCTTTTATCATCGTTCCAATTTTCCTTGCAATACGTTTAATAATGACAGGATGTGGGATCCCTTGGTGTTAGAAAAGGTTACACATTGCGTTATAGCAATTGAACCATTGTTGCAAGGTCTATGGTTTTAGTTATTCTATGATGCCATTTATTAAAATCATATCTATAACTCCTCAAGTCCATCTATTAGCACAATTAACCCATTAGAATTAAATTAGGGGTATTTTATAATGCGACGAGCCGGATCGTTAGTACTGGCGGGATTTCACCACTCTTACACTCAGATCGGCTTTGATACAATTTATATTTAATGCTTCAAATCCACCTGCTCGTCCAATTAACTCGTTAGTAGGTCGAAACCACGTGGTCCAAAAATTCAAGTAGAAGTTAATGGGTAGTAAATGAATTTGAGTTATAAATACATAAGACTTTTTTTTCCATCTAATGTGAGATTAAATTTAGGGTATCATAATGTGTGCTACATATCCAATTAGTTCTCCAAAGTTAACATCATGATATATATATATATATATATTGAGAATGATGTATTTGTATTATAGTTGTAATAATAATGATAATGTTGTTTGATGAGGCATATTAGTTGGTAATGGACAATTTTGTTATTTATGATCGCAAAACACGATTAAAAACTTTCAACTTGTAAACAAAAAAAAGTGTTGTTCTGTCTCATATTTTGATTTCCTTGATTCAACACATTTTCAATAAATTTTCGGAAGACCAGTGTAATTGGCCCCCTATTATGTGTCGCTTTTAGACTGTTGAATAAACTTAGATGAAAGCATGCTTAAGCTAAGATGGATACATGGTGAGTCCATCAACAGTAAAATATAAACCTATCTTTCATATATCCTCATAATTCTACATATCAAGATAATACCTATCACCATGCGGTCCTTTCTTAAAGGCTGATGGTACGATGCTTTATACGCTTTTTTTTTTCTTTTATTTTTTTCTATAATATTTTGTAGCATTTGATTTACTTTTAATGCATCAGATTAACTAACCGATTAATTAATTTAATTAGTAACGTGTATGATTAGTGCATGTAATTAAAATAAAATAAAATAAAAAATTATTACAAGATATAGCTGTAGAGAATACGTAAAGAGAGTTATTGCTAAATGTTTCGCCGTACATCAGTGACAGTAACATCTGCAGTGATAAAGACCGGACAAAGTGATCAAGAGAAATAGAGTCAGATTTATTATTACCATTAAAAAGGAAAAAAAAAAGAATAATTAAATTCTACTCGAAGCCTTCACTCGAAAAAGAAAGCAACGATCTTGTTAATGATAGAATTTATCTTTTTATTAAGATTTTGATTTAAAAAAATTTTGAAAGGATAATAATTTTTCTATTTTTTATCCTCTTTCTTTTGTTTGCTCTATTTTGGAAATGATCACATCCAAAAAAATCTCTCGTTAGAAGTCGAGACTAGAGTGTCTTTAGGATAGGAAGTGTAAAACTATTGGGTATTTATCGGAAACAAAAAAAATTAATTAGTTAGTAGAATAATTGATTTATCTGATAAAATATTAAAAATAACTCTATTTAAGGAACGGTTCAGATAACTCTAAAAATAACAAAGTACCATAACAAATCCTTCTAAAAAATGGTACAAAAATAAATCTGTAAACTTTTGCATTACTAGAGCATAGTAAGCGTCCCTTCTTTCGTATCACTTAGCGCTGTCTGGAATGAGAGAAAATAATTTCCCATGATAATCATAGAATCAAATATTAACATTCTTCTTCGTTAATCCTATAATTCCAAAATGGAGCATAAATGAGATTCTTGAAAATAATTTATCATGATTCAAATGTAGAAATTTTATATATTAATCAATTTGCTTAAAAATTTACATCAGAATATTTACTTCAAACAGCTTCCAAATGATAATGCCAGCATAAATCATTACCAACTGATCAAGATGAATGCTATTCATATACATGGCCTCATCACAAGCATCCTCTTTCTTTTAAAAATTGGAAGAGGGGACACGTCCAAATATTGTCATCATCATACCCATCTTAACATCGAAACTTATGAAAATAGAGTGAGGCTCAAGGTGTTTCATGCCGGTCTCAAAAAAATTTCTACCATCTGATTAGATTTTCTTCTTTGGAAACTTGATCTATGCACGCAATGGGGAGTTAGTAGCACAGACATGCCATGGGCATGTTGCATGGAAGGCCTTAATTACGATGAAGATAAATGAAATGGCATGACACGATGCCTAATGAATCGATGCGTGGTAAAAATGTTGATTAGAATATTGTTCCCATGGCATATTGGAGCTCATTGTTAAGGCATAAAAAACGTTCATTGCATCAGGATCAATCTCGGTATATGCATTAACATAGGTTCATCAGTGGACCGAGTAGGCGTGATCATCCCAACCTAAGAAGGTAACGCTGGAAAGAATTACTGCTGGTCGGTCACTAGACTCCGATGTATGGCATAAAGGAAATAAAAGTGGCCTGGCTTTAATCTGGGCTAACGTCGGCACTAGACTGATCCTTTTTGGCATACGCTCTCACTTGGACGGCTCCAAAAAAATCTCTAGATCATAATCATGCTAATTGTTGAACGTTACTGCTGCTTTTTCTTTTCTTTCTTTTCATAAAAATAACTAAGCTCAAATTTAATAACCATCCTTACTATTAAATTTTGATAAAATTTTTATAAAATAAATAAAAATACGCAACACCTATTCGACTAAATAAATGCTACACTTATTTAATAGAATAAATAATAGCATATTTAAAATAAATAATTAGTCTAAACTAATAAATAATCATGATAAATAAGAATGCCAGCAAACAAACAGAAATTATTAGATACGTGGCACATCCAAAGGAACGAAGTGCATGGATGAAGATGATATAGATGAAATAGACTCCTAATACCTATATGCCACGTGTCCAGCCTCTACATACATCTATTTATTTTTACAAAGCTTCTATTAGTGTCCATTCTGTAAGGTAATTATTTGCCATTGCTCTATAATATTTATGTTTATTCATTTTTTATTTCTATTCTGTTAGATTTTTTTTTTTTAAAACCGCTAACAATCATTAATGAGTTTCATTTTTGACTTTAAAATACATATAGATTTGAGTTCGATTATATGTGAATGTAGTTTAGTTTATTTATTTATTTTTTTTATTCTGTATGTATGTATGTTAAAAATATAAGTATTTGTGTCCATCATTATTGTGTGCTGTGAGGGATGCTTGTACCATTTGGTGAGAGTGGATTTTCTGTGGCCGATATCTCTTAGCTATTTCAGCTGCATCGCATGGGATAATCACTGCGCTGCTTCGAGGAAGGTCATGAGCAAGGATAATTCATTATAGTGCAGTGCAATAAACTGCAGCTTTTAAAATATCATTTGTTTTGAATAGATTTGCTTGGTCTAAGTTGCGTCATTGATGACAAAGAATGGACGAACTAAGTTATTTTTGCTCCATTAGTTCGGTCTGGCTGAGTTGGACTGCACTTGGTTAGGTTGCGTTGGGCGAGTTGAGTTACAGAGGTTGGTTGGTTGGTTTGCGGAGCGTCGGAGACCGCCGAATATAAAGTGACAGGATAATTAAAAACTCAAAGGTAAATTCGTCTTTTGACGTTTGACCCTTTGGGCGCTATTATTTATTTATTTATTTATTTATTTATTTATTTATTTATTTATTTATTTATTTAAGGGAAAAACTCCTCCCACTATGGTGCTCAGTGGCTCGGTGCAGTCCTGCGAATCTGATCAGATATTTAGCTTTCAACACACACTCTTCGACGCATTTTCAGCGAAGTGGACACAAAATGATCATTTTTAGATTCTATTTGGATTGAGAATAAGTGCGATTATCTCTCAAAGCAGAGGATATCCTACCAAGCATCCAAAAATATAGGTGGAGAATAAACTTATACTGTAGGAAGGAATAAGTATGTAGTCAAATGTCTGATTCTATTCCACCAATTTGACGAAATGGGTTCAGAGAAGAAAGCGGGAGAATAATTTGTTCTTCGTAACAAAATTCAAGCTATTATGAAATTTAATATACATCAAATACAATTTATCTCTACCTCTCCCTCCTTTTAAATGCTAAAGATACTTAATGGTAAGCCACAACTTGAATAGCCTTAATCATTTGTATTTATTCTTCGCTAAATAAAGAGCAAATTTATTTGTCATTTTGTTGGTGCTCTTATGGTTGGGAGAATAAAGTCACGAAAGATTTAAAAAAAGTTAAGAAAGAAAGTCCTTTTAATGTTATTTTATCATTTATATCATATTTATTATCACTTATTTGATTGGTTAATTAGATAAATTTATATTATTCTTTTTTTTGATAATAAGAAATTCTTACAATCTCGTAAAAAGAGTTTTTTCAGCATCTGTCTCTACTATTAGATTAAGCTGAGATAGAAAGTTGTCAGACCATATTTGCAACTTTTAACACCATGGGCCATGCTTGCCAAGAAGTTAGCGGCTTGATTGCCTTCGCTAGGTACATATTGATAAATGATGTTTCTTAGGGATGACATAATGGCCTTTAGGTTTCTTAATAAAGGATGGATATATATAGATTCATTAGTTATTCAGTTAATAACTATTACAGTATCACTCTCTATTATGTAGTATGTAGCAGAAAAACTTTGAACAGCTTTGTTTACACCTCACCCAGCAACTAGTAACTTTGCAATCAAAATAGAAGGTACTTGAATTGAAATTGATTTAGCCAATAATATCTTTGTTGACCAATCTTTGATTAAGAAACCAACACCAACACTATAAACTTTTATTGAACCATCAAAATTGATTTTCAAGACTATTAATTAAAAGAATTATCATGAAATGAGTTGTTTGAGAAGGATTCATCGAAGAATATGGAGAACAATCCTAAATGTTAGAAATAGAAGAAAGCTTATTATGATTCACAAAGAACTTCTGAGCTTGCTCAAATGCTCCAAAAGGATGGCTACTCACTTGAAATTTATGTATTGAAAAATAAACTCATTCCTAGCCTTTCAAATCAAGCAAAAGAGATAAATTAAAATTGTTTAAATAAAACTCACACTCAAGCCTTTTGGAGCAAAAAAAATGAAATCCAATTTATGTACGATTGATTGAACTTTAGGTACAAAATCTCAATCATTTTTAACAATAGTTTGGATTGAGGGCAAATCAAGAATAGATGATCTTTAGTCTCCTCTCCATGATTACATTGGACGCAAACAGGTTAAATAAATAAAATCTGACCCTGTCATTCTAGAAGATGTGGGAAGACCATTTTTAGCCAACTAAGATGAGCCTTTTCTTCCAAATTCTAGAGATATCAGGATTACTTAAATGACTTATTCACTTTTTAATAGACATCCAAACACAAGTTATCTGCAGAATGAGCTTAATCCTCCCAATAATACTTGAATAAGTTTTTTCTCTTTTTTGTTTCAAAAAATTTATCCCATAATGAAATAAAGAGTATAAAGCTTCCCATGACACTTTTATACATTGTGAACACATTTTGATCTCAAAATATATATAGGAGGCAGGGCATCAATGGAGCATAGATTAGAAAGATCAATTTTGTAATCTAAGAAACTACAAAAATTAGAAATTTATATATTTGAGTACCAGATTATAGAAATCATATTTATTTTTTTCAAAAAAAAAAAAAAGTAAAACGCTTACCATTTGTAAATCTCTTCTTTAACATCAATTAGATATCTTTTTTTTTTTAAAGATGTTTCTGGTTTCAACATCCAAGTACCGCCCAATAAACAACTACTAAAATTATGATTTTAAAATTTGAAATATCTGATCCCATTTTAATCATTTAAAAAATCAGAGTATAACATATAACTACAGCATGATGGCCAAGCACCAACTCAAACCAGCAACACCACCATAAATATCATCAACCTCTTAATCGCACGCAAGGCAAGAAATTCCCCTTGCAACCAAAACCAAATAAATATTACAGAGAAACTTATCAACGTTTCATGTAGCATATGAATATTAAAGGAGAGAGAGAGAGAGAGAGAGAGAGAGAGAAGCGAAATCATAAAATACGCAGCTACAAACATAACACCATCGCCAACCAGCCTTAGCCAGCTCACAAATCATACACCTGCTTGCCTGTGAACTTGACCTCGATGGGATTCGCGTTCTTCCCAATGGAGCGGAAGTTCTGGCCGACGCCCTGCCTTCCCGGGTTCACCTTCTCCGGGTAAACCCCGTCCTTGGGGTGCAGGTACTGCACCTCTCCGTTGGGGAACACCCGGTAGAACTGGTAGTTGATCTTGTACTTGGACCGCAGCCTGGTGCCCAAGGCCAGGCACTGCTCCTTGCGCGCCAGCTTCAGCAGGTTCGGCCCCTGCCGCATGATGGCGGCGCCGCCGGTCGGCATCTCGAAGATCTGCTCCTTGGGGGAGTCCCACGTTATCACGTAGAACTCCTCCACCTGGGCCTTGCGGAGGAGCCCGCCGGTGCTGCCGCCGAAGATCGGGGAGGGGGTGTTGGGGTCGAGCTGCGGTGGGGTGAAGCCGGCGGGGGCCTCGGGCGCCTCCGCCTTCTCCTCGGTGGCCGAGACTTTGAAGGTGGCGTTGCGGGGTGAGGCGGAGAGCGTGAGGGGTCTCGGGGTGGCGGCGAAGGGGGAGTTGGTCCATGGGATGGCGGCGGAGCGGGGGGCGGCGGGCTTGGAGGCGGGGAGAGTGGGTGGGGTGAAGAGGGAGGCTCGGGTTGCCATGGCCATGGAAAGGGGAAAGAGTGGGAAAGAGTGTTTGTTGGGATGGAGAGTGGGTTGAAGTGGGGGGAATGGAGGAAGGGGGGAAGGTTTTGTGTGGAGAGAGTTGGGATGGGTGGTGGGGTGGGAAGCGGATAAGGTGATATGGGTTGGACCAATGGGAAGGGGTGATCTTGATACCTAGTCTTTCCCGCACCACATTTGCTCCTCAGCCCTCCCATTTCGTAATTTGTTTCCCTGGTCGTCGTATCCAGAGCTATTTGTTATTTGGAATTATGGTCAAATGGGAATGCCGACGACTAGACTATTAGTTTGACACCTTGATGGATGGTTGGATATCCCGTTATTAATCCTTACGTTTGATCAGGGATCTAGTTACATGCTCCATTAATTGGATCTCCTTCATCTTTTGCCATCTAGTTGACGTCGTACTTATCAACCTTGGCACGTAGCATCTAGGTTGCATGTCTGTGTAATTTGATTTTGATTAAAATTATCAAGAAATATGAGCACTCAATTGAATAGCTATCAGACCGGAGAGAGAAACTTTGAACATCATTTAGTGGAGCAATGGAGCAAGCAAGGCTTAACACCTAATTTATCTGTAACAATATATATATATATATATAAGGACTCTCAAATACAGTCTGCTTGCAAGATGTTGCTCAGCATAGAGTAATCTAAACACCGAAAAAAGGGACTACCACTTGTAATTAGGACCTGCTTACATGTAGTTAGTTATAGGCATCTAAATGCATCCTATTGATGTACCAGTGTTAGTTACTGGCCATGTTAGCAAGTAAACTGTGCTTAAATAGATGGTTTACAAGTATAGCATTTTAGGGTGAAATGTCTTTGTGTTGCAGATCTTAGGATGGATTTTGGATGCAACAACTCGTCACACACTAGATGCGTAAGACATCTAACAACCAGAATGTTCATTCATCCAAAGAAATTATAAGCTAACATTTTATAGAAAATGGGATAAAAAAGTTCAATCAACAAGATTTTTATTACAATTTAGATGCCATAAAATAAAATAAGTCTTTAGGCTACCAATAAGCTTACTTAACTCATAAGATAATTAGATTGGCTAACAGATACTGCTTCTACCAAGAATCTTTTTTTCATTTCTTAGTTTCTAAAAAAAAAATTATAAGATAATTTTATAAGTCCACACTCAGCAAATAGCAGTAATTGTAAACTTATAACTAAAAAAATTAATACTTTTAAAACTTTCATGAGCATTGCATTTCATTAGAATACTTAGAATTTTTAAAGTATTTATAAACCGATTTTTTATACTTTAATATGTCATTATTTCAAATTTTCATATCATTATAATCAAGATTTACCTGTCTTCATTTGTTAGAGTTTTCATATCATCTTTAATCATGATTTTCATATCATAATTTTAAATTTACATGTCATCTTTTTACAAATACCCTACGGTCACGAATTACAATTACATATATCCCTATGATAGGATCAAAGCACCGCAATTAATTCTATGAATGAGAGTATACCATCCACATATATACCTCGTGGGAGTGAATTCCAGTATCAGTCATCAAGTCATATCATAGTGGACCGACAGTGTTATATTTTATCATTCTGTATTCATTTATACTCAAGTATTTCATTATTTAATTATTCATATAATTCTTGAAATAATGATACATATATTATTAGTGGTTATTATTATTTTTATTTTCATAATAATACAAATTTTTAACTTCTACATTCTACCTATTTAAATAAGTGATTTTTCATAATAACTAATTATGCAGAAATTATAACAAAATAATAATTATTAACATTCAATTAATAGTGCAAAATTAAACATGAACAATATTTAGAAATTATATATACATATATATTTAGAATTAAGTAATTTATTAAACTTATTAATTTATAATTAGCCTACTTATCTTACTCGCTAATCCACCAGATGGGATCAAATTAACTTGGTTGCTTGTTACCAGCATCACAATATTTTAATTTTAATTTTACAATCAAAATCATGATAGGTAATATTAAATTTTCAAATAACCCTCCTAGCCTAAGCGTGGACCTAACCCTTAAAACACTTGGATTTGATTGGACCAAATCGTGAGATAAGGTCTGATTAAACCTAGGTCTCAACCTAGACTAGGACTTAGCCTACCACAGATCACTTAGGATTGGTTTAAATTACAAGGTTATTAACCAAGTTAAATCATCACCAAAGCATCCCAATCTTACTTGGATCAAGCTAACCCACTTATCTTACTACCTAAACCAGGTTAAACTAATTCCCCAACTTAATCCTTTAGCCACTGTTCCATAAAACTGGGCCTAGCATCCCATCCATAAAAGAGAGTTCTTAAGAGCTCTCTTTGAGACTGCCTCTTCACCGGCTAATTGGAGAAGATCGGCGGAGAATCCTAGCCGGCCAATCCTTCAAGGCACCGGACGTGGCCGGAAATGGATTTCCGATGAAGGTTCGGCCTTGCCAACCACCACGCACGGTTGAAGAACCATGAGGCCAGACAACCTTACCTGAAAATCGAACCCACGCTCACTGATTTACCCACGAAATTGGAAAGATTCCAGGTCCAACCTTGCCTATTTGCTGTTCCTTGGCCGGAGTAGAACTCCGACTAGGTGCCGGCCCTTGGCCTTCAGCCCAAGCACGACAATGAGCCGTGGAAACCTCCACCCAGGAGGCGGAGCAACCGGCCCTAGGGAGACAAGGATGGAGATTACCCAAGGCTTAAAGTGAGGTTTGACCTCTTAGTATAACAACCAGGGGAAAAAGGTAAGGTTTAGTTGCAAGATATCCAGGGTTAGGGTTACTTCACTAATTTATACTTCTTGGATGGGAAATACAACGAAACTAGGATCAAACTTGGTCTTCGAAGCCCAGTGGATTAGCCATCGACGCGTCGAATTAAAAAGGAACAAAGCCCACACGAGACCCGGACGGAACCAGCTGTCCTATGACCGGTCTCATCCACTATGCTCGGCTATGCATCTTTATTGACCCTTTAAGTCGGTCGATGTAGGTTACAACCAAGGGCCTAAACGCACCATCGGTTAGGTGATCTTTCCGATCTCCCACCACCGGCGTCCTCGTCGGCGTTCCGATGTCCAGCGGCGGCGGACCGGCGGCGGCGCCTCCTCCCCCCTACCGTCCCTACCGCCTGGCCCGCACCCTAACCGACCACACCCGGGCCGTCTCTTGCGTGAAGTTTTCCAACGACGGCCGCCTCCTGGCCTCCGCCTCCCTCGACAAGACCGTGATGGTGTGGTCCTCCTCCTCGCTGACCCTCCTCGCCACCCTCTCCGGCCACTCCGAGGGCGTATCCGACGTCGCCTGGTCCTCCGACTCCCACTACGTCTGCTCCGCCTCCGACGACCGCACCGTCCGCATCTGGGACGTCCGCTCCCCCGCCGGCGAGTGCGTCAAGGTCCTCCGCGGTCACTCCTCCTTCGTCTTCTGCGTCAACTTCAACCCCCAGTCCAACCTCATCGTCTCCGGCTCCTTCGACCAGACTGTCCGCCTCTGGGACGTCAAGACCGGCCGCTGCGTCCACACCATCGACGCCCATGACGACCCCGTCACCTCCGTCCACTTCAACCGCGACGGCTCCATCATTGTCTCCGGCAGCCACGACGGCTCCTGCAAGATCTGGGATGCTGCGAAAGGGACCTGCCTCAAGGTCCTCATAGACGATAAGACCCCCGCCGTCTCCTTCGCCAAGTTCTCACCCAATGGCAAGTTCATCCTCGTCGGCACCCTCGATGATACCCTGGTAAAATTCTCTCTCGGATTGATCGATTGATTGAAATCTATGTTAGTTAAAGTTTTCTAAGAAAGATTTTGCGGAATCCGTTGCCCAAATTCCATCTTTTGGTTTTGGAGAAGTGTTCTGATTACTTCGAGCTTCATAGATTGGACCATTGCTAGTTTTTCTATGGCATTATCAGGGAATCTGCCTCTATAATGAGCATTGCTGCATGCTTTTGCTTCAAATCTGAATAGCTTCTGAAAGATCGATTTTACTGTTTTGATCGGGCTCGTAAATATTGCAATTTGTACACGCCATCTGTTTGATGAATTTCCTTATATTATGGATGACTTTGAATCCTGTTTGTGCCATTGTATTAACTCCGGCAGTTGTAATCACCAGGTTTTTACTCTTACTCTTCGAGCTTTAAGCTGCTTTATTTGTTTCCTTCACTTCTCCTAATCGAGCCAAGGCGAGGTATTTAGGGCGAAAAGAGAATGTAACCACCTGTTTCTGGTGACAATATTGATCACTACTAGAAAAAGATTGAGACCCTTCCCTGCCATTGTACTATGATTTGACTGTAAGAAACACTTAGTCTAGTGTTAAATTTCTGGTTGATCAATGAAGGATTGTTTCTTAAGCATGAACTAGTGCATTGGTGGTGAATAGGGGGCGAGATTACCATTGATGACCACAGTCCAATTAGCTTGGCAACTGGAGATTCCTTTTGGATCTTGGCTTCTCCTTGAGTTGGGCTGGCATTTATTACTTCTCTAGCACCCTTATTTTTAACATGACCTTAATTTGTAAGATCTGGCCAATTACGAGTCAGCTGCCTCTTTTTGTCTCAAATTTCTCTAGTGGCAAATTGATTTACCTACTCTCACCTATTCTGATCATCTATTGGTTTTCTCTAAATAAATTTACATGTCTATGAATTTGTATGTTTTAGCTTGCCCTACCAGTTGGGTTGTTCAGATTGCTTTTTTGTTCCACCAACTTGACATTCTACCTCTTCGGGTTGTTACTGTCCTTTGCTAGGAAGTCTCCTTTCTATCCATCTGTTGAGTTGTTTATGCGTTCTGGCAATTTTGGTAGTTTCAACCAGTTTCATCAAGAATCAACAATTTTTTGTCAATTTCAGTTTTTTCAGCCAAAAGTGGCATACATTAGGCTAAGAGTTTTATCTTGGGGTCATCTCTGTTTTCTCCCTTCCCCTGAGTTGTACCTTGATTCAGCCCTAATATAGAAGACCTTTAAAGTTCTTGGAGGCCTGCAAGAAAGATTAAAATTAATTATATGGAAGATTTTTGTTCATTAGGAAAAAGGGACAAGATCTTAACACTGAGAAGGTAAGGTATTTCTAGGTTTCTAGGATTCTGGTATATTTTAATATCAATTATTCATTTGATAGGAGTGTTTCTCTCTGATTTTGGGAATCCAGTATTGCTGTGGTGATATCTAACAAATATGATTAAAACAAAACAGCACTAATGGGTTTCTGTTCTTCCTTCATAAACAACAATAGATTGACTATAGAATCATGCTGCTTCATGTTAAACTTTTTATCTATTTCGTATCCTACAAATATTTCCACTTCACCTCCAGTTGGTTTCATCATATAGTTGAACTATATGGACATCCTCTGTAAAAGGTCAAAGAGTGTGTTTATGAACCTCTGCTTGTTAATGCAAATTTGTGGATGATCAGCCACAACAAGTCTTCAAGTTGCTTTCTTTTTTTGTCTGGATGAATCAAGATTTTGACTAGTGTTATCTTCTTCACCTATCTTTCTGCCACATTTCACTCCAATTTACTGCATACTGTATATAGCCTCTTAAAAATGGTGATGCCAATTGAGTAAATTGGAAATACGACTTTTTTTCCAACTATTCTGTTTAAGGAAGATGGAACTTTTGTTACTTTATAATAATGGGAACTCATCTACATGGTTATATGTGTTTTAAACTTTTTTAGCAAATATATCTCTACCTTCTCTGATATTATTTGCATACTGCTCGTATGGTCTAATCTATTAGTGTTTACGTTTACATTTTTTTTCCCATCACTCATAATCAGATTATGTTGTATTCTTTCTCCTTCTTTTCTAGGACTAACTTGGTCGATCTTTTACCCCTTTGCAGAAGCTATGGAACTACTCCGCAGGGAAGTTTTTAAAGATATACACTGGTCATGTCAACAGAAAGTACTGCATCATGTCCACATTTTCTGTGACAAATGATAAATACATCGTCAGTGGGTCGGAAGATAATTGTGTGTATCTATGGGACCTGCAAAGCAAAAATATGGCTCAAAAATTGGAAGGCCATGCAGACACTGTCATTTCAGTATCCTGTCATTCTACTGAAAACAGAATTGCTTCTGCTGGCCTTGACAGCGATAGAACAGTGAGGATATGGATTCAGGATACTGCATAAAGCTAAAAAAGACTAGGGCATAGGTCAAGGTTATGTCATTAATTGCTCAGCATACATGTAAGACAACTAGTTTCTCTTCGGTCTTAATATCATAATATGGATTTTTTCTTTTCATCATTTAGTTTTGTATGCATTGATGCAGTATATTTTTTATCCTAACTTGTTATATCCATTACCTTTAATATTTTGCTCGTATTGCATTTTCAGCTTTGTGCATGAATAGAGGAGCATATGACATTTGATCTCATGAACTGTGCAGAGCATTCTAATTAAAGTTTCCCCCTAACATGCTATTATTCTAATTAAAGGTTCGACATCATCTTATCTTTGCATTTCCTATGTTGAGGCTTGCAGGTGGTTGTTCTGAATTGTTAACTCCAAAGAAGAGATTGAAGAATTAAGCTCGTGATGATTGAAAGAGTGGTCCTTGCTGCACTATAACACACCAACTCTCTTGAATCTTTTAGAACCTATGCTATTATTCTTCCTTTCCAAGCTTCAAGTTCACACGCGCGCACAGATTTTTTATCTTTTACGCCATTGGCAGTCAGGGTGTTATAGGTCTCTTGGATTTGTAGTGATTTTAATTAGGGATTTTGTGCATCTCAAAATAAAATTTAGGTTACGAGTGATGAGCTGAGGCTTTGCCGATAGCTTGGTGAAGTGGGTTGGGCTCAGGGATACAGGAGTCTGGGTTGGCTGGAAACCTGTCTGACCAAATAAATTTTTCTTGATTTGAATAAGTGCGTGATATAAATCGCATTCCCCATTGTAACCTGCCACAAGATAGATCAATCCGAGATGCCCTCGACCTAGAGCTTCTTGTTAGGGCTTTCATAAATGATAACATATTCTTGGTTAGTTGTCATATAAATATAAATCAGACATTAAACAGGTGACACGTTTTAAGGAGGTCTGTGCATCATTTGTCTCTTAATAATCAAAAAGCATGTCAATTTGTCAAGTTAAGAGGGGGTCTTTCGAGGCAGTTCCATTTCCTATCTAGTTAAAAGAAAAACTCATAATCAGCCAGCCTTCATACTTGCCCAAGTTGAGTTGAGTAGTTCATTGACTGCCTTTAACTAGTGAGAAGAGTTCTCTTGTGCCCAGATTTGTTTTTCTTGTAGTCTCGGCCTCCTTTTATAATGCTGAGATCTCAGGGGCGTGGCGATGTCCAGGGCTGGAGATGTCACATGTGTCTGTTGCAATGAAGTATGGTCCCACGCAGTGACAGAGATACCAAACTTGTACAATTAGAAGAACATCCAAATCCTTCTTGGAGTCACGATAAGAAGCAAGCATACAGTCTTAAAGTTACGAAAACATCAGGGATTATTTTAGAATGCATGGAAATTTCAAATATTCTTGATTTATTTCTTATCTATTTTCAGCCATTGATAATTTACGCAAAGCTGCTTCGAGACTTGTTTCTTCTAGGAATTGTTGGTGCAGTTGGGCCAGTGCACTTGCTTGTTGGGCTTGGTCTTGATTAATGGATTGCTCTCAAAGAAATTGGAAGGCCGAAGTTCAAAGCCACCACTCAACATTGGCATCAAAGGGAAATCTTCTTGGTAAGGGATGTGATGCAAACCGACCGTGTACCATAGTACAATATCTCTATTCTCAATTACTCGGTTCCTGCATTGGATTATCCATAAAGATTAAGGTCAATCATCACGTAATATCAGCATTTAATGCAACAACATTACAAAGACTATTTGTTGGTGGGAAAATTGATTTTTTTTTTTTTTTAATGTTAAGGTACGATGAATTGATGTTAATAAGAAATGCAACACATCCAACCAAATTAATCAGATAAAGGAAAAGATAAAAATTAATCTTTATTCATTAAGAATTCTAAAATCTTTTACTTCTTAAAATTAGGATTTATATTTAAGTAAATTTATATTTAAGAAAATTTATATTTTTTAACTATTCAATATAGGATTATTTTTAGAGTTCTAAAATTTTTAATTATTTAAGTAATTTCCTACAAAGTATAGATATATAAATTCTTTAGAGTGTACAGCTACACTTTTTCGATTTTTGCATTGCATAATTTCTTGAATTGCTTAAAAAACCCTGCACTCTTTTAGCCCATGCGACCGAGGTCCTTGTATGTGTATATATATATATATTCATTCCATTTCATTTATTTTTGGTTGCATTGGTTTTAATCTTTCAGAAATGACCAAACGTAAGAGTTCAATAACAGCTCTTTAGTTTCGATTGAGGTAATAAATGATATTTGAGGATCAATTTTTCTCAAAAAGAGAATTCTTACTTGATTTACTTTAAGAAGATAGATATTTGCGGCTGTGGTACCTTCGTAAAACTTACTTTTATGCTTATCATTAGAGCATATTCTGAAAAAACTGAGATGAGCTGTGAGATAACAAATTGACATGCTTGCCTAAATGACCTTCATGCAATTGAACCTTGATCAACTCAAATCAAGAACGACCTACTAATCTTATATATACTTTTTTTTAAATCAAAAATACTGTTTCCGGTTTGATGTGTCAATGGATCCAGCTGTAACCAAATTTTGTGCTAAGTTCAATAATTGACTTACGAGAATATTGTGCCCATCCAAACTTTGACCAATGTCACTATATTGGTATCATGACGTGTTTTTGTATCTAAGCATAAATCATATGTTTATCTAAACTATCTCGTCCAATGGCTCCTACTCTTATTCGGTTGTCCTTGTTATTATTACTATTATTATTTTAAGGATGTATCGATGTGCATCATATTTTTAAATCGTCTTCCATGCTTACCTTCGGCTCCATGCGGCCAAGTTGTCGTCACCTCTGCTCTCGTCCGTATAAAGCCCGGCGGCCCACTTCTCTGTCTTGTTGTATGCGGTCACCCACACCTGCTTCTTAGAGTAGCTCGCCCTTATCTGAGGATAGTCGTCATCTGTGAGCAGAGAGTTTGCCGTCGCCCCGCTACTGATGAGCCGGTAGCCGACGCTGTTCCCTATCCTGGTCTTCTTGTTAGGATTAACCACCAGAAGCTCAGCTGGCTCCGAAACGATGTCGATACGCGCGTCGGCTTCGGTCTTCGCCGTTTCTTTGTGGACGGTCCAGTAGCTCTTCCTGGGCGTGTCGCCGTCGGTCACCCTCGCCGTCTTAAGCTTGGATTTCACGAAGGAGTTGTTGGATCCATCGATGTCGAGGTCGAGGTAGTAGGTAATGAAATGGTCGTGGTAGACGCCTATGGTGTTGTCCGCTATCAGAGTGCCATGTTCTTCGCGCGTTATTTGGTCTGCATGGGTGTACGGCGTTCCGCTGACTTCTAGGATTCCTGTTAGTGACACCTGCAAGCAAGTCAGAGGGAAACAATAGCGACATCATGCATCCAAGGAATTCCTCTTGGGTGTTCAGACTTAGGTATGAGTTGTATGTACGAATGATATTTTGTCTTATAAGGAAGGAATGGGAGCAATAGCACTGGCATTTGCCCAAGGGGGTTAATGTGTTTGATGCTGGGCACTCGGCTCATCGAATTTATCATTAGCCAGCTCGAAGGTACGCCGGCATGAGAAATGAGTGCGTCCGAGAGCAGTTGCGTGCCACTAGCTGGCGTCGGACTTAAGCCTGTGGACTAAAGAACCTCAGACTGAAAACAGGCAGTTCTTAATCTGATATCGAAAACAACGGAATTCTTTTTGGCCTTTCAATGAAGTTTCTTAGGTGAAATGAAGTTTCTTGACGACTTCCAATGTCCATTTACTAGTGCTGAGATAGAGACTTGAATAGAAATATTATTTGTGATGTGATCTTAGCGGTAGACTAGTAAAACTCTAGCTCGAAACCTTACCCCAAGTCTGATAGAGCCGCTAGTCTTGAACTCCCAATCGATAACGTAGTCATAGTTTGCAACCGTGGACACCATCCTCACAACCAAGCTCACGTCAGGTCGAACCTCCGTAATCTGCGACACACCACCAAATCCAAATACAAAACAAAGAAAGCCACTCTTAATGGACACTTGCATGTAGAGAACTGAAGACTCACCACTTCTCCAAGAATCCCAATCTCGGTGTGCCGCCAAGAAGCATCTCCGGCGTAGCGCTCAAACACGCACAAAGCATTCTGAATCGGGACAGGCTTACCATCCCGGTCAGCATTGTAAACGTCCATGAATGCAGCATTGGTCGGGCAGTCATCCATGGGCTTCAAGGAAGACATTGAAAGCCCGAATCCAAATTCCCCGGCATCGAAGAATGTCTTGTAGTACCATTCCTCGGATGGATCCATGTATGGGACGAAGAGTTCTGATACGTAGCCTCTATACAGCACTTGCCGGTAGGTGCCGCCGTCTATGTCCTGAATAGATGCTAGGGAGATGATGGCGCCAGCCCGAACGTCATAGCTCAAGTGGAAGGCCCAATTGGCCCACCTGTGATAAAGACAGTATTGGAGTAGTAAAATAATCGTTAAATTTTATGCTAATTGAAAACGGCCCTTGGAAAGAGTCGTTATTGACTATGTAACATTCTATCTATCATATTAATTCTCTATAATTTTTAATTTTTTTATCTCAATAATTATGTATATTAAGAAAATAATTAAATGTATACTCATCTTTATTTTATGTAGTAAAAAGATAAATATGTACAGTGTGAAAGTAAATTAGTATTAAAAGCTTTATAAGATGGATCAAACCTTATGATTTTGGTTAATAAAAGGTTTTTTCATTTTTAAAGAGCGGTCAATGAGAGGACCATTTGATAAATTCGTCTTGAATTTTTATACAACTGGCTTGGCCCACATGCATGACGGCCTGGTGGGACTTCTACTCTTCCAAGCGTCAGCAAGAAATAGGTGACAACTTTTCAGGAATGCAGATTTGTTTGGCAGCGATGAACTCGGCTTGTATACACATGGCCTAAATTTAATTCAAAACAAGCATCCAACGGCAACTAAGTTTAGGGCCTCCTAACAACCAAGCAGTTCTATATCTGGTCCTCTGTCAGGTGTGTTTTTAGTGAGTGTTAGCATTGGTGAAAACTTTAGATTTTACAAATCTAAAAATATAATTGATAATTCTAAAATCCTAAATATGCCTGCACAAACAAATTAAAATAAATCATATTTGATTTAGCCGTAAAAGTTTTATAACTCCTTTTTCTATTGCTAGTCTTAATTAAATTAT
This sequence comes from Metroxylon sagu, assembly GCA_017589505.3. Taxonomy (NCBI): domain Eukaryota; kingdom Viridiplantae; phylum Streptophyta; class Magnoliopsida; order Arecales; family Arecaceae; genus Metroxylon; species Metroxylon sagu. The sequence continues at coordinate 1,381,306 of JACVBY030000606.1, read as the reverse complement.
GTGTATAGTAAAAAAGAAGGCCTTTCTATCTACAAGAAGAAAAAGTATTATGACGCAATGTGTTATATTATTTATAGAATGGAAATAGAAAACTTCTTTCTATAGTCAACTTAGTTAACTTATGAGTGTGCTAAAGAAGAAGGTTTTGTAATTTATAAGAAGTAAAAGTATTATGACAAATTATATTATTTATAGAATAAGAATAGATTTTTTTTATTTATTTTGATACAATCAATTAAATTAAGTTATGTGTGTGGCAAAGCAAAAACATCTTTCCATCTAATGTAAAAGTATTATGTTAAATTATAATATTTATAGAATATATATATATATATATATATATATATATATATAATTTAATTAAATTATATGTGTCATAAGAAAGAAGGGTTTTTTGTTATCTATAAAAAAATAAAAATATTTCTAGAACTAGAACAGAAGCTTCTTTCGTTACTCTACCTGTTAAAGGGCCGCATGAGGGAAAATTTTTCTAACAAGCATTGAACTAAAAAAAAAAAAAAATTCAATTATGGAGGGAGGGGAACTAGTATCGAAACCTGATCATGTGGCCATCGATCTTGAACCCCTTGCCCTCTGGCTGGACCAACACCCCGGGCTTCGTCTTCGGGCCAAAGGGGGGCTTCTGCTTCGACGCTCTGTAGTCCGTGCCGGCCGACTTCGGCACTGGAACCACGAACCTGTCCTCATATTCCACGATCTCCATGGCGTCCAAATCGACCACCACCGTTATCCCCTCCAAGGGCCTCGCATAGAAGTTCACGGTATCTCCCGCCAGGAAGCACAGTATCTTCAGCAGCCTCTTTCCTTGCTTCACCTCCCCAAACCACCCTACACTGAAGGTGGTGCACATCACGTCCTTCAACTCCTCCCCTCTCTTCTTCACCGACTCGATGAACGGTGTGTAATTCAACGGCAAGAGAGAGGCCGCTCCTTGCTCCTCGAAGTTGAGCATGGGATATCCGAAGCCATTGTAGACCTTGTCGGACGCGATGGAGTGATTGGTGATGTCCACGTGGATTTCATGTGTCCGCCGATCGGACCGAGCGATGACGAAGGCGCGGCGCGGCGGGGCGGCATGGCCTGATAGCCAGGAGTGCACCTCAGGCTTGTCAGGCTCGTCCAAGCCGACGTATTGGAAGGTCAGCGGTTTTGATGAGCCGTGGTAGGAGTTCTTGATTATGCGGCGGATGGTGGAGATCTCAGAGGGCGTGAGAGGGTCGAGAGGGTGGAGCGGAGCCGAGCTCAGGGAGAGGCTCGAGAGGAAGAAGAAGAAGAAGAGGGTGATAGATTTTGGAGCCATGACCGGAAGAGTGAGATCCAGACGCGGGTTAACCGCGAGAATTTAATATAAAGGGGTAGTTGGCTAGCGGCAACTTTTAGTCTTGTTGACTTAAGGCACTGTGTGCATCACCCATTACGGCAACCTCTTAAGCAGCTGCCAGCTAATCCAGGCCCAAGTTCTATCACTTCGGATTCCTCCACACTCTTGTCAACATAAATGAAGTAAGACAATAGCATATAATTAATATATATAACATTATATTGCATAATGGTGTCAAAAAAAAACATTAATGGTCAAAAGGAAAGAAACTTATTATTATTATTTTTTTAATAGCAACAAGTGTAATTAACGTTTTAGATAAGTTGTCGCTCTACCATCAGCTTCTAAGATGGTCTAAAGTCCCATCAAAAAAATCAATGGTCAAAAGCTTACCCTTTTTTTTTTTTCCCCTTACTCTTTGCTTTATATCCTTAAATCCGTGTTAGGTGAGGCTTAAAAAATAATTAATATTTGTGCAACGAACCGATGCCTCGTGACACATTAATAGGTGGAGCAGAATGGGAAAAGGCCGGACTGATTACATAAATAAAGTCATCTTCAGAAACAAACATATATGCTACTAAAAATCTGCTGACACGTCACCATGAAAGTCCCTTAGGCTTGCACATATAATGCTGGATAGTTCATAATCCAAAAAATTCATTGTATATTGCACTAATTTCTGCAAAATACACTGATCTATTTATGCCATGAAACAAGCGAACAACGTACGGGTAAGTTGTCGTCAATTCTGCTCTCGTCCGTACAAAGCCCGGCAGCCCACTTCTCCGTCTTGTTGTATGCGGTCACCCACAACTGCTTCTTAGAGTAGCTCGCCCTTATCGTGAGCAGAGGTTGCCGTCGCACCGTTACTGATGAGTCGGTCGTCATCTTGGTCTTCTTGTTAGGATTAACGACCAGAAGCTCTGGCTCTGAGCCGATGTCGATACGCGCGTCGGCTTCGTTCTTCGCCGTTTCTTTGTGGACGGTCCAGTAGCTCTTCCTGGGCGTGTCGCCGTCGGTCACCCTCGCCGTCTTAAGCTTGGATTTCACGAAGGTGTTGTTGGATCCATCGATGTCGAGGTCGAGATAGTAGGTAATGAAATGGTCGTGGTAGACGCCTATGGTGTTGTCCGCTATCAGAGTGCCGTGTTCATCGCGCGTTATTTGGTCTGCATGGGTGTAGGGCGTGCCCCTGACTTGAAGGATTCCTGTTAGTGACACCTGCAAGCAAATCAGAGGGAAACGATAGCGACATCATGCATCCAAGGAATTCGTCTTGGGTGTTCACACTTAGGTATCAGTGAGTGTATGTACGAATGATATTTTGTCTTATAAGGAAGGAACGGAAGCAATAGCACCGGTATATGCCCAACGGGGTTAATGTGTTTGATGCTGGGGACTCGGCTCATCGAATTTATCATTAGTCAGCACGAAGGTACGTGGGCATGAGAAATGACTGCGTCTGAGAGCAGTTGCGTGCGACCAGCTGGTGTCGGACTTAAGACTATGGTCTAAGAATTTCAAACTGGAAACTGGCATTTCTTATTCTGATATCGAAAACCACGGAATTCTTTTTGGCCTTTCAACCGGTGGAATAAGTGAAATGAAGTTTCTTGACGACTTCCGATGTCCATTTACTAGTACTGAGATAGAGACTTGAATAGAAATATTCATTGTGATGTGATCTTAGCAGTAGACTAGTAAAACTCGAAACCTTACCCCAAGTCTGATAGAGCCGCTAGTCTTGAACTCCCAATCGATAACGTAGTCATAGTTTCCAACCGTGGACACCATCCTCACAACCAAGCTCACGTCAGGTCGAACCTCCGTAATCTGCGACACACCACCAAATCCAAATACAAAACAAAGAAAGCCACTCTTAATGGACACTTGCATGTAGAAAACTGAAGACTCACCACTTCTCCAAGAATCCCAATCTCGGTGTGCCGCCAAGAAGCATCTCCGGCGTAGCGCTCAAACACGCACAAAGCATTCGGAATCCTGACAGGCTTACCATCCTGGTTAGCATGGTAAACGTCAATGAATGCAGCATTGGCCGGGCAGTCATCCATGGGCTTCAAGGAAGACATTAAAAGCCCGAATCCAAATTCCCCGGCATCGAAGAATGCCTTGTAGTACCATTCCTCGGATGGATCCATGTATGGGACGAAGAGTTCTGATACGTAGCCTCTATACAGCACTTGCCGGTGGGTGCCGCCGTCGGTTTCCTGAATAGATGCTAGGGAGATGATGGCGCCAGCCCGAACGTCGTAGCTCAAGTGGAAGGCCCAATTGGCCCACCTGTGATAAAGCCAGTATTGAGGTACTAAAATAATCGTTAAATTTTATGCTAATTGAAAACGGCCCTTTGAGAAGAGTTGTTGTTGGCTATCTATGTAACATTCCATCTATTATACTAATTCTCTATAACTTTTAATCTTTTCTTTATCTGAATAATTATGTGTATTGAAAAATAATTAGATATATATTCATCTTTATTTTGTATAGTAAGAAGATAATCATGTGCAATGTAAAAGTAAAATAATATTAAAAAGTTTATAGGATGGATCAAACTTTATGATTTTGATTAATAAAAAGTTTTTTTTTTATTTTTAAAAAGCAGTCAATGAGAGGACCATTTGATAAGTTCGACTTGAATTTTTATACAACTGGCCTGGCCCACATGCATGACGGCTTGGTGGGACTTCTACTCTTCCAAGCGTCAGCAAGAAATAGGTGACAACTTTTCAGGAATGCAGATTTGTTTGGCAGCGATGAACTCGGCTTGTATACGCATGGCGGCAACTAAGCTTAGGACCTCCTAACAACCAAGCAGTTCTATGTCTGGTCCTCTGTCAGGTGTGGTTTTTAGTGAGTGTTAGCATTGGTGAAAACTTTAGATTTTACAAATCTAAAAATATAATTAATAATTCTAATATCCTAAATATGCCTGCACAAACAAGCTAAAATAAATGATATTTGATTTAGTCGTATAACTCTTTTTTTATTACCAATCTTAATTAAGTTATATGTATGGTAAGAAAAAAAAGTCCTTTTCTATCTATAAGAAGCAAAAGTATTATGGTGCAATGTGTTATACTATTTATAGAATGAGAATATAAACTTTTTTTTACAGTCAACTTAGTTAACTTATGAGTGTGCTAAAGAAGAAGATTTTGTAATTTATAAGAAGTAAAAGTATTATGACAAATTATATTATTTATAGAATAAGAACAGATTTTTTTTTTTTTTTATTTTGATACAATCAATTAAATTAAGTTATGTGTGTGGCAAAGCAAAAACATCTTTCCATCTAATGTAAAAGTATTATGTTAAATTATAATATTTATAGAATGAGAAAAGAAGCTTTATATATATATAATTAATTTAATTAAATTATATGTGCCATAAGAAAGAAGGGTTTTTTGTTATCTAAAAGATAAAAAATATTATGGCACAATGAGATAATATTTATAGAACAAGAACAGAAGTTTCTTTCGTTACTCTACCTGTTAAGGGCCGCATGAGGGAAAATTTTGTAACAAGCATTGAACTAAAAAAAAAAAAAAATCAATTATGGATTGAGGGGAACTAATATCGAAACCTAATCATGTGGCCATCGATCTTGAACCCCTTGCCCTCTGGCTGGACCACCACCCCGGGCTTCGTCTTCGGCCCGAAGGGGGGCTTCTGCTTCGACGCTCTGTAGTCCGTGCCGGCCGACTTCGGCACTGGAACCACGAACCTGTCCTCATATTCCACGATCTCCATGGCGTCCAAATCGACCACCACCGTTATCCCCTCCAACGGCCTCGCATAGAAGTTCACGGTATCTCCCGCCAGGAAGCACAGTATCTTCAGCAGCCTCTTTCCTTGCTTCACCTCCCCAAACCACCCTACACTGAAGGTGGTGCACACCACGTCCTTCAACTCCTCCCCTCTCTTATTCACCGACTCGATGAACGGTGTGTAATTCAACGGCAAGAGGGAGGCCGCTCTTTGCTCCTCGAAGTTGAGCATGGGATATCCGAAGCCATTGTAGACCTTGTCGGACGCGATGGAGTGATTGGTGATGTCCACGTAGATTTCATGTGTCCGCCGATCAGACCGAGCGATGACGAAGGCGTGACGCGGTGGGGCGGCATGGCCTGATAGCCAGGAGTGTACCTCAGGCTTGTCAGGCTCGTCCAAGCCGACGTATTGGAAGGTCAGCGATTTTGATGAGCCGAGGTAGGAGTTCTTGATTATGCGGCGGATGGTGGAGATCTCAGAGGGCGTGAGAGGGTCGAAAGGGTGGAGCAGAGCCGAGCTGAGGGAAAGGATCAAGAGGAGGAAGAAGAAGAGGGTGATAGGTTTTGGAGCCATGACCGGAAGAGTGAGATACAGACGCGGGTTAACCGCGAGAGTTTAATATAAAGGAGTATTTGGTTGGCGGCAACTTTTAGTCTCGTTTAAGTTGACCTTTTAAGCATCGCTGCTAGCTGGCAGCTAATCCAGGCCCAAGTTCTAGCACTTTGGATTCCTGCACACGCTTATCAATGTAAGAGAGAGAGAGAGAGAGAGTAATGTTTGGCTAATCAATGCAATTTTTTTAACTAGTTTTTGATTTTTTTTTATAATCTCTAAATTTATTTTTTTATTTATACATATATATATATATATATATATATATATATATATACACACACACATACGTATGTCTATATATATATATATATATAATTCCGAATCCCATACAATCTGCCTATATTAATATTAATATCATCAGGATATTCCTGATGGTATGAAAGCTAAGTTAGCTTAATATTTGATCAAAGAAAGTGTTATTTGCATGCTGGCTTATGAAAGTTGTAATTCGGTTTAAGGTCTAGAGTTTTGAGTAACTTGTTATCTCTTATCAATATATAGAAAATTTTATTCATTTTATTTGATATATGAATGAAAATGTTTGATTTCATCATCACTGTGATAGTTTTTATCTCTACTATCCTTCGATAGCACACCTTCGCAATGCCAATTTAAGGGAAGCAGTAACAACACACCACATCAGCCGAGTAATTTTTGAATTTTTATTTAAAGAGTTATTAAAGCATTCTTCTTAAACATGGTGCTACTACCAAATACTTTCATTAATGCAAAAGCAAGAGGATAATGGTTGCTAAAATCCAAGAAAGTAATATGCAAGGATCCATAAATGTATCATATAAAGAGAGAATTATCTGTATATATCTAGACTATAAGGCAACCAAAGCAAGTAATAAGTATTTAGTCTTGAGCTCTTTAATTTGGGCAAAGTTATGACGAAAACATCTTCGTTCTGCTAAAATACATTGGTGCAATTGAGCAAACATATTTATTGATTAGATCTGGTATTGACTAAAGAATTAGTCTCCAGAAAGTTAGAAGGCCCATTTTCAAAGCGTTGATGTTGGCATCAAAGGAAAATCTTCTTGGCAAGGGATGTGATGGAAGCCAGCTACATGCATTCACAATTACCGACTCGAGCTAAAAATGACAATTTGATATTGGTATAGGTGATCATGAGAGGTTGCAATGCTTAAATAATATCAATAATTTAGTAAACCATCCAATTACAACTATGACACAAACATAGAGGATCAATTCTCATGTATTGAAGCAGATATTGAAGAAAATGGAGTGAAGTGATTTAAAAATTATTTTTATTTTATATTTTATACAATTTTAGAGCGACTGTGAAAAGAAAGTAAGTAGAGAGGTATTTTTTTAAAAAAAAAAAGATAAAAAAATAGAGTGGTGCCCTACCAAGGTTGAAAATAGATTGAATATATATTTGATGTAAAAGTGTAAATGTGGACATGGATATCAACCAGATGCATAAATTTATATTCATATTTATTTAAGTAGATATGAATATTTACATTAGATATTAAATACACATATATAAATAAAGATACCAGTTAAATAATTAAACATTTTGAATGTAAAATCAAAGATAACATTAAATATAAGATAAATAAATATAGTAATGTGTTAATCTGATCATTTATTTTTCTTATTCGTATGTTTTAAATATTTAGATATGGATAAGATATGCTCAAATCTGTACCATATCCAAATAAGTAAATAAACTTTTTGAACGTAAAATCAAAGATAACATTAAATAAAAGATAGATAAATATAGTAATATGTTAATGTGATCATTTATTTCTCTTATATTCATATGCTTTAAATATTTAGATAGGATAAGATATGCTCAAATCTGAACCATATCCAAATAAATTAGATATATAAAATAAATTAAGAAATAATATTTGGTTCACTTTCGGCCCTCTCTACTTGTTAGAATTAATGTGCTTCAAAATTATATTTTTTAACAACTAATCATATTCTCAGTTTTATGATTTTCCTGGATTCATATTTCTTAGTTAACGCGGAGACCAGGAGAGTATTATTGTTAAGCCATACCCTTCTTACCAACTCTACGAGTCATTGCATCCTTTGGGCCCTCCCAAATTGGATAACCCGCCAAATCAAGTCCAAAATCGTGACCTAGAATGGAGGGTGCAACAAGTTCGCCCAGGGTTTAAAAAAACCAAAAATCTCTAAAATAGAAGACAAGCCCAGTCCTTCGCACGGAAAGCACCACCCAATTTCGTGAAGACCCAATCCAGTCCCTGTAGACGTGGATGTGCCTGGCCCGGCCCGGGCCACGCTTGAGCTTAGCCTAGCTGAGTTGGGCCACTGCACTTACCATAAGCCTGGCCATCAGAAGGTCCAGTGGCTCTTCAACGGAAGCTCAGTGGCTTTCCTTATAACTCAAGTCCACTTACTATCCATTAACTTCCACTTAAATTTTTGGACCATATGATTTCAACCTGCTAACGAAGTTAGTGGGCCAACAAATGAGCCGATCCGAGTGTATAAAAGTTGATGGGCATGAGAAAACTCATAGGACGGTGGTGGAGCCATCTTTACAGCACCAACGATTCAAACGAAGACGTCAAAGGAAAGATTGTGATACCCCATATTTAGTCTCATATTGGAGGAAAAAGAAGTGTGTTATGTGCTTATAACTCAAGTTCACTTACTATTCATTAACTTTTACTTGAATTTTTGAACCATATGATTTCGATCCGCTAACAAAGGGTTAGTAGATGAGTTTGAAACATTATATTAGACCTAACAAAGGAATCGTTGAATCCGTCTACGCCAAGGTCGAGATGGTAGGCGATGAAGCGGTTGTCGCGGCCTTGTAGATCCCTATGGTGTTCTCAGCCATTAGTGATACCAAAAGATTTTTGAAATTTTTTTGTGTCCAAAAGAAGTTGTGAAGTAATAATCTACATGCCACCCACGTGAGCCATACTTGTCCCCATTTTACGCCACGGCACACCAGCCCACGACCTGCCAAAACCTTTCCTTCTCGCTCTTTGCTTTCGACTCAAATCTTGGGAGCTCGTATGGTTCATGTAGTAGGTCTTTAGTAATTATCATCTGCATGCATTTGGTGGTTAATCTTTATGCGTCATCGTTCCTTTCAAGCACATTTATCACCAATTCTGTGTTGAAATTAAGTAGAAAGTTTTGGCCTGATTGGCGTGATAGTACGATGATGTGATACCGGATGATTTAAATGATATCGGCATCATCGTGCGCGGCCATGAACTCCTCCGCATTGGCCGGGCAGTCAGCCGTGGGCCCTAGCGGCGATGCTGAAAGCCTGATGCCAGACTCCCCGGTGCCTAAGAATAAGAACGTCTCGTTGTGCCACTTCTCTGAGGGATCCATGCACCGTTACACAGCCCCGGAAGCGGCGGTCCAGCAGGGTCCTTCTTCTGGGCCTAACGTTGGGAGTCTCGCAGCCCGTTTGAGGCAAATGAATGAATTCCGTAGCGTTTGTGAATCCATATTTTGAAATATAACACATCATAGTTTTGGAATCCTAACTACTACATGAAATTACTCCTTCTTATTACAAATTCTATCAAATTTGATTGAATTTATAAATAAATTTTATAGATAAAAAAAAAGGACAAGATCAATAATTTCTAACTAAAAATGACATTGTTTCATTTTGTGAGAGCTCCATTTCTGTTGTCCTTGGTTCCTCTCTCTCTCTCTCTCTCTCTCTCTCTAAAATGGAGCTTACCCTTCACGCCATGCTCTCCCTCTCTCACTTGCTTTCCTAGCACTAGAAGTGGGCGTAAGGCCCATCGAGCCAGAGTTTTTTGAACTTTGAACCTGACTTAGGTTCAAATTGAGACCTATATTAATTTTAGGCTGAGCTTAAACAAATAATTGGTTCAGCCCAGGTTTGACCTAAATCTGAGCCAAATCTAAATTCAGTTACGAAGTCCGAATTGGACCCAATTATAAGACTCTTAGTTGAATTGTCTGAATCTTTATTTAGTTTTACTTTATACAAAATTGAATCTATGTATTTACTGTTTAAGTAAATAATCATTTTATATATGCTTTAATTCAGTCTAAGCAAATAACTTGTATGTCTAAGCAAACGAGCAAACAATTTTATAAAATAAATTATCAAAATTGCATCAAGATTGAGCTTGCCAGTGTTTTGGCCTAAATGGACTAATTCGGATTGGTCCAATAATGGGTTTTAGGCCTGGGCTCAAATCAGGCTCGAGCATGACTTTGGCAAAAATTTTCAAGCATTGCCTCGGTTCAAAATCTGAAAAAAAAAAAAAAACTAGGCTTGAAAAAGGATATATCCTGACCTATTTCAATCCACTTCTAACCCTAGTCTCTTCGCATCACTTCAATAGCGAAGAAATCCCTCCTCGATCCCATCATCATCATGGGTCTTTTTCTATGTTTGCACTGCTTTTAGTTGCATTATTTGCTGTTGTTTCGATAAGATTGCAGTGCTTTTTGTATAGCTCTAATGAACTATTTTGACAGCTATTCATAAGATTTATTTATAAAATTTTAGATGCAAGTACTTTTTTTGTAATATTGTCTGTAAACTTAATGGCATAATTTCATTACTAAGGCTAAAAAGATTAAGGTTCTAAAAACTGAAATCTGAAAAGAAAAGAAAAGAAAATTTAATTTTTGTCTGTTTCAAATATGAGATTTAAATTCTATAGTTTTATATATCTTAGGCCAAATATGATAATTCGTTTGCAAATAAATTTTACTATAAAATTTATTTCATTTGTAAATGAATTATACAAGTGTGTGTTCCAAATTTGATTAATGTGTTAATGTATGTATAAAATAGCAAGACTTATGGGACCAAGGAAAAGACCCAATTGATTGTAACAACATGCAACCAAGCAAGGAACTATCACTACGTAAGACTTTGCCAGGGCATACCTCTAATTGAACTTCAAATGGTCCAACTTGTTTTTTGTATTGTTTTGCTGACTTCAGTTGCTAGAGGACCTAGACCCGTAGGATAAGCAAGGCATCATTTTGAAACGGAGGCTCAATTGCTCTCTCTCTCTCTCTCTCTCTCTCTCTCTCTAGTTGAATGAAAGTTAAATTAAAGAAAAAGTTGGGTGCATAAAACTTGGGTGGTACTGCTCCTCTTGGTTCACTCTGTTCAGGTCTTGGAGGTAGTAGTACGTTTGTGATATTACTATCATGTTTGCTTACAATGTTCCAGCTAATTTCCATCAAGGTGGTTTCCCATGAGAAGCCTCACAAAGTCCAGTCTTGGCACAGTCATCCACATGAAGGCTGGGGCCCTTCTTTGTCCTAGCCTATCCTCTTAGTGGCTTCAAGAAAAAAAAAAAAAAAAAATACAGTTATTTTATTTTTACTCCTTTTTTTTAATTCAATAAAAGGCTCATCCCTGCTCCACAAAATAGGTTATTTCTAGAAGATGCACCAAGAAGAAATGAAACAGTAATAATATGCTGTCACACGACATTACGAATCAATTAATGGTTGTCTTCTAATTGTTAGCATATCCAGTTGTTAGTATTATATGACTTTATAGAACATTGGGCCTGATGGTCGAGTTCAAGTTCAACAAACTAGTTGATGGACTCTCCTTTTTACCAGAAGCCTAGCCGCTTTTGTAGCCGGGCCTGTTGAGTTGGCCGACAGCATAATAAGCCTCTAGTCTTTTTATTTTGAAAGAAAATAATTTTAATTTGATAAAATAAGTAAAATGCACACTATTCCTCCCTTTAGCCAACCAAATGAAATTTTTTTAAATCCCTATCGTTCTTCTAATTGGATAGTTTTATTGACTATTTGAAGTTTTTGGCCTAAAATCAATGCCAAGCTCAATTTCATAAAAAAAAATGAAAAAAAAGAAAAACCAATTGCTGATTCAATTCACTTTATAACATGTTAAAGTTAATTAATTATTTTTGTTGGCATTCAAAACTGACTTCTAAATACCAACTGATGTAAAGAGGAGAATTTATATTGCAAAGCATTCATAATCGATTTATGAACAAGCTTCTATAAGAGAGAGAAAAGAAGCATCAAAAAAGTTTAAAGATTTTCTTTGAAAAAACTTTCTACGTTCAACTCTAGTTTTAGTTTAGAACTATTTTATCTAAAAAATTTAGAGTTACTTTTATAGATACTTAAAAGAATTTAATTTAATACACTCAATGGTAAGCGGCTAAATGAGCTTGAATCTTGAATAGAGTGATGCTATGAGTGGAACTCTTTTCTAATTTATTCTGGGACGTATGCATCCGGTTCAGCCATGAACCGTGGCTGAACCGGATGAACTGCTCGTTGAGTGGTTCACTGGAAGCCCTACCCACGTTCCTCCTCAACTGGCAGCCACTCTCCTACGATCTCGTGTGCAGCCGTAACAATCTCCGAAACCACTTGAGTTGCCTATAGGTGGAGCCGAAACCTCATTGGAAATTCTCTCCCTCTCTCTCACTTTGCTCGGAGCCGGAGGAGATTGGCCTTGGCTGCTGTCTAGACCAGCACTTGAACATCGGAGTTTATTGAGAACCCTTCGGTCACATCCCTGGTTCAACTCTTCTACAACCTGGTTGAACTCCGATCATGGTAGTCGGTGATCGACAGTGCAGATCATGGATATTGGATCCGTGGTTTCGGTACTAAGGCAGCCAGCCACCATATCCTTCAGTTGACCGGCCAGCTACAATGGCCAAGCCTTTCCCGAACCAACAGTGGGTGGTCGTCGGCGATCACCATCGCTGCACCCATGGCTTATCTGGTTTCAGCCATGGAGCTCTTCCATAAAGATCGAGCGAGGAAGAAGAAGGCACCCGGCTTCTTAAATAGAATGGGTGAACCGGCTTATGTTGAACCGGTTCCATGGGTTCAATTTCAAGCCACCATCTTTCAGTTGACCGGCCAGCTACAATAGCTGAGCCTTTCTTGGACCTACAGTGGGTGGTCATTGGCGATCACCATCGCTGCTCCCATGGCTCATCTGGTTTCAACCATGGAGCTCTTCCATGGAGATCGGCTGAGGAAGAAGAAAACACCCGTCTTCTTAAATGGAATGGATGAACCGGCTTATGTTGCACCGGTTTCATGGGTTCAGTTTCAAGCCCATTTTTCTATTGATTCAAAGCTGGTTCAATCCATTAAATCCCTGATCCGAGCCTCTTTGTATCCAATTTTGAACCTAGCATGACTCTATTTGATCCTAACCTAATCAACCTGAACCAATTTTGGTTAGAACTGAAACCAATTTAGTTTTGAGTTGAGTTTGGTTCAATGAATCAGAACACCCAATCAGGGTATTCCACTAAACCAGACCTAATTTGAACCTGGTTCAGCGAACCAAAATCAAACCTCTATTAAATAGCTGAACCAGTTGACCCATTCACTAGCTGGTTCAGTGAACCAGAGGCTGATTCAAGTGTAGCTCTTTGAACTAGACCCATTCAGGAATGTTTTGAATTAAGTGACTCAACCAGAACCCAGAACCTATTTCTTAGTGAAACAGGAAGCAATTCACCCGGTTCAGTGAACCAGTAATCTGGTTTGAGGTTAATTGTGAGCCAAAAGTTCAGTTTGGGTTCAAGTAATGAACCAGATTGGAATTAGCACCAAATTAATGAATCAGATTACCCGATTGAGCCTGGGTCAGTGAACCAAAACTCAAACTGACCTAAAATTATTGAACCAGAATTCATATTAAACCCAAATCAGTGAACCCAACTGTTGAATTTGTATTAATTGAGTTAGCACCAAGCCAATTCATGCTGGGTTTAATCCAATTAGACCCTAATTAGTCTAATTAAACCTCAATTGAGATACCTAATGACCTAATTAAGCTTCAATTGATGTAATTAAGCAAGTGTAAGTCTAATTAGAGCTTAATTAAACCATGATTAACCTAATTAAGTCTAGGTAAGAGGGATATAATGGTAATTTTAAATATGTGGGCTAGAAGGGCATAAAGGTGATTTCTTTTAATTATAAATTTTAGTAAATTAATTATTGTTTATGATTATAATATAGGTGATCATTTAGCGGATTGATTTTTATTGGTGAATACTGTAGAAAACATTGTATTAGCGATCAAGGTAGAAGTTACATTTATTTCTATGTAATATGTTGCATGCCATACATGATATATATCATGGATTTCTGCATAGATTTTTCAGCATGCTTGATTATGCACTTATGATTTATATATATTGCTATGATATCATGATTCGGGTTTGATATATGCTTATGGTGTAACAATTATCTTGTTATGATGAGTTTATGGTATTGATATGTGATAGGATGGTAAGATGCTGGGCGTGTGGGTTAGTCACTATGATGCTGTAAAGGTAGCATCAGGGGTAGGGCAGATAGCTGTGGAAGCCCTATGTAGAATCGGTTATGGTCTAAGATTATGACCTGACTTGATTTATGACACCTGACACTTAAACTGTTGATGCGTGATACTAGTTCGGACAGACTTAGCGAGAATCCAGTCTAACTTAAACACTGGCATCGAGGTAGGGCCAAGGATTGTGGAAGCCAATGTAGAACCAGTTTAAATTGGTTAGGTTTATGATGCGTGGCACTAGTACGAAAACCAACCTGAGTGTTAGGCTGTTAAACACGGACTACTGACATGAAATTTATCAGTATGTATCATCAGTGTGCCAATGTATTGATATAGCTATGTGTTTTGTTGATAGGGCTGTGTGCTTATTGTTGATGGGGCTATGTACCTGATGTTATTGCAACTAGTGATGTAATCCAATGCAGTATAAGATAAAAGATGATGAAGAGATTTATTTTACACTAATATTTATTTTCATGCATGGTATTTGCAGCATCATTTATCTTAGCATATATGATATGATTATATTATCATTTATTTTTCATATCATATTCATATTGGTATGTATAAAGTTCCTACTAGGCGTCTAGCTCATTGCTTTCTTTTTACTTTTTTTTTTGTAGGAGGATGATTTCATAGTAGATCTTGACCTAGGACTGGGTACTAGGAGTGAGATATAGATATCTTAGGGTTATTTGGTGTTGGACTAGTTGTTTCATTTCTCTTTTATTATTAAGAATGACTATATAGAACTCTTTATATTATTGCTCATTTCGAGGATATTTGATTTACTACATATACTGGTGTTACTTTTATTAAAATGATATGTGGATATGATTTAGACAATGATAATATTTGATTATGAGTCTTAATAAGCCTGTGGTACTCTTAAGTTCTCTATAAGGGTATGCGACCATGTCACTTTGCACTCCAAGTCGGGTGCCAAAGGTATGACATATACTCTCTTCTTTAGTAGGGCATGTATTGCCATCAAATTGGCTACTGCATGCTATCTTTTGGGCCGTTTGCCTCATCAATTTTATAATTATTTCTATCCAACAAATTAGTTTTAAAGCCAATGAGCGCTCGATGAGTTACGCAAAGAAAACGATGAGTTATCTAAAGGAAAGGATGCTCGGCATGTTCATATGTTCACACATGTGGATTGCTCTTAGAAAGAAATACAGTGAACTTCAGCTCTCTTGGTTCATCCAATCACCTCTATGGTTTCTAGTACCCAATGCATATATTATGATTTTGGGGCTATTTGCACCTGAAGCTAATGAGAACATCAATTTTTTTTTCTTTTCTTCTTTTGTTCTTTTCTTGACAGAAGATGGAAAACTCCATCTAACTTCCACTTCAAGAGGATACGAAAGAACGCCTACTTTTTTTTATGGGGGTAAAAAATAAATATTGATTTTGTGTGTCCAAGTTTTTGATTCTAGTTTTTCAAATGCAAATTGTTTCATGACTTGCTAATCTTAGGATTTAGATGTGTTGCTCTCCTTCTGTCACATTGGAGTCCTGTACTTTATGATTCCGTGTCCGCCTCATCAAGTTCCCTTCAATTAGTCACACAAAAAAGGCCAAATCAAGAACAATTTGCAACCTATTTGGAGAGACTACTTGGTCATTTTCCCTTCATACATATTAATCCTGGATAGATCTCTTGATTTTTTTTTGATAACAGACAGATTTCTTTCTCCTCACTCATATGATTATGTTGTATTCTTTCTCCTCCTATTCTAGGCCTAACTTCGTCTATCTTTCACCCCTTTGCAGAAGCTATGGAACTACTCCACATGGAAGTTTTTAAAGATATACACTGGTCGTGTCAATAGAAAGTACTACAACATGTCCACATTTTCT
The DNA here is from genome assembly GCA_017589505.3 of Metroxylon sagu. Taxonomy (NCBI): domain Eukaryota; kingdom Viridiplantae; phylum Streptophyta; class Magnoliopsida; order Arecales; family Arecaceae; genus Metroxylon; species Metroxylon sagu. The sequence goes on along the minus strand of JACVBY030000606.1, from coordinate 1,365,347 downwards.
GTGACAAATGATAAATACATTGTCAGTGGGTCGGAAGATAATTGTGTGTATCTATGGGACCTACAAAGCAAAAATATGGCTCAAAAATTGGAAGGCCATGCAGACACTGTCATTTCAGTATCCTGTCATCCTACTGAAAACAGAATTGCTTCTGCTGGCCTTGACAGTGATAGAACAGTGAGGATATGGATTCAGGATACTGCATAAAGCTAAAAAAGACTAGGGCATAGGTCAAGGTTATGTCATTTAATTGCTCAGCATACATGTAAGACAACTAGTTTCTCTTGGGTCTTAATATCATAATATGGCTTTTTTCTTTTCATCATTTAGTTTTGTATGCATTGATGTAGTATATTTTTTATCCTAACTTGTTATGTCTGTTACCTTTAATATTTTGCCTGTATTGCATTTTTAGCTTTGGGCATGAATAGAGGAGCATATGACATTTGATCTCATGAACCGTGCAGAGCATTCTAATTAAAGTTTCCCCCTAACATGCTATTATTCTAATTAAAGGTTTGACATCATCTTATCTTTGCATTCCCTATGTTGAGACTTGCAGGTGGTTGTTCTGAATTGTTAACACCAAAGGAGAGATTGAAGAATTAAGCTCGTGATGATTGAAAGAGTGGTCCTTGATGCACTATAACACACCAACTCTCTTGAATCTTTTAGAATATATACTATTATTCTTCCTTTCCATGCTTCAAGTTCACACACGCACACAGATTTTTCATCTTTTACGCCATTGGCAGCCAGGGTGTTATAGGTCTCTTGGATTTGTAGTGATTTTAATTAGGGATTTTGTGCATCTCAAAATAAAATTTAGGTTACGAGTGATGAGCTGAGGCTTTGCCGATAATGTAATGAGTGTCTTACTAGTGTTTATAGCTTGGTGAAGTGGGTTGGGCTCAGGGATACAGGAGTCTGGGTTGGCTGGAAACCTGTCTGACCAAATAAATTTTTCTTGATTTGAATAAGTGCGTGATATAAATCGCATTCCCCATTGTAACCTGCCACAAGATAGATCAATCCGAGATGCCCTCGACCTAGAGCTTCTTGTTAGGTCTTTCATAAATGATAACATATTCTTGGTTAGTTGTCATATAAATATAAATCAGACATTAAACAGTTGACACATTTTAAGGAGGTCTGTGCATCATTTGTCTCTTAATAATCAAAAAGCATGTCAATTTGTCAAGTTAAGAGGGGGTCTTTCGAGGCAGTTCCATTTCCTATCTAGTTAAAAGAAAAACTCATAATCAGCCAGCCTTCATACTTGCCCAAGTTGAGTTGAGTAGTTCATTGACTGCCTTTAACTAGTGAGAAGAGTTCTCTTGTCCCTAGATTTGTTTTTCTTGTAGTCTCGGCCCCCTTTTATAATGCTGAGATCTTAGGGGCGTGGCGATGTCCAGGGCTGGAGATGTCACACGTGTCTGTTGCAATGAAGTATGGTCCCACGCAGTGACACAGATACCAAACTTGTACAATTAGAAGAACATCCAAATCCTTCTTGGAGTCACGATAAGAAGCAAGCATACAGTCTTAAAGTTACGAAAACATTAGGGATAATTTTTTAATACATGGAAATTTCAAGTATTCTTGATTTATTTCTTATCTATTTTCAGCCATTGATAATTTACGCAAAGCTGCTTCGAGACTTGTTTCTTCTAGGAATTGTTGGTGCAGTTGGGCCAGTGCACTTGCTTGTTGGGCTTGGTCTTGATTAAAGGATTGCTCTCAAAGAAATTGGAAGGCCGAAGTTCAAAGCCACCACTCAACATTGGCATCAATGGGAAATCTTCTTGGTAAGGGATGTGATGCAAACCAACCGTGTACCATAGTACAATATCTCTATTCTCAATTACTCGGTTCCTGCATTGGATTATCCATAAAGATAAGGTCAATCATCACATAATATCGGCATTTAATGCAACAACATTACAAAGACTATTTGTTGGTGGGAAAATTGATTTTCTTTTTTAATATTAAGGTACGATGAATTGATGTTAATAAGAAATGCAACACATCCAATCAAATTAATCAGATAAAGAAAAAAGATAAAAATTAATCTTTATTCATCAAGAATTCTAAAATCTTTTACTTCTTAAAATTAGGATTTATATTTAAGTAAGTTTATATTTTTTAACTATTCAATATAGGATTATTCTTAGAGTTCTAAAATTTATAATTATTTAAATAATTTTCAACAAAGTATACATATATAAATTCTTTAGAGTGTAGAGCTGCACTTTTTCGTTATTTGCATTGTACAATTTCTTGAATTGCTTAAAAAACTCCACACTCTTTTAGCCTATGTGATCGAAGTCCTTGTACTTTAGGATGTCCACTTTATATATATATATATTCATTCCATTGGTTTTCATTTATTTTTGGTTGCATTGGTTTTAATCTTTCAGAAATGACCAAACGTAAGAGTTCAATAACAGCTTTTTAGTTTCGATTGAGGTAATAAATGATATTTGAGGATCAATTTTTCTCAAAAAGAGAATTCTTACTTGATCTACTTTAAGAAGATAGATATTTGCGGCCGTGGTGCCTTCGTAAAACATACTTTTATGCTTATCATTAGAGCATATTCTGAAAAACTGAGATGAGCTATGAGATAACAAATTGACATGCTTGCCTAAATGGCCTTCATGTAATTGAACCTTGATCAACGCAAATCAAGAACGACCTACTAATCTTATGCACACTTTTTTTATAATAAAAAATGCTGATTCCGATTTGATGTGTCAATGGATCCAGCTGTAACCAAATTTTGTCCTAAGTTCAATAATTGACTTATGAGAATATTGTGCTCAACCAAACTTTGACCAATGTCACTACGTTGGTATCATGACGTGTTTTTGTATCTTAGCATAAATCATATGTTTATCTAAACTATCTCGTCCAATGGCTCGTACTCTTATTCTGTTGTCCTTATTATTATTATTTTTTAAGGATGTATCGATGTGCATCATATTTTTAAATCGTCTTCCATGCTTACCTTCGGCTCCATACGGCCAAGTTGTCGTCACCTCTGCTCTCGTCCGCATAAAGCCCGGCAGCCCACTTCTCTGTCTTGTTGTATGCGGTCACCCACACCTGCTGCTTAGAGTAGCTCGCCCTTATCTGAGGATAGTCGTCATCTGTGAGCAGAGAAGTTGCCGTCGCCCCGTTACTGATGAGCCGGTAGCCGACGCTGTTCCCTATCTTGGTCTTCTTGTTAGGATTAACGACCAGAAGCTCAGCTGGCTCTGAGCCGATGTCGATACGCGCGTCGGCTTCGTTCTTCGCCGTTTCTTTGTGGACGGTCCAGTAGCTCTTCCTGGGCGTGTCGCCGTCGGTCACCCTCGCCGTCTTAAGCTTGGATTTGACGAAGGTGTTGTTGGATCCATCGATGTCGAGGTCGAGATAGTAGGTAATGAAATGGTCGTGGTAGACGCCTATGGTGTTGTCCGCTACCAGAGTGCCGTGTTCATCGCGCGTTATTTGGTCTGCATGGGTGTAGGGCGTGCCTCTGACTTCAAGGATTCCTGTTAGTGACACCTGCAAGCAAATCAGAGGGAAACGATAGCGACATCATGCATCCAAGGAATTCGTCTTGGGTGTTCACACTTAGGTATGAGTGTATGTACGAATGATATTTTGTCTTATAAGGAAGGAACGGAAGCAATAGCACCGGTATATGCCCAACGGGGTTAATGTGTTTGATGCTGGGGACTCGGCTCATCGAATTTATCATTAGTCAGCTCGAAGGTACGTTGGCATGAGAAATGAGTGCGTACGAAAGCAGTTGCGTGTCACCAGCTGGCGTACTTAAGCCTGTGGACTAAAGAATCTCAGGCTGGAAACAGGCATTTTTTAATCTGATATCGAAAACCACGGAATTCTTTTTGGCCTTTCAACCGGTGGAATAAGTGAAATGAAGTTTCTTGACGACTTCCGATGTCCATTTACTAGTACTGAGATAGAGACTTGAATAGAAATATTCATTGTGATGTGATCTTAGCAGTAGACTAGTAAAACTCTAGCTCGAAACCTTACCCCAAGTCTGATTGAGCCGCTAGTCTTGAACTCCCAATCGATAACGTAGTCATAGTTTCCAACCGTGGGCACCATCCTCACAACCAAGCTCACGTCAGGTCGAACCTCCGTAATCTGCGACACACCACCAAATCCAAATACAAAACAAAGAAAGCCACTCTTAATGGACACTTGCATGTAGAGAACTGAAGACTCACCACTTCTCCAAGAATCCCAATCTCGGTGTGCCGCCAAGAAGCATCTCCGGCGTAGCGCTCAAACACGCACAAAGCATTCGGAATCCTGACAGGCTTACCATCCTGGTTAGCATGGTAAACGTCAATGAATGCAGCATTGGCCGGGCAGTCATCCATGGGCTTCAAGGAAGACATTGAAAGCCCGAATCCAAATTCCCCGGCATCGAAGAATGCCTTGTAGTACCATTCCTCGGATGGATCCATGTATGGGACGAAGAGTTCTGATACGTAGCCTCTATACAGCACTTGCCGGTGGGTGCCGCCGTCGGTTTCCTGAATAGATGCTAGGGAGATGATGGCGCCAGCCCGAACGTCGTAGCTCAAGTGGAAGGCCCAATTGGCCCACCTGTGATAAAGCCAGTATTGAGGTACTAAAATAATCGTTAAATTTTATGCTAATTGAAAACGGCCCTTTGAGAAGAGTTGTTGTTGGCTATCTATGTAACATTCCATCTATTATACTAATTCTCTATAACTTTTAATCTTTTCTTTATCTGAATAATTGTGTATTGAAAAATAATTAGATATATATTCATCTTTATTTTGTATAGTAAGAAGATAATCATGTGCAATGTAAAAGTAAAATAATATTAAAAAGTTTATAGGATGGACCAAACTTTATGATTTTGATTAATACATTTTTTTTTATTTTATTTTTGAAGAGCGGTCAATGAGAGGATCATTTGATAACTTCATCATGAATTTTTATACAACTAGTCTGGCCCACATGCATGACGACTTGGTGGCGTCAGCAAAAAATAGGCGACAAATTTTCAGGGATACAGATTTGTTCGGAAGCCATGAACTTGGCTTGTATACGCAAGGCCTAAATTTAATGCAAAACAAACATCCAAGGTCATCTATACCTGGTCCTCTGTCAGGTGTGTGCTGAGTAACTGTTAGTCAAAATTTAGATTTTACAAATCTAAAAATATAATTGATAATTCTACCATCGTAAATATATCTAAAATAAATTATGCTTAAGTTAGTCATAAAAGTTCTATAACTTTCTTTTATTACCAATCTTAATTAAGTTATATGTATGGTAAGAAAAAAAAGTCCTTTTCTATCTATAAGAAGTCATAAAAGTATTATAGCACAATGCGTTCTAATATTTATAGAATGAGGGCAAAAGTTTTTTTCTTACAATCAATTTAATTAAGTCATGTACATAGTAAGAAAGAAGACTTTTTCTATTTATAAAAAACAAAAGTATTAGGGCAAACTGTAATAGTTATAGAACGAGGATAAAAGCTTTTTTTATTTTTTTCTTTACAATCAATTTAATTAAGTTATATGTGTGGCAAAGCAAAAACATCTTTCCATCTAATGTAAAAGTATTATGTTAAATTATAATATTTATAGAATGAGAAAAGAAGCTTTATATATATATATAATTAATTTAATTAAATTATATTTGCCATAAGAAAGAAGGGCTTTTTGTTATCTATAAAAAGCAAATGTACTATGGCAAGTTATAGTATTTATAGGATGAGAACAGAAGCTTACGTATTCTACCTGCTAAGGGCCGCATTTGGAAAATTTTCTAACAAGCATCGAACTAAAAATTTTTCAATTATCGAGGGAGGGGAACTAGTATCGAAACCTGATCATGTGGCCATCGATCTTGAACCCCTTGCCCTCCGGCTGGATCACCACCCCGGGTTTCGTCTTCGGCCCGAACGGGGGCTTCTGCTTCGATGCTCTGTAGTCCGTGCCGGCCGACTTCGGCACTGAAACCACGAACCTGTCCTCATATTCCACGATCTCCATGGCGTCCAAATCGACCACCACCGTTATCCCATCCAACGGCCTCGCATAGAAGTTCACGGTATCTCCCGCCAGGAAGCACAGTATCTTCAGCAGCCTCTTTCCTTGCTTCACCTCCCCAAACCACCCTACACTGAAGGTGGTGCACACCACGTCCTTCAACTCCTCCCCTCTCTTCTTCACCGACTCGATGAACGGTGTGTAATTCAACGGCAAGAGGGAGGCCGCTCCTTGCTCCTCGAAGTTGAGCATGGGATATCCGAAGCCATTGTAGACCTTGTCGGACGCGATGGAGTGATTGGTGATGTCCACGTAGATTTCATGTGTCCGCCGATCAGACCGAGCGATGACGAAGGCGCGGCGCGGCGGGGCGGCATGGCCTGACAGCCAGGAGTGTACCTCAGGCTTGTCAGGCTCGTCCAAGCCGACGTATTGGAAGGTCAGCGATTTTGATGAGCCGAGGTAAGAGTTCTTGATTATGCGGCGGACGGTGGAGATCTCAGAGGGCGTGAGAGGGTCGAAAGGATGGAGCAGAGCCGAGCTCAGGGAGAGGATCAAGAGGAGGAAGAAGAAGATGGTGATAGGTTTTGGAGCCATGACCGGAAGAGTGAGATACAAAGGAGTATTTGGTTGGCGGCAACTTTAAGAGTTTAATATAAAGGAGTATTAGGTTGGCGGCAACTTTAAGAGTTTAATATAAAGGAGTATTAGGTTGGCGGCAACTTTTAGTCTCGTTTAAGTTGACCTTTTAAGCAGCGCTTTTAGCTGGCAGCTAATCCAGGCCCAAGTTCTAGCACTTTGGATTCCTGCACACGCTTATCAATCTAAGAGAGAGAGAGAGAGAGAGAGAGAGAGAGAGTAATGTTTGGCTAATCAATGTAATTTTTTTAACTAGTTTTTGATTTTTTTTAACCTCTAAATTTATTTTTTTATTCATACATTTATATATGTATATACGTACGTATGTCTATATATATAATTCCAAATCTCATACAATCTACCTATATTAATATCATGCAGATATTTTTGATGGTATGAGAGCTAAGTTAGCTCGATATTTGATAAAAAAAAAGGCTATTTGCATGCTGGCTTATAAAATTTGTAAGTGGATTTAAGGTCTAGAGCTTCGAGTAACTTATTATCTCTTATCAATATATAAAAATTTTTATTCATTTTATTTGATATATAAATGAAGTTGTTTGATTTTACCACCACTGTGACAATTGGTTTTATCTCTACTATTCTTCGATAGCACACTTTGCAACGCCAATTTAAGGGAATCATTGACAACACACCACCTTGACCAAGTAATTTTTGGTTTTATTTTTTTAAAGAGTTATTAAAGCTTTCTTCTTAAACATGGTGATGCTGCCAAATACTTTCATCAATGCAAAAGCAAGAGGATAATGGTTGCTAAAATCCAAGAAAGTAATATATAAGGATCCATAAAGATATAATATAAAGAGAGAATTATCCGTATATATCTAGACTATAAGGCAACCAAAGCAAGTAATAAGTATTTAGTCTTAAGCTCTTTAATTTGGGCAAAGTTATGACGAAAACATCTTCGTTCTGCTAAGATACATCGGTGAAATTGAGCAAACATATTTATTGATTAGATCTGTTATTGACTAAATGATTAGTCTCCAAAAAGTTAGAAGGCCCATTTTCAAAGCCACAACTTGATATTGGCATCAAAGGAAAATTTTCTTGGCAGGGGATGTTATGGACATGCATTCACAATTACCGACTCGAGCTAAAGATGACAATTTGATATTGGTATGGGTGATCATGAGAGGTTGCAATGCTTAAATAATATCAATAATTTAGCAAATCATCCAATTACAACTATCACACAAACATAGAGGATCAATTCTCATATATTGAAGCAGGTATGGAAGGAAATGGAATGAAGTGATTCAAAAAATATTTTTTATTTCATATTTTATATAATTTTAGTGCGAATGTGAAAACAAAGTAAGTAGAGGGGTGTTTTTTTTTAAAAAAAAAAAGATAAAAAATGGAGTAGTGCCCTACCGAGGTTGAAAATAGATTGAATATATATTTGATGTAAAAGTGCAAATGTGGACATGGATATCAATCAGATGCATAAATTTATATTCATATTTATTTTAAGTAGATATGAATATTTATATTAGATATTAAATACACATGTATAAATAAAGATACCAGTTAAATAATTAAACATTTTGAATCCAAAATCAAAGATAACATTAAATAAAAGATAAATAAATATAATAATGTGTCAATCTGACCATTTATTTCTCTTAAATTCGTATGTTTTAGATATGGATAAGATATGCTCAAATCTGTACCATATCCAAATAAATAATTAAACTTTTTGAACGTAAAATCAAACAACATTAAATAAAAGATAAATAAATATAGTAATGCATTAATCCGATCATTTATTTCTCTTAAATTTATATGCTTTAAATATTTAGATACGGATAATATATGCCCAAATTTGTACCATATCCAAATAAATAATTAAACTTTTTGAACATAAAATCAAAGATAACATTAAATAAAAGATAAATAAATATAATAATGTATTAATCTGATCATTTATTTTTTTAAAATTTATATGCTTTAAATATTAGATACGGATAAGATATGCCCAAATCTGTACCATATCCAAATAAATAATTAATTTTTTTGAACGTAAAATCAAAGATAACATTAAATAAAAGATAAGTAAGTATAGTAATGTATTAATTGGATCATTTATTTCTCTTAAATTCATATGCTTTAAATATTTAGATACCGATAAGATATGCCCAAATCTGGGCCATATCCAAATAAATTTAGATATATAGAATAAATTGAGAAATGATTTTTGATTTACTTTCAGCCCTCTCTACTTGTTAGAATTAATGTGCTTCAAAATTATATTTTTTAACAACTAACCATATTTTCAGTTTTATGATTTTCCTAGATTCACATTGCTTAGTTAACGCGGAGACCAGGAGAGTATTATGTTCAAGCCATGCCCTTCCTACCAACTTTACGAGTCATTGCATCCTTTGGGCCCTCCCGACTTGGATAACCCGCTGAAAAGTCCCAAATCGTGACCTAGAATGGAGGGTGCAACAAGTTCACAGGGCCCAGGGTTAAAAAAAAAAAAAAAATCTCTAAAATAGAAGACAAGCCCAGTCCTTCGCACGGAAACCACCGCACAATTGTGTGAAGACCCAACCCAGTCCCTGTAGATGTGGATGTGCGTGGCCCGGCCCGAGCCACGCCTGAGCTTAGTCTAGCTGAGTTGGGCCACTGCACTTACCATAAGCCTGGCCATCAAAAGGTCCAGTGGCTCTTCAACGGAAGCCCAGTGGCTGTCTCTCGGGGTGCTGCCATGATCCTCTTCGCAAACTCGACTTTAGATGTGGTATCCCAAATTTAATTTGAAAAAAAAATATATTATGTACTTATAAAGTCCACTTGCTACTCATTAACTTTTACTCAAGTTTTTTGGACACGTGATTTTAGTTCGTTAATGAAGTTAGTTGGGCTAGCAAGTGGGTTTGGAGCATTATAAATGGTATCAGAGTCGATTCAAGTGTGTGAAAGTTGATGGGTATAAGAAAAGAGCTACCTATGGGACGATGATGAAGCCACTCTTGGAGAACCAACGATCCGACGAAAACGTCACATAAGGAGGAGAGATTGTGATACTCCAAATTTAGTTTCATATTGGATGAAAAAGAAATATGTTATATGCTTATAACTCAAATTTACTTGCTATTTATTAACTTTCATTTGAATTTTTAGAACATGCGATTTTGAATCCGCTTAACAAAGAATTAGTAGATGAGCCGCGCGATTTGAAACATTAGACCTAACAAAGAAATCGTTGAATCCGTCATTAGATCGAGATAGTAGGCGATAAAGCGGTTGTTGCATTGTAGATCCCTACGGTGTTCTCAGCCATTAGTGATACCGAAAGATTTTTGAAATTTTTTTGCGTCAAACAGAAGTTGTGAAGCAATAACAATCGACACGCTACCCACGTGAGCCATACTTTGTCCCCATTTTACGCCACAGCACGCCAGCCCACGACCTGCCAAAACCTTTCCTTCTTGCTCTTTGCTTTTGACTCAAATCTTGGGAGCTCGTATGGTTCATGTAGTAGGTCTTTAGTAATTATCATCTGCATGCATTTGGTGGTTAATCTTTATGCGTCATCGTTCCTTTCGAGCACATTTATCACCAATTCTGTGTTGAAATTAAGTAGAAAGTTTTAGCCTGGTTGGCGTGATATTACGATGATAAGATACCGAATGATTAAAATGATACCGGCATAGTGCGCGGCTGTGAACTCCTCTGCATTGGCCGAGCAGCCAGCCGTGGGCCCTAGCGGCGATGCTGAAAGTCTGATGCCAGACGCCCCGGCGCCTGAGAATGTCTCGTTGTGCCACTTCTCTGAGGGATACATGCACCGTTACGCAGCCCCGAAAGCGGCCGTCCAGCAGGGTCCTTCTTCTGTCACCTGGATGGATGCTAGGGATATGAACGGTGATGCCGGCCTAACGTTGAAGCTCTGAGGTACAAGGCCCAAATGGGAGTCTCGCAGCCCGTTTAAGGCAAATGAATGAATTCCGTAGCATTTGTGAAATTTATTTGTGAATCCATATTTTGAAATATAACACATCATAAATTTAGAATCCTAACTACTAAACCATGAAATTGCTCCTTCTTATTACAAATCTTATCAAATTTGATTGAATTTATAAATGAATTCTATAGAGTAAAAAATTAAAAAAAAGGGACAAGATCAATAATTTCTAACCAAAAATGACATTGTTTCATTTCTTGAGAGCTCCATTTCTACTGTCCTTGGTTCCTCTCTCTCTCTCTCTCTCTAAAATGGAGCTTACCCTTCACGCCATGCTCTCCCTCTCTCACTTGCTCTCGTAGGATTGAAAGTGGGCCCGAGGCCTATCGAGTCGGAGTTTTTAAACTTTAAACCTGACTTAGGTTCAAAATTAAGGCCCATATTAATTTTGAACCGAGCTCATACAGATGATTGGTTCGGCTTGAGCTTGGCCTGAACCTGAGCCAAATCCAGATACAATTACGAAGTACGAATTAGACCCGATTACGAGACTCTTAGTTGAATTATCTAAATCTTTATTTAGTTTTACTTTATATAAAATTAAATCAATATATTTACTGTTTAAGCAAATAATCATTTTATATATGCTTTAATTCAGTCCAAGAAAATAGCTTCTATATCTAAGTAAACAAGCAAATAATTTTATAAAATAAATTATTAAAATTGGATTAAGATCGAGCTAGCCAGTGTTTTGGCCTGAATGAATTAATTCGGATTGGTCCAATGAATTTTAGGCTTGGGCTCGGGTTAGGCTCGAGCATGACTTTGACAAAAATTTTTAAGCATTGCTTCATATCAAAATCTGAAAATAAAATAAATATACTAAGCTTGAAAAAGGGTCTATCCCGATTTAGCTCAACCCACTTTCAGTCCTACTCTCTTCGCATCGCTTTGATGGTGGTGAAATCCCTCCTTGATCCCATCATCATCTTGGGTCCTTTTCTATAATTGTACTACTTTTAGTTGCATTATTTATTGTTGTTTCGATAAGATTGTAGTGCTCTTTGTATAGCTCTAATAAACTATTTTGACAGCTATTCATAAGATTTATTTATAAAATTTTAGATGCAAGCGCTTTTCTGTAATATTGTTTGTAAACTTAATGGCATAATTTCATTACTAAGGCTAAAAAGATTTAGGTTCTAAAAACTGAAATCTAAAAAGAAAAGAAAAAAAAAAGCGCTCATTCTTCAACTAATTATTAAATAGTAACAATTTAGAAAATAAAACATTAAATTTGATTTTTATCTGTTTCAAATATGAGATTTAAATTTTATGATTTTATATATCTTAGGCCAAATATGATAATTCGTTTGCAAATAAATTTTACTATAGGATTTATTTCATTTGTAAATGAATTATACAAGTGTGTGTTCCAAATTTGATTAATGTGTTAATGTATGTATAAAATAGCAAGACTTATGGGACCCAGGAAAAGACGCAATTGATTGTAACAACATGCAACCAAGTAAGGAACTATCACTACGTAAGACCTTGCCAGGGTATACCTCTAATTGAACTTCAAATGGTCCAACTTGTTTTTTTGTATTGTTTTGGTGACCTCAGTTGCTAGCGGGAGGACCTAGACCCGTAGGATAAGCAAGGCATCATTTTGAAACAGAGGCCCAATTGCTCTCTCTCTACTTGATTGAAAGTTATGTTAAAGAAAAAGTTGGGTGCATAAAACCTGGGTAGTACTGCTCCTCTTGGTTCACTCTGTTCAGGTCTTGGAGGTTGTAGTACGTTTGTGATACTACTATCATGTTTGCTTACAATGTTCCAGCTAATTTCCATCAAGGTGGTTTCCCATGAGAAGCCTCACAAAGTCCACTCTTGGCACAGTCATCCACATGAAGGCTGGGGCCCTTCTTTGTCCTAGCCCATCCTGTTAGTGGCTTCAGGAAGAAAAAAGTAAAAAAGAAAAAAAATATTACAGTTGTTTTATTTTTACTCGTTTTATTTATTCAAGGCTCATTTCTGCTCCACAAAATAGGTTATTTCTTGAAGATGCTGTCACACGACATCACAAATCAATTAATGGTTGTCTTCTAATAGTTAATATATCTACTTATTAGTATTGTATTATATGACTTTATAGAACATTGGGTCTGATGGTTGAGTTCGAGTTCAGCAATCTAGTTGATGGACTCTAGTCTCTACCAGAAGCCTAGTCACTTTTATGGTTGAATCTTTTGAGTTAGCCAACAATATAATAATCCTCTAACCTTTTTATTTTGAAAGAAAATAGAATGCACTATTCCTCCCTTTAGCCAGCCAAATGAAATTTTTTGATATCCCTATCGTTCTTCTAATTGGATAATTTTATTCACTATTTGAAGTTTTTGGCCTAAAATCAATGCCAAGCACAATTTCATAAAAAAAAAAAATCAATTGTCGATTCAATTCACCTTATAACATGCTAAAGTTAGTTAATTATTTTTGTTGGCATCCAAAACTGACTCATAAATACCGAGAAGAATTTATATTGCAAAGCATTCATAATCGATTTATGAACAAGTTTCTACAAAAGAGAGAAAAGAAGCATCAAAGAAGTTCAAAGATCTTCTTCGAAAAATCTTTCTGCATTCAACTCTAGTTTCAATTTAGGATTATTTTATCTGAAATATTTAGAGCTACTTTTATAGATGCTTAGAAGAATTTTAATTTAATACATCCAATAGCAGACGGCTAAATGAGCTTGAATCTTGAACAGGGTGATGCTATTAATGGAACTCTTTTCTAATTTATTCTGGGACGTATGCATCCGGTTCAGCCATGAATCGGATGAACTGGTCGTTGAGTCATTGAGTGGTTCACTGGAAACCCTACCCACGTTTCTCCTCAACTGGCAGCCACTCTCCCGCGATCTCGTGTGCAACCGTAACGATCTCCGAAACCACTTGAGTTGCCTCTAGGTGGAGCCGAAACCTCATTGGAAATCCTCTCCCTCTCTCTCACTTTGCTCGGAGCCGGAGGAGATTGGCCTTGGCTGTTGTCCAGACCAGCGCCTGAGCATCGGAGTTCATTGAGAACCCTTTGGTCACGTCCCTGGTTCAACCCTTCTACAACCTGGTTGAACTCCGATCATGGTAGTCGGTGATTGACGGTGCAGATGGATATTGGATCCGTGGTTTCAAAGCTAAGGCAGCCAGCCACCATCCTTCCTTTGACCGGCCAGCTACAATGGCACAGCCTTTTCCGGACCAACAGTAGGTGGTTGTCGGCGATCACCATCGTTGCACCCATGGCTCATCTGGTTTCAGCCATGGAGCACTTCCATAAAGATCGAGCGAGGAAGAAGAAGACATCCGTCTTCTTAAATAGAATGGGTGAACCGGCTTATGTTGAGCCGGTTACATGGGTTCAGTTTCAAGCCACCATCCTTCAGTTGATCGGCCAGCTACAATGGCCGAGCCTTTCCTGGACCCAGAGTGGGTAGTTGTCGGCGATCACCATCGCTGCTCCCATGGTTCATCTGGTTTCAGCCACGGAGCTCTTCCATGGAGATCGAGTGAGGAAGAAGAAGACACCCGTCTTCTTAAATAGAATGGGTGAACCGGCTTATGTTGAACCGGTTTCATGGGTTCAGTTTCAAGCCCATTTTTCTATCGATTCAAAGCTGGTTCAATCCATTAAAGCCCTGATCCGAGCCTATTTGTATCCAATTTTGAACCTAGCATGACTCTATTTGATCCTAACCTAATCAACCTGAACCAATTTTGGTTAGAACTGAAACCAATTTAGTTTTGAGTTGAGTTTGGTTCAATGAATCAGAACACCCAATCAGGGTATTCCACTGAACCAGACATAATTTGAACCTGGTTCAGCGAACCAAAATCAAACCTTTATTAAATAGCTGAACCAGCTGACCCATTCACTAGCTGGTTCAGTGAACCAGAGGCTGATTCAAGTGCAGCTCTTTGAACTAGACCCATTTAGGACATGTTTTGAGTTAAGTGACTCAACCAGAACCCAGAACCTATTTTCTAGTGAAACAGGAAGTAATTCACCTGGTTCAGTGAACCAGTAATCTGGTTTGAGGTTAATTGTGAACCAAAAGTTCAGTTTGGGTTCAAGTAATGAACCAGATGGAATTAACACCAAATTAATGAATCAGATTACCAAATTGAGCCTGGTTCAGTGAACCAAAACCCAAACTGACCTAAAATTATTGAACCAGAATTCATATTAAACCCAAATCAGTGAACCCAATTGTTGAATTTGTATTAATTGAGTTAGGACCAAGCTAATTCATGCTGGTTTTAATCCAATTAGACCCTAATTAGTCCAATTAAACCCCATTTAAGATACCTAACGACTTAATTAAGCTTCAATTGACGTAGATAAGCAAGTGTAGGTCTGATTAGAGCTTAATTAAACCATGATTAATCTAATTAAGTCTAGATAAGAGGGGTATAATAGTAATTTTAAATATATGGCCCAAAAGGGCATAAAGATAATTTCTTTTAGTTATAAATTTTAGTAAATTAATTATTATTTATGATTATAATATAGATGATCATTCGGTGGATTGATTCTTATTGATGGATATTGTAGAGAACATTGGATTAGCGATCGAAGTAAGAGTTACATTTATTTCTATGTAATATGTTACATATCATATATAACATATATCATGGATTTTTGCATAGATTTTTTAGCATGTTTGATTATGCATTTATGATTTATATATATTGCTATGATATCATGATTCGGTTTTGATATATGCTTATAACGTAACAATTATCTTGTTATGATGAATTTATGGTATTGATATATGATAGGATTGTAAGATGCTGGGCATGTAAGTTAGTCACTGTGATGCTGTAAAGGTGGCATCGAAGGTAGGACAGATAGCCGCAGAAGCCTGATGTAAAATCGGTTATGGTTTAAGTTTATGATCTGGCTTGATTTATGACACTTGGACTTAAACTGTTGATATATAATACTAGTTATGGTAGACTTAGCGGAAATCCAGTCTAGCCTAGACACGCAGCAACGGAGTAGGACTAAGGACCATGAAAGTCAATATAGAACCAGTCTAAATTAACTAAGTTTATGATGTATGACACTAGTATGGGAACCAACCTGAACGTATCGGTATCGCCAGGTTAGGTTGTTAGACACGGACTATTGGCATGAGATTTATCGACATGTATCATCAATGTGCTGATGTATTGATATAGTTGTGTACTTGTTGTTGGTGGGACTGTGTGCTTGTTGTTGATAGGGCTATGTGCTTAATATTATTGCATCCAGTAATGTAATCCAATGTTGTGTAAAATAAAAGATGATGAAGAGATTTATTTACATTGATATTTGTTTTCATGCATGGTATTTATAGCATCATTTATCTTAGTATTGGTGATATGATTATATTATCATTTGTTTTTCATAGCATATTCATATTGGTATATGTAAAGTTTCTACTAAGCATCTAGCTCATTACCTCCTTTTCTTTACTTTTTTTCATAGGAGGATGATTTCATAGCAGATCTTATCCTGGGATTGGGCACTAAGAGTGAGATATAGATATCTTAGGGTTATTTAGTGTTGGAATAATTGTTTCATTTCTCTTTTATTATTAAGAATGACTTTATAGACCTCTTTATGTTATTGCTCATTTTGAGAGTATTTGATCAGCTACCTAGATGTTTGTAAATATACTGGTGTTACTTTTATTATGATGATATGTGGATATGATTTAGATAATGATAGTATTTGATTATGAGTCTTAGTAGGCCTGACATGCTCTTAGGTTTACTCTAAAAGTATGCGGTTGTATCACGTTGCGTTCCAAATTGGGCACCGATTAAGAGGTGCGACAAGTACTCTCTCCATTGGTAGGGCACACATCGCCATCAGATTGGTTACTACATGCTATCAATTTTATAATTATTTCTATTCAATAAATTTGTTTTAAAGCCAATGAGCACTTGACGAATTATTCAAAGAAAACGACGAGTTATCCAAAGAAAAGGACGCCTTTGGCATGTTCATATGTTCATACATATGGATTGGTCATAGCAAGAAATTCAATATGAACATCAGCTCTCTTGGTTCATCCAATCACCTCTGTGGTTTCTAGTACCCAATGCATATATTATGATTTTGAAAGGTATTTTTACCTGAAGTTGATGAGGATATCATTTTTCTTTCTTTCTTTTTTTTTTTTTTTTGTTCTTTTCTTGACAGAAGATGGAAAACTCCATCTAACTTCCACTCCAAGAGGATACGAAAGAAGGCCTGCTTTTTTTATGATTTAGATGCGTTGCTCTCCTCTCACGTTTGAGTTCTGTGCTTTATGATTCTGTGTCCATCTCGTCAAGTTCCCTTCAATTAGTCACACAAAAAAGGCCAAAATGTGAACCATTTGCGACCTATTTGAAGAGATTATTTGGTCATGTCCCCTTCATACAAATTAATCCTAGACAGATCTCTTGATTTTTCTTTTGCTAACAGACAAAGATTTCTTGATTGATTGATGTTTGTTTAACGAATAATTGACAAAGGGTTTGATCAATTCCTTCCACCTACTCCGATAAGGACAACGATCAGCATCCCTCTGGCTGACTTTTTATTTGCAGTTCAACAACTTGATGGTCAAGATCAGCCACAGAAGATTTCTGGCTACAAAAATGGTAGAATTTGATGCCATCTAGCTTCTTGACTATGTAAAAGTTTTGAGCTAACGTAAATTATAATAATGTAACTTAGAAAAGATTGCTTGACTCCTTCAAGCATAAGAACAAAATCTGTTGTAAACTATCTTCGACTAGAACTGGTTACCAGATAGCTCTTGTCTCGGCTTCACCTATTCATACATGCTTGATGGAGAATAGACTTTCATGCATGAGACAACTGAACGCTGATAAAGGGTGGTTACGATGTCGACATCCATGCATAATTTTTAGTTTAATGCCCATCAGTTGATGTTGCAAACGTTGGTGAAAGAGAAAGCTTTGCTCACATTCATGCTTCGTTTTGTAATTAAGTCCGCTATCGACAATCCTGCTAATTATTTGGACGCGTTAGGCACATCAGAATAAAGAAAGGATAGAAATTTTATATTCTTTCTATAGAATAAAATTTTATTGCATGAGGAAAAAAAAAAAAAAAATCTAACTCATCCAAATAATCATTTTTATTTTTATCTTGTTTAACTACTATTTTATTTTTATTTTATTTTATTTTTATCCTTAGTAATAAATAATGTTTGGCTATTATTTTTTTCTTATAAAAGAATAATTGCGAAACTAAAAGGATATATCTATAATCTTATGAATAAAATATTTTTTATTCGTTCTAATTTTTTATCCTATCTTATATCAAACATGAGATAATATAATTTTTATATTATCTCATCTTTTTTTATCCTATCTAACCCTTTTATTTAATTTAGAAGCAAAAATAAGTGGCCTCACATTTCTTGTGGCTTCTAAAATTGTTGGGGATAGCTTGAAGAATGGGATCCCGGGACGTGGACATGGATGGAAGGTTGAATCTAGGATGGCCCATCCGGACAACCTTCTACCTTTTTACTTGATGAAAAGATGCAAAATCTAGAAGGGATAGCCTCGATATCCATTGGTACGTGTCAGGGGGAATGAAGAAAAGGGTTTAAAGTTGGTCAGATGGGAGAGCAAAGAAGCCAAGTCGAGATAAAGTTCCACAAAGCCTGAAAGCTCTTGGCATGCCCCCCATCATATTGTGCATAGCCTTCTCTCTCTCTCTCTCTCTCTCTCTCTCTCGCAATGGACTCAGGCTCCATGGAGTAGGCATCTTATGCATTAGTATCACGCAAGCAAATGTTCCCCCGAGTGTGGGCATATCATCATGATTGGATCGGATGACAGTGGCAACCAGACCAAAGTGGTGGGTCTTTGAGCTGGTCATGGGCTTTATTCTTGTCTGTCTTCTAAGATCTTTGGTAAAGGAAAAGGTTGTGATAATCACTAAAGCTTAAATATCTCCTATTTCTTGTGCAAATGAGATTCCAAAGTTTCCGCAGGATATGAGCCAAATAGACCTTTGAGAGTGGAACCCTTCTCTCTTGCATATATGTCTCTACGCTTCCCAACAATGGTCTGTAGCCTCACAGTGATGTCACACCTAATGGTGTGTGTGAGTGTGTATATATATATATATATATATATATATGGGTTAGGCCCTGTGTACGTCACATAAATTGTTAATTATTAATCACGGGAAAAGCTATGATGGACATTGAGCCCTTTCAAAACTTTTTGTGGTGATATAAGACCCATTGTAACAGGGCTTGCTCTACATCCAATCATGTAGTAGATTGACAAGCAAAGCTATGGTTTGGGTGCACCAGGAACAGCGGCATGATGCTGCCCACGAATCACCCTCTTGATTGTTTTGTGCTTTTTCCGGTGTCTAAGAAGCGTCTCTCAAACAAAGATAAGATTAATTAGGTACACGAAGTTCCAAAAATTGTGGCCATTGAAGGAATTTTGCAGCATCCAACCACCATTGAAACCACTTCCATAACCATCTACCTTTCATGGTGGTGTTTTTTTTTTTTTTTTGTTGAAGAACGGAATTTAAATGCGATGCACTAGGTGTTTGCATTGTTGTTCTTTCTTTCTTTTTTTACTTTCATAACCACGTTAATCTTCACCAAAGCCTCATGCAATTCTTACTAACTAAACATAAGATAAGAGAGAGATAGGAACGAAACCGCAGTGCAAACATCCAGTGCATTGCACCTAAGTTCCATTCTTTATTAAATTTTCTTAAATATCAATTTTGTTTAATTTATTTGTGAAGGAAACAAATATTATATTTTGTTTGTGTATGAGAGACATATATGTTGCACCAAAATTAGACAAAATTAAAGAATATAAATTTGTTTGTGAAGAGATTTTTTTATATTTTGTTTGTGTATGACAAATATATTGTACTAGTATCAACAGCCCCAAGCTAAAGTTCAAATAAGAACATAAAGAATTTTAAGATTATATTAATCCAATAAAATTTATATAACAATATTATTTTTAGGTTATTTAACTCAATTAATACAAAATACAAGTAATTTTGAGTAAAGTAAAGCAAATAAGGAGCATAACACTTGGATAAATTATCTTTATCTATGAAATTACCTAACATCTTTATCTACGGAGAGGAAGTGATCACTACGTTAAATAAGATTTTAATTGTCATGGAGCATAAGAGGAATAAAAAGAAAAAGAATTGTAAGATTCATGGCCTCTTTTAGATAAAGAGGTATAATTTGGCTCCAATTAGATTCAATAAATTAGTCAAAGTATTGATGATACTTGAGTCACTATTAAAAATAATAGCCAAAAGTATTGTGAGATTCATGCTCTATTACAAGCTCATCAAACATGTGCATTATCAAAATTATACAGATTTTTTCTTATGATATTTCTTTAGATTATTTAATAAAGTATTTAATTATATAAAATCAAATGTTTTGAGGCTAATATGAATATATTAAGAGAGAGATATCTATTTCTCCTCCTCGTATGATTGTTTTTGAAAATTAAATCATATATTAATCACTCTCTATGTGAGAGAACAAAGAAAGAGCTATAAAGCCAGGTGTTTCTAGTAACTACAATTACGGTATTAAAAAATAAAGATTATGTAACTTTTTAAAATTAAGTTAATGATTAAAAATTATTCTTATTTTATCTACTTATTTTCTTAGCATTATGAACTATAATACTTTATAATAAATTATGGATTGTCAACCCACCTTGGATATTAAAGAATTCAAAGTAAGCCCTTTTTTTTTTTTGACATTAATTTAGATTCAAAATATAAGGATTTCTCATCACTTCCATGTAACATGCATATCAATTCAAAAGATATCATATAAATGCTTTAAATAAGATGTGTCATGATTCTATGACCATTTAAAATATTAACGAATGTGAAAAACAATAGATGTCACCCAAACTACTACTATTTATAAATAAAAAAATTTAAATAATATCATTATCAAACATTATCAAATTAACATCATTTAATAGTATTATATTTATTTAAATTCAATAATGTTTTTAATATAGTATAGTTATTGTCTTCATAATTCCTTATTTTTGATGAATTAATAAATTGTAGCTATCATACTAGTTGAACCAAAGATAAGTTGTAAAATATTTTATATTCTTTGAAGATTTGCTAAATATCAAACTCCTTTATGCATTATTTCAAGTGATATACGAAGGATATTAGATTTTTATTTATAATTCTCTCTATTTATTGAGAATGCATAGGGATGATGATTTATTATAATTTAAAGTTTTAAATCTTTAACATTTTAGTTCTAAAAAATCATAAAAAATAGTAAAAGTGTATGATAGGAGGTCAAGCAAGCTTGATTTAATAATTTTATCAACACCAATGCATGCTAAAAATGGAGAGATAGCATCTTAAATAAATATTACAAGATTTTATTAGATTGGCAGGTGTGGAAATTTTTTAAGTCTAAGTACTTGAATATTGTGTTGTTATTCTTTGTAATAATTGTTATCATCGCTAGTCACTTGGTGTAAAAAAAAAAAAATTCAACAGACATTATTCAAAATAATAAATTTAGTTTGAAAATTTTAAATATACAATTTCAAATAAAATTATACTAGTGATTTTAGTAATTTCAAAATTTTCATCTAAAGAAAATTTGAAATTATTTGAAATTCAAGTTAAACATTGTTTCGATAGGAAAATTAATGCTAGCAGAATATTTAAAATTATTGACAAGTAGATTTTTGGAATAAAAAGATTTCAAATAAGAAAATATATAGTTGCAAATTTCTAAATAGAAAAAATTTGAAATTATTTGTAAATATTCCATTAGCAGTGAAAGGTCTAAGTAAGGAAATTATTATGCTAAAATGCTAGAGATTAGTTGCTATGAAAAATTATTAATGAGCAAACATTCAAAATAAGAACAAATTTAAATAAGAAAAATATACTATCAATTATTGGCTACTCAAAAATTTCCAAATGTATTTTACTAAATTATGGATCCAACCTGCAAGTTTATTCATGGACGCAATTATATAAAATATATTTTCATTTAGAATCATGTCTTCATGCCAATTACAACTAGGATAAATAATTTTTATTTTAATAAATGAAGATAAAATTAAAAAAAACACAATTATATTTCTACTATTACATGCCATTTCTCATTATAAACCATAATAATAATTGTGATAAGATGCATACCAATAACTATGAAAAAACTATAATTTTATTGTCAAATAATCCAAATTAAGCCTAGTTACTATAAATCAATCTTAGAAACTTATCCTTCATAACTCACATTACTAATTTACTTTCTTAGATTGAAAACAATAAATCATGTAAATCAAATCTTAACATTAGATGACAATAATATATAGTCCGTTGACTATGGAAATCTTAACCTATACCCATCGCATTCAACACGAAGGTGGCAAAGGATGATCCCTTCTACCAATATAATTTCTATAAGTCAAAAATGATAATGAAGAAGAGGAAGAGAGACAGGGAGGCAGGGTTTGCTGTAAAAAAAAATAAGCAAGCATAGTATATTTGTATATTCTAGTAATTTAGGAGCTGAAAATTGTATTTTGCAATGAAGAAGTAGAAATAAGAAATTAGATATTGAAAGAAAAAAAAAGAAAAAAGTGCTTGCATATGTTTATTTAAATTAATTTAGGACATCATAAATAAATTATTAGAAGATACCACCAGGGTTGAATTCTGCTGTTTATTTTTGGTGGTAGAATAGATTTTGTGAGCCTGGTCAAAAAACAATCAGTGCTGTCATAATTGATCTATAAATCATTCCCAAATATCAGATACAACTCTTAATATCTTCACCAAATTTGGACCATTGAGCCAGTTAAAGTTCGGAGCACCCAATAGAAACACCAAATCTCCTCCCACAATTTTTCTGATCATCATTTAATTGTCGTCAATCGTCGTCGTTCGCATCACTTTCGACCTTTTTTTTTTTTTTTTTTTTTTTTGGTATGGAATGTGGCCCGACCGTGACACGCGAAATGCCAGCCAATCATGGACACAAACACGTGACCCCCACGCTTACATGGATCGAAAGAACACCACCATATACTATAAAAATGACAGATCATCCTCAACTTTATTTATTTACTTTATTGTGTGCAAGGTTCCAGTCTCTAACCTCATACCAAGGAAAGGATCATAGATAAAAAAAAAAATAAAAGGCACCGTGCTCCCATGTCCCAACCACCGTTTGGAAAGTAAACAACAACGGAGTTCCTCAAAAAGATGGCACCCCCTCCTCAACTTGAATATAAATAAAACTCAGTACGGTATAAATCCCAGTTTCCTTCACAAATATCAACCAATTCCTTAGCTCCCACAATACAATTGGGTTCGGTTGAGTTGGCTTGGCCAGGGTAAGTTGTTGCCGTTGCAAATCCATCAACTGGGGGCCCAGATCAAAAGAAAAGAAAAAGAAATCCTCCTCTCATTGATTGCGGTCATCGCGCTATAATGGGCCTAGTTTTAATTCTTTTTCAGCCCCTGCTATTATTGCTGCCGTTTCTTTATTTAAGTTTCCTCCCTCTCCCAGCGGAAAGAGTTAGCCTTGGATCTTTTATCTAATAATCCCCATTTCCTGGCCTCTGATTGGCTGAAATCTGGCATAGTTATCTGCCGTAATGCATGTGGTCTGTCTGGAAAAAGAAAGCTCTTTTATATATATATATATATATATAATTTTTTTTTTGGGTTGGTTTTGGGCACGATGTTAAATGAGAGGCTTTTGATTACTGTTATTCGTAAATTCGTTGTTAATGGTTTGGAAGGTCGCCAGGATTGGGGGAGTTGGATGTGCTCAAGTTCTCGTCTTCTTTACCTTCTCTTCCACTTCGGTTTACCCTTCCCTCGGCTTTCACGGGCACTGGTGGATGAGTTGGCTGGAGGCATCTGGCAGTGTAAAGAGCGCTCTGTTTGTCTGCTTTTCCTTTTCTTTCCCTTTGTGTTTTTTACTGCCCACGTTCTCCAATCTCTTCCCCTGTGGGCTGTGTGGTCTTCTGGGAGGAGGAAGCTTGTCCTGTTCCTCACACTTCCTTTCCCATCTCTCCGTCACAAAAAAAAAAAAGAAAAAAAAAACGCGGTTTTCTCTCTCTCTCTCTCTCTCTTGCCCACAGAAGCAGTTGCAGTTCTTTGATGCATTGAGGTAGGCATGGCACAATCCCTTCTTCTTCCTCTTTACTTTGGAAGGGTCTGATTTGATGATGTTGTGACCAAAAAAAAAAAAAAGAAATCTTGGTTTCTTGGTATCTGTGGAAGAAGAGAGAAGAGGGCAGTTTGAGGGTTTTTTTTTTATTTATTTAAATGATTCTTGAAATCTTGATTGTGTGGTGAGAGGGGTTTCCTAGCTTATATACATATATATATATATATATATATATATATTTTGAAGATCCCTTTCATTGTTGTCCAGGAAGAGGAAAAGGGGTCCGCCCTGGAGGGCTTGACGGAATGTGGTGAGGGAATCTTGTCAAGTTGCAAAGCATTTGAGTGACAAGGACAAGCAGGACTGGTGTTTGTGGTAATTCCCTTAGTTCTTGATTGAATGAGGCATGTGGGGCTCTCTGTTTCTTTGTTTTGAAAAACCCACCTGATCCCTTTGTTTTAGTGGGAGGCGCCGCCCGGGAGATTGAATTCGTGCCACGAGAATGAGGGATTTCCCTTCTTGCTTCGGGGAGAATGGAGTTCAGGTCGCCGATTCCTCGTCGTCGGGCTCCGCCAGCAAGACGGCGCAAAATATGGTGAGCTGCGTGTACCGGACGCAGCTCGGCGGCCGGTCTTGCGTGATCACGGTGACATGGAGCAAGACGCTGATGGGCCAGGGGCTTAGCGTTGGGATAGATGATTCCGCCAACCTGAGTCTCTGCAAGGTGGATATAAAGCCGTGGCTGTTCTCCAAGAGGAAAGGATCCAAGAGCTTGGAGGCGGAGAGCAGCAAAGTGGACATCTTCTGGGATCTCTCTGCCGCCAGATTTGGATCCGGGCCCGAGCCATTGGAAGGCTTCTACGTCGCAGTGGTCTTTGATCTCGAGATGGTGCTCCTTCTCGGAGATTTGACCAAGGAAGCCAACCGGAAGACCGGTGCGAGGCCGCCGCCTTCGAATGCCGTTTTCATAGCCAAGAGGGAGCACATATATGGCAAGAAGATCTACTGTACAAAGGCTCAATTTTGCGACAACGGGCAAGTCCATGACATCGCAATCGAGTGCGAGACCGTGGGCCTCAAAGATCCAAGCCTCGAGATTCGCATCGACAAGAAGAGGGTGATGCAGGTGAAGAGGCTGGCATGGAAGTTCCGGGGAAATCAGACGATCCTGGTTGATGGGCTTCCTGTGGAGGTGTTTTGGGATGTCCACAGCTGGCTTTTTGGGGCTCCCACTGGAAATGCTGTCTTCATGTTTCAGACTTGCGTTTCAGCGGAGAAATTGTTGCCATGGTCTTCTTCGCAGATTTTCAGGGGATCTCAGTTGCAAGGCCTTGGTTTCTCTTTGATATTGTATGCTTGGAAGAATGAGTAGGTGTAGGCAGGAGGAAATGTTTACTCCGTCACCTTCTTCTTTGAGTGCTAACAAAATATTTTAGTGAGTGATTTGTTTTTAACAATGTGCGTGAGGCTCCCATTTGTTTTTTTCTTTTTTTTTTTTTCTTTTTCATTTTCATCTTTCTTTTGCCACCTCTTATAAATTTGATCTGTTTGAATATATTGGCAACATTCTGAAACTTATAATTGGTTTCTCTCAATGCTTTTTCTCACTTCTTTAGTTTGCATCTTATGTTGAAGCAGTGACTAAATGGCTGCAGCTTATCTGAGGGAAAAAAATATTGTTTTGTAATCTCATTAGAAAATTTTGGAAGAAATATCGACTATATTTTGATATTAAGGCTGAGCATTGTGTTGAAAATGATTTGGAGTCTAAATTCCCTTCATTGATTTCCATATTATTGCATATATAATGCCAACAAGTTTATTGTTTTTACCTTGGCATTCAGTCTTGTTGAAGTATCCATCCAGCTTCTTGAAATTGTTACATGGAATTATCAGAATGTTCTGCATTCTGGTAAGGTACCTTGTTTGAGCTTCGGCAGATATTTATCCCAGCTGATAAACAATGAAAAAGAAAAAGATTTGCGACAGTATGTTTATTGCATCTGCAATACATGCATTGGGTTCTCTTTACACTAGTCTTATGGGGACTAAGATCACTGAAATGAAGGCTCTGAAGGAACACAAAGAGTGAGATTGTCCAATTTGCTAACCTTCTTGAACTGTGGAAATTTCTGTTTGGTATTTGCCACTCTGTTTGTTGCACTTTGCCCATTTCAATAGTGTAAATTATTATGTTAAGATCCCTGAAGAACATTTTAACTGGTGAATTTGTTCTGCTTGAATTGATGAGAGGTCAACTAATCTTTTCACAGGTTAGAAAATAATATGTATTTCCTTTGTCTAGCATATTGGTATTTTTTAACGATTAAAATGGTTAAGTTACTTCAAAGAGGGCAATTTCATGAATCATCGAAATTTACCTTCTGTTGAGCTGACATGTCAATGCTCCTCAGGATTTACATCCCTATAATTTCTGTTGCTTGTTCATAGGATTCAATTATGTCAAAGGTAACCACTCTGGAGCATGCAGGAGGGCCAGAAAGATATATATTTCAGTAAGTCCTTCTCGTGCTATTGTCTTAAAGCTTCCATATATTTTCAAATGTATATTACCATAATGCTTTAGAAAGACATGGGCCTGTGCATTTAAGGTCTTCTCTTCTCACGTTATTATTCCATGATGCATGTTCTTTTGAAGTAGTTTATGTACATATAAGTTCTGTTATTCAACAACTCTTTTTCCCAGACTACATACTATGAGTCTACCTTCAATATTACGTATTACAGTTTAGACATCTGAAGTAGCACTTATTCCATGAATTTATGCTTCACCTAGTTGTACTTGTCAAATGGTGACATTTGGTTCCAAAACTTGCTTCTTTCTTTGGCAGATTTTTGATGCTAAGATATTAAGATGATGCATGATTCTTTTTTCTCGGTACATTCAACATACTTTCATCAATGTAAATCTGGATATTCGCTGCATCTAGTATTTTCATTTTTGGATCATGAGGAGATGCAAATCATTACATGGCACATTTTCAGTGATATGCAGGATTTTGGAGAACTATTTTGCCAAAGTGAAAGTACATAATTAATCTTTTTTTTGCGGTATTAAATGCCTGATAAGGTGATCGGCTTTTCTATCTTTTCAAAAAGCAAATGGTGTTCTTCAAAACATTGTCATTCTAGCAAGGTATATCATGGAATTAGGATTGCTTAAGCACTGCATGCTCAAAAAAAGTGCAATGGTTTTTGGTTTTTAACTATATGTATGACTTTTGGAAAAACTTGAGGAGCACATATCAGAGTGCAATCACAACCCTGTTATTGCAGAGTCAAGGCTAATATGGCCATCATGGAGCTGAGACACTGGAATAATTAATGCAACAGTTTTGATAAAGCAACCTGCAATACGGTACACAGGAACATGCATGTGTAGTGTATTAACCATATGGGCTGTAGATAGTGCATGCCACGAGAAAGATGGACTGGTCAGTTGATATATAGCATATCTGGCAATGGAGAACAAAGTGTCTAAGTCATTGACAAGTACCCCAAAAAAAATATTAAAATGTATCGGAAGCTAATAGCCAAGGTGATGGGGCTAATGGTAAACATATATGAACCTTGAGAGTGCATTCCTGCATAGGACTGGGAGCATTCAAAGGCACTAAAAAGGCCAATGAATGAAAGCTATGATTTCTAGATGCTGGTGAAGATACAAGTAGAAATGGTAGCAAGAGACGTCATTTAGAGGATAACTGTTGCCATGATAGTACCTCATGTTTATGAGACCAACCAAAAAGAGGTCTCTCTTTAAGATTTTGGAGGCTGACGGCTGACTGTCCAAGCATCCTTGAAATGCAGAGGACTTAAAATCTATAGGCTGGTGGTGAGTTGAATAATTTAGCAAAATTGAGTATAACTGGAGCAGCCTTGTAGTCACTGACAACAAATTAGCTTGGCAAGGGCATTTTTACTTCAACAATGGGCTACAATCAAATATACAATACCAGAATTCTAGGCTACAGGGCTAGTAGGAAACAAGACACAAATATTGAGGCAGGAAAATATCAAATCTTGTGGAAGAAATCTTTAAATGCTGATAGGGGCATGAAGAAGGACAAGGATTGAGAAGCTGATGAGGCAAGGAGGTGGCTAGATGGTTCTAAGGTCGAGAAAATATCAAGGAGGTGGAACCAAGGGCTGCAGATTTAGGTCAAATACCTGGTGCCAGGATGATTAAGGAAGGAATGATAATGATCAAGACACAAGTAATTAGGGAAGGAATGATAATGATCAAGACAAAAGTAATGCCCTTACATCTTCTAAAATAAACCAAATGTTGGCTTGTGATGAGGGTAATCATGCCATTCTCCTATATCACTTATATCTAATTATAGATGTGATGGAAAGAGTGGGTGCTTCAATGTGAAAATTAGCAGCTTGATCCATAGGAATTTGCGAGTTTTGTCCTGATTTGTCTATTAGATTAATATTTCAAGTTGTGGTAACTAGCATTTCCATGTTATTTTGCAATTTGCAAGAGGATTGCATTGGTAGTGCAGTTTGTTAATTCATGTTGCCAATAGTGAAGACAAAACCTAAACATTGATTCCAATGTTAATGCTGGAAAGGGTGGTATATGTGTTAAACTGGGTCTAGGATTGAAGGATTTGAAACCTGAAGAACTGGATGATGGTTAGTTATAAAAAACCATGAGGTCTAAAGGATCTTGAGCTAGAAATAATAGGGTATTCATTTTCTGGATAAAATAAAAAATGCAATGATTTAAATATATAGATTGTAATCTGGTCAAGCTACTTTAGAGTTTAACCTGTGGGAATGTTGGAAACAGGTGGAAATTTAAGGAAACTTTCAGTAATAAAATGGACCTGCTTGATAGTATATTGATTGTGAAGGGAAGAACAGGGGAAGCAACTAAAATCTAGGAGATGGATTTGATTATGATGATGAGGTATGGTTGGTTCTAGGTAGCTGTGTGAAGAAGGTTTGCGAAAGCCCTGTGAAATCTTTACAACTATGGCAGGAGTGGTAACCATCACATGGTAATGGAAAAGGGTTGACTCGGCAGTTCATAATGCTCAAAAAATTTCAAGGTAATCAGATGGGGTTAAAGCTGTTATCACTGTAGGCATGGTCATCACTAGGAGGTTGCTGAGAAATTTCTTAAAATCAAAATTGAATCCGTAGAATTCATCTAAATTTGTCACTCAATTTGCATGCATACAATAATCTTAGATTCAGTAGTTTACTCAATTGTTATGAAAATAAACTCAAGAAATCATAACCCAACAAATTTACACAAACAGGGCTTCTTTAAGGAGGAACTCTAATCTTCCACCAACGAGAGAACCAAGCCACAACTTAAAGTGTTGTAATAAAATGTCATCCCAACTTAGTCAGCTCATTGTAATAGGCCTAAAAATTAATTTCAGAATAATATATACATAAAATCTGAAATATATTCTTAGCAAAATCTAAAGTCTGTCTCTCATGGTCAAACTGTTCCTAGATTTCAAACAGGGTACCTGCTTCTCTTGTTCCGTCCGTGAACTTGATCATGTAGTCACATTGAAACTCTTAATTTGGATTTATGTCAAAAAAAGAAAAGAAAAGATGAAATAATGAGTGACCATCCTTAAAATTATACAATATCCTTTAAATTTATCTTCAAAGAATATGTCTTAGATCAATCATTTCCAAATTGCTTGTTTTATACTTACGACTCTTTCTTCCTCATATGGCATCTTCCTTTGGATTTAACCGTCACACCTGTTCAAATTCTCTGACAAGCATTGGAGTCAGCGTGCTTGTGTTTCTTCTTTTGGATTCCCAGTTCTATGCAAGCTTGTCGTCATTCATATTCTGAAATTTGAGCATTTAGAGTCTCAGGTTTACATTTATCTGAGTACTGAGGATTCTTTCTGACCAAGACCCCTGTTTCTTTACTATCATTGTGTGTTCTCGTCCAGTATAGCCCCCACCTTTGGTTCCTTTTCAAGTGTTTCTCCTCATTGGATTTTGCCAACCCAGGGCTGGCCTGGTTTGCAACAAAATATGCCCGATCCTGACCATTGTTGGGCTCAGATTGGCCCTAGATGGGAACTGGTGATGGATGGCTTCCACATATTTGGTTTTGCAATCCATGTCTTGCTACCTGCGCCCAACTATTGGGGGAGGATTGGACATGCATCTCAAGATCCATTTTAGTGGAGTTCCTTGTATCTTAAGACCTAGAGATGAATCTGCTTCGGAGACACACGCCGACACCTCAAATCCATACCTGAATGCATATAACAAAGTATGCCCATGCTTGTTGTCCTTGAAGATCATGGATGACATTTTTAATTCATGGTTCTTATACAAGCCACTTGATTTTTCTGTTTTTTTAGTGGTACAGCAGGTGATTAAGAGTATATATATCCAACATAATGGTCTTCTTTCAATTGCATGGCCATATTCAAGCCACGAAGCACCCAAGAATGTTGTAATATAATATTGCTAATCAAACACTGAGATTGTGGTTCATATACGAGCCTTTGTGAGTTGTATTGACGCACTAGAAGCTGATGCTGAGTTTAAAGCACAAAAAAACATGTTGTATGCGGGTCTTCTCCCACAGAAAAAAAAAAGTATGCTTTGTTGTGAACTGGAGGTTATGGTTGGAAACATGCCAACGACCTCATGGGGGTAAGGCAGTGTACATTTGATCATCTTTAGATTCTGTAATGGCAGGAGCTTCATGCAATAGTCTATCTTTTCACTTCTTCATGTGCTTGCTTCTAAATCATATAGAGCATAATCTGGCAGGTGTAGTTTTGTGGATAGTCTATGAGGTAATTGATGATCTTGTTGGAAAACACAATAAACTCTGCTACCTATGGTTCACTACTACTTCTGCATGTTTCATGCTGCCATTTGGCCATGCTTTCTCGGTCTCTACGTGGATGGTTTGTGGGATTTTTGGCTCTCTGAACAAATGGCAGCTTATAACTATTGGTCATTTTTTCACTGTTACTTGGGATGGTTCTTGGTTCGCTGGCAATTGGCTTTGTATATGTTTCTGTGCTTTGGCTGTCTCTGTTTCTTGACGGAGTGAGCTTTGTACATCTATGCAGCCCTTGTGACTCCATTTTTGCTGCTATTGTTTTGAATTTTCTGATCTCTCTCTCTCTCTCTCTCTCTCTCTCTCTCTCTCTCTCTCCATGTCATTTTCTTCTCATTATCTCTATCTCTTTTTTTTTCCTTTTTCCTTTAAAGAATATTTTCACTTATAATATCAAGAACATGATTTCAAATCTAGCGGGATGTCTCATGGAATATGAAACAAGTTACCATTTCAAGTATTAGGATGACACTATCTCGCCAACATTCCAATCAGTGTATATTGGGATATGCTCTATTCCAGGTGTGGAGATGGGGTAGGACAGAGAGACGCATCTCATTCTAAGGAAAAATCCAAATAATCCTATTCTATGGGATTTAAAATCTTTATCAAAAATATGAGCCTACTATAATAATGCCAATGAATCCATTGCTATTGTTTTCAAAGAATAATGCCATTTCTACTATAATAATTCTGAAAAGTTAAGAACATGGTCAAAGTTTGAGAACTTAATTGCAGATCAAAGCTTAGCACGATTTCTAATATTGAAATGATTATGTTTTATATCAACATAATTTGAGGATTGCAGGTTAACCAAAAGGGATGCTCATATACAAATAAGTGTTATGAACATGGATGTTTGGCAGATGTCTGAGGACTCTGATAAAACACTTAAGCAGAATCAACCTACTGAGATAAGGTTGGACAGCAAGAAGCTATAGAATTGCACCATTATGGCAATGGAGTGGTGCAGATTTGGTTAAGTTATGTGGAAGGTTGGAAGTAGGGAATGTCATACATAGGAATATCTCAATGTATTACTTTTGAAAACAATTTGAGCATGCTTATTTTGTTGATTTAGTCTTTGAGAGAGGAATATGATGATGGTTACAAAATGACTTCCAAGAATGTTATGGTATGTTATCTATCTTTAAACATGTATCATATTTATAGTGGTGTTTTAAACCAAATCAGATTGAAGTGACTAATGATAGAGATTTTGGTTTAGAAAGGTTGCTTCTAGGTTTGTTACTTGTTGAGCTAGTCATTGGCAACTACCGTTTTCATGCATACATGGGCTATTCCTTCTTGTGGATAACAAATTACAAGCATTTACCAAGTATTTATTCTTTAATTTGCATGTTGTCATAGGGCATTATGAAGAGAATAAATTGGTAAAGATAAATTAATTAGTAATAAGATCTCTTTTCGCATGGGTGACATCAAATGGGTTGCTCATAGAAGATAATTTGATGCAACCTACGGTATTATTTTAGGGGCCATTGTTTGGTAGTTGGTGCAATGGTAAAAGGATTGGACCGGCAAGTGCAACGGCACAGATTTGACCACAATCTTGTTCAAAGAAAAATTGTAAAAGCTTGACTGCAAGCATTTATTCGATTTTTGTTTGACTGTTCTTTTTCATGTATTATATATCTTTTTGTGCCATTATACAGGCAATATAATCAGGACTTAATGGGATATAAGTAGGGTTGCATAGAGTTTTATTCTACACAAGTGCAAGAGGAAAAGACAAGACAGCAAAGTTCACTAGCTGGAATACTGGAATCTTAAACTCAGATACCACTTGGTTCGTTCCCTTAATAAAAAATAATAAAATCCTCTTGGCTGTGTGCAGAAAATTAAAATGCATGTATGTGGAGATAAACTTCAACATCTTACTTAAAAGGTCATACGTGGGTCCTTTTGGTTACCAAAGAAAGGCATTAATCACTGAAAAGGAAGATGGAAATAGCTATTGAAATGGGATATGGAGATATCTGCATGGATTTAAACTTGAGGATCATCAGTAGATAAGGATGTGCTGTTTCCAGCAGTGATGGCAACGTGAAGACTTGTGAAGATAATGCTGGTTGGGCCTACTGCTTGAGATACCTGCATGCCCGTGCCTGGGTTTCTGTGGTTTAAGGCTTGGGTGGGAATTGAAAACAGGATTTTTATGGGAGGTTAAAGAGAAGACTGAAGCCTCCTACCTTCAGAAACCCTTCCTTCACCACTGGCTTTGCAAACTTTTCTTCCAGTAAACATTAATGCAACATTAATTGTACCACAAACCTTAATCCACCCTGTTTAGTGTTCTTGTCCCTGTTAGTACATTATCATTATCTCCCTCACAAGACACCTTCCAACAAGAATATCACCCCATACTCCCTTTGGCTGAGACAAACTTTTCCATCTCCTTTTGACATTTATTTCCACCCCATGATGACTGGAACAATGCTGAACTTTGAAATTGATAGAACAGATATTAATCCTGTGTGTCCTAAAAGGTTCCATGATCTTTTGAGTTGATATGCAGTGATTGTCCCTTGCTGTCTCCAGCAATTGGAACTCTGTGACTTATATTTCTTCCATGATCTTTCATTTATTGGTTCAAGGTTTTGTCCTATGGACAAGATGCCATGAGTGAGGTGTGTACATGCCAGTGTACTCTGTTTTGTTGTAGTGGCTCATAAGAGCTACTGGTTTTGTTAATCTACGTAGGCCTTTTCCTCAAACTCAGGTTAAGCCCCTTTAGTTAAAGTTTTTTCATTAGACATACAGCTAGTTATAGATTCATTGCAATCATCTTGGATGTTAGCTCCAAAGTGCAGCTCACCCTCTCTAGTGTGATTCTAATATCTATGGAACGCTACAACTCCAAGAAGTGGACTTGTCTTTGGTCCCTTGGCAAGTTGCAAGCTTCCATGGCCATGCCTTGAATACCAAAAGATAAACGTGATCCTCCTATATTATTGTAGCTGTATGCAGAGATTTCCAGTTCTTGCATGCTTCGAGATCAAATCATACAAGTTCAGATTAATTATTATTTTATCTCGTAAGGGCCAACATTTGTATTATTATCAGTTTCAAGGATCTTAAAACTCCAGTCCCACCAAGATCTAATGGAATCTCCGAGACAGAGACAAGATTGCAAACAGAAAAGCCAATCAAGCAATGATATAAAAGAATCAGCATGGCAAATCAAGATAGAAGATTCTCTTTTCAAGGTATTCTTTTAATATTCTCCATGATTTTTTTACCTTCATCTTAGTTTTATGCACTAAAATGATGTTGTAACAGCTGCTTACATTATCACTGATTGTTATGCACTTGGTCAAATGACACGTGGAGTCATTTTCACCACAACACGTGTACATCTCACGAGTGCCACATTTTCTTTGCCGACGAACTCCATAGTCATGTCCCTTGTGAAATATCAGCGTCTCAAAATAAAAAGGGCCTCCTTGCAAGCGACCCTTGGCTTGTTTTGTTGACAAATTGTGAGGTGGTGGACCACCATTGAACAATAACCAAAATAAAAAGAAAAAAAAAATTAAATAAAAAAAGTCATGTGAGCTGAGCTGAGATCATGCGGAGGTTCGGAAGAAAAAGAGTTTTTGTTTGTCTTGAACTATAAGAAAATTTATGAGCGGCATATCTTTCTATTGTTTTATGGCATGGAGGGCAAGAGATGGCTTATTGTGTGTTTGAGAGAGCTTGAGAGGGAAGTGTGAGAGGTGGACAGTGACACAGTACCAAAAGAAAATATTTTCCATGATTGGACTGCAAGGGAGAGAGGAATGTGGCAGGAAGAATAGTGAAATAGACTTCACCCACGCCTAAAGCAAACCGATAGCTACTTACTCTCCAACCCCCTTCCTCCTATTTCCCCAACCTCTTCATTCATCCTATCAATGAAGCATTAACACCCCCCCACTCCTCCATATGGGGTGGCTTCAATCCCTCTTCTCCCCACTGAAGAAGCTCTGGCTTCGCATGCATTCTGCCCACAGGAAGAGTATGTTCAACTCCACTCCAAAGTTTATCATCTATATTTAGCAACTTGCCTTGCTAGTGTTATGTTTCTCTGTGTGTTTTATTCTTCTGATATCAACTCTAATGTCACATTTGCACTGCTTCCAGCTGCACTTCTTAATGCACCATTCCAATCCTCTTATTTTAGATCCTCTGCATGCATTATTTCTCTGTTCTCCTATTCTTTTGTGGTTGGCTCTTTTCTTTTTCTAGTTTTATTTTAGGTAATCTATGATCAACTCTTCTTAATGTCACTGTTTCTTGCACCCATTTACATTGCCTGGTATCCTTAATATTGTTCTTGTTGTTTTTTGTTCTTGTTTTGATAGATAGAGGGATATACATCCTCTATGAGGATGTGAAGTCATGCCCATATGAAGATGTGCATGTCCTCTGGTCGATCCTCGTGGAGTCGCACCCCCCGCCGTTGCGGTTGAAGCAATGAGGACAAAAAAAGGGCAAAGATAATGAGTGGGGTTTTGATATGTATATAGAGTTGCTCGGTTACATGTTATGTAGTTTCACAATGTTTGATGAGTATGGGTTATGAGCTGCTTCTCTTATGGCCCGAGTTCTTCTCATCAAATTTTACTTGCTTCCCAAAAGAAATTTAGAAGCATGACTTCATGTGTTGGATGAGTGAGGGTGATGTTTTGTACATACGTCCATATCATACAAGAAAAGAAAACTGAAAAATAAATGTGTCACAGGATTTGGTAGAAGGCTTGTTGTTCCTCTTCTTTTTTCAAATGGGTGGTTTGTCTATTCTGGGTGGTTGGGAGGTTGTGGGGATTTCGTTTTCATTGGCGTCGGTCGCTGCTTGAGGTAAGGAGTAATTTATCAAACGACATGGCGCGTGCTTAAGTTGAGGGAGATCATTTTGAGAACAAAATATTCTGTTTCTCGAATTCTTCTGTGCTCAATTTATATAAAGTTTTTTTGTTTTTTTTTTTCCTCTTGAGTATTGGAGTAATCGAAGAAGTTCCATCTGGTCCCTAAATTATGCAGAGATAACAAAAATAAATCTATCTTCAAACAAGTTTTCCTGTCCAACTCCAGCTATTTTCACCACAAAATCCCATGTAAATAAAACACGATCCACCTGCAAGTCTACCAAGTGCTGCAGCACAACAAACTAGATTCAAAACCAAGACTTATAAATGATAGCCATTGCCACATGGTAAGTCCCAGCTGGTCACCATGAGAAGCCAAGCTTACAAGAGCAGAATTCTGAATCTTTCAGTGTGATCTTATGGTGGCCATAGGTTTTCACAGGGACTCTGCATGTTTTTTCCATGTTAAATTGGACTGCTGACAAGATAATTTTCATTGCTGGAATGAAGAAGAGAGAGTGCAGCACCACTAAGCGTCCCGCTAAGGCCTTGTTTTATTAGATGATATAAAGTGTTTTAAACAAAAAGAATTCCAACAAATCAAGAGCACAAAAGATCAGAACCCTAAGAAAGTAATACCAGAGACTAAACACAATATGTTACGAGGAAAGAGATAAATTTTTTCATGTTACATGTTTGAGCAGTGGGTTGAAACGATGATAATTTCAGCAACAGCAACATCCTGTCCATCACTCTAGTCCACCAAACCATCTTTCAATAGGCCCCAGAAGTGGAAAATTGGGACACCAGACACCACTTCCTCGTATAGAAGCAATCACCTGTACTTGCCAAGCTCCATCTTCTTCTTAACTGCTCGTTGGCCATGATAAATGAAAGCATCAATTATTCCAGAAACTGTGAAGACACCTGAGCATCATCCAAAATTCTTAAAATCAGGTTCAAGCAGCCTTGCTCTAAATCATACTCGTCTGGGCTAAAAATAACAATAATCAATATGAATTCCATCAGCTAATGAACAATTGAAGATGGTGTGTACAATGGAGCAGACTAATACAACTACTTGACACCAAAACAGTAAAATGTGGACGCAACGGATAGGGACAGCATATGCATTCCATTTCTGGTATACCGAGCACTTTTCCCTTTGCCCTTTTGCCCCCATACCTTTTTCTTAAAAGGAAAGCAAGTTTACCTTGGACCCTGAAACTTAAAAAACGCTACTTATCTCAATTCCTTTGAAGGATAAGATGGATGGCATTAATTACACTGGAACCCTAAATTTCTTTAATGGACCCTAAATTTCTTTAATGGATAGGTTACTAAGTGGTCTTTAACTAGCTAAAGCTCGAGACATTATCCAAATTATACTCACAAATGAATTCATTATAAAAATAAAACAAAAAAGGAAAAAAAAAAAAAAACAAGTGGGATAAGCAGCACGAAACCTCCAACTATAGCGCATAGATTTGTCAAGAAGTGCAGCAGCGATTTATTTTCTTCTGTAAAGACCACCTGCAACATATTTATGAATTAAATAAACAAACGTAAGAAAGATACAGTAAGGTGCCCTGCTAAAATATAGAACATCTAAAATATTAAAAATAATAGTATAAAGGTTTAATAAGAAGTAAAACAAAATGTGTGTATGATACATGGATATGTCTGTGTTAGAGAGAGAGATTTCTGGATATTCTAAACATGCACACTTAGAAGTTCTCAATTTGAAGTTGCGCCCATAGCATGTCTCTCATTTTGCCAAACACTTCCCATGCTTATCAAATGTAATGAAACCTAAACCCACGTCCATTTCTAAGAGAAATCAGCCTGGCGAGATGTCCTTTGGGATGAGACAAGTTGCCATCCCAAGTGTCAGGAGAAGACTGTCCCACTATTATCCCAATGTCCGAATCAATATGTCTTGGGACACCCCCACCATTCCAAGTATCAAAATAGGGCAGGATAGCAGTGCGTCCCATTCTATAAAAAGCCGAAACAGCTCCATCTCATAAGATTTAAAACCCTATCAATCTTAATTATCAATATCTAATGTTATCAAATTTCAAGATTAATACCCTTTTTTTGCACTTTGGTTTATAACTAGTGCTAGCATCAAACTTGCTACATGTACTATCATTCATCATGACAAGAGGCATAGTGTTTCAGATGCACCATTGATATGTGCTATATTTTAATGCCTCAACCTCACCTCATCGTTCAAAAAGGGAAATAAATTATTATGACATATTTGTTGATGATGATTATACTTAGCTTACCCCTCACATCATCCTACCCCCGAGAGAGTGGGCCAATGTTGATGATAATTGGTCACTGTGTTATTCTTGGCCGATTGGTCAGTCTTTGACAGCATTAATTTACCAACATTTTGATGTTCTATTAATGCACCACAAACATCATCATTGATTGTCAACATAGATCATGCATTACTTCCCCAACACAACTTGCCAGCTTCTTAACAGAAACTGACCATAAAGTGTATCCTGACAACAGTTGCAAAGGAAACCATTGACAACAAAGGACAATTTTCTAATTTTTACCATGCAACAGACAGCATAAAGTGGAAAGGAAATTGCTTCCCCCATATAAAAGATTTGTGATCAGAAAATATTTTTGCAGTTCTAATTTGAAAATAGCAGCAAGATAATATTTTGGATCACTGATGTTTTATGAAGTTCAAACAATTTCATTTGATTGCTTCGTATTTCAAGAAGGCAAGATCATACATAGAACACATGGT
Source organism: Metroxylon sagu (assembly GCA_017589505.3). Lineage (NCBI taxonomy): Eukaryota > Viridiplantae > Streptophyta > Magnoliopsida > Arecales > Arecaceae > Metroxylon > Metroxylon sagu. The sequence continues at coordinate 1,326,927 of JACVBY030000606.1, read as the reverse complement.
GAAGCTGAAGCAAGTTTGATTAGAACAATTGAAAGCTCATGCTATATATAACTTAAGATTGAGCATATGCAATTTGTTGGAACCATTTATCAAGCATGATTTTTGCATATATACATTTGAATCTTGTTTTCATATTGGAAGATTAAGCATTCTTTTCAACTTAACTCCAATCAGCCTTCAAAACAAGCACATATGAGCATACTGCTTATCTTATATCACTCACCTTAATCGGTGAAAAATCATAAAAGAAGAATACCCCAGGGTGAAACTTGGAATAAACATTTCCTTCTTTGAAGTGCTCTGTCACTGAGAACTGCAAGTACAGAAAAAACAAATTTCAGGTGCCAGACCGTGTATCAAGTTACCAGTAAAAATTATAGATCAAAGTCAAGCTCACCTGGTTGGAGTCAATTTTGTGTCCTCTTATGTCAGTGTAAATTGTGGGAACAACCTGAGAAATAATGAACCACAGTCCCTTAATGATACTTGAGCAATCACAAATGATGTCAAAAGAAAGAGCTAAGGAGCTTAAAGACTATAGCGAAAAGGTAAGGAAACCAAACATTTTAGAGATCAAAACAACAAATCACTAATCAGATGTATAAAAAAGATGATAAAGAATAAGCCTGCCCATAAGACTCCAGTCAAAAGTCTTCATAGAAAAACAGAGTTGCAAATAAAGTACTCACTTTGATGAAATATTGGTGCATTCCAGATGAGGCTTGGTGTGTCCACTGTGCACTGAAATTTTTATCAAAACCAAATAAGCGTTAAAAAGATGTGATCCTAAATGGTTATATCTGAATGATTATTTTTACCATCTAGATGAAAATTTGAGGTAATCCATCCAACTTACCCATCAAGTGGATTTATAACACCTGGAAACTCTTTTCCAAAGGATAGCTTATTTATTTTGTGACTTATCTGGTGTTTTTAATGGAAGGATGTTAGTCATGAAGTTCTGTTAGACCAATAAGATATAGACTGAAATTCAAAAATCTACAAATATAATGCAAGAAAGAGTAACTTATGCTACTCACGTCATAACTTTCTGGTTGGAGGCCCAATAAGTCATCCAGAAGAATGTTAGATTGCTGGAAGCTTTTTCCAGGCATAAAGTGAAAATTTCCAGCTACTTTATTGACATCCAGGAACCCATGGATGTTGCATCCTTCCCCTTCTTCTTCCTTTATCCTTTGGAAAAAGCCCTCTCTTATGCACTGAAATGGCATTCAAGATCAACATCAAATCAAGACAAAGCAAAAGCCTAAAGCGCACAAAGAAAACCTTGCAAGAGATGGAAGGTTAATGAATTAGAATTAAAGCTGCCTTCAGAACATAGATGAGAACAAGAGAACTAAGAATCAAACAAACATGATGTAAGGTAATCAATCAGTAACTAGAGCCCTTACAAAAGACCATAACCTACAACATTTGAACATATAGATAATAAATAATCCCTCTTGAATTCCGCTGGAGCACTGAAATGGCATTCAAGATCAACATCAAATCAAGACAAAGCAAAAGCCTAAAGTACATAAAGAAAACCTTGCAAGAGATGGAAAGTTAATGATTTAGAATTAAAGCTGCCTTCAGAACATAGATGAGAACAAGAGAACTAAGAATCAAACAAACATGATGTAAGGTAACCGATCAGTAACTAAAGCCCTTACAAAAGACCGTAACCTACAGCATTTGAACATATAGATAATAAATAATCCCTCTTGAATTCATAATTGAACACTACCGAAGGGAGTTGTCCCACATTTTGTGCTTAATTTGCAGTACTCATAATTTACTTTGCCCGCAAGAATCAAGCAGATGTCACTTAATTCATGTATCCCCATTTATATGAAGACAGCTTCCATATGTCACAAGCTTCAACAGTAGAAAAGGAATGTGGATATAAGGTCAGATGCCATAACTAGCAGTGCACAAGAACTGCATAGTGCATTTGAGACTAAAAGGATATGTTAGGTTCTTTATTTCCATTAGCAGTGCACAAACTTCTGAAATTCCTAGCATCTCCGAACCTGAATAACTTTTATCCATTTTATTCCAAACTACAGTATGTGTGCAATATTTTGAAATGATTACTTGAGAAAAAATGAGCTACCTTAGCTTCATAGGTTAGAATCAAGAAGGGGAAAATCGTATTACAATAATTCAATAACTATAATTGGGTTTGATCTTTATCAATCCAATTCTCATTGACATTGCAATAAGACTAGATCTGATCATAATGTCAATTGAACAGGAATTATCTCTAATGGTGATCGAGTTATTTGAAACATCTAGGGTGCTTCTATGATATTCATGAGTTACAACATTTATCAAAACTATTATCACAGTTGATGGAAATTCTCTTCTAGAAGGCAACGTAAAACAAACCGACCACAAAACCAGCACCATGTTAGTATTCCTTGACCATTGCTTCACTCATTTACAAATGTATACATTTTGAATCTTATGCACAGACTTGCAGATTACCCACGACTGGGAAAATGCTAATAGCATACGTTTCAGTATTTGCAGAAAAAAGTACGTCAAGATGATGATTAAAGAGAACATAACCTATGTTTTGAATTGTCTGATGATAGCTGTAGAGACATGGTGGAACTGGACACCATTTGCTAGCAAGGTTCGCCGAACAGCACTGACAGCTAGTTCGGTACGGTACTGGTGCATATCATACCGAATTGCGGTAAACCAACGCCGCAGAGCATAGAGAGGAGAGAAAAGAAGTACTGCCACCTCCATCATTGCCGGAAAAAGAAAAAAAAAAAAAAGAAAGAGAGAGGATTGCCAAAAGAGGGCACCAACTTGTACCGCCACTTCCACCATCATCAGAAAAAAGAAAAAAAAGGAAAGAGAGAGAAAGGGGGGAAGAGAGGGCTGCTGGAAGAGGGCCGCTGCTGTTGGAAAAAAGAAGAAAGAGAGAAAGAGAGGAGAAGAGGGGAGCATACCTTCAAGAATTCTTTTAATCACATGGTTCAGTCAGCCATTGACGATGAGTGATGGATGACCAGTGACAGAAACTGGCAAAGGGCAATGAATTGTAGCTGGCTAATGGATGAAGAGCGAAGATAGGGTTTTGTAGGAGAAGCTTCGATGAAATTTTTTTTTAATAGATCATTGTTTAAATGGGTTGAATCCATACCCTCAACAAAGATTTTTTTTTTTTTTTTTTCAACGAATCGTTGTTTAAATAGGTTGAACCTAAACCTAACAGGTCGTCAATAACCCACCAATGACGAATTGTTTTTTAGGGGCTGAACTGACCCAGTTTTTGGCCAATACGGATAGGTTCGCCCCGAGCTGACCGGGTTGGATTGGTTTAGCTTTCCTTACTTGTTAGTGATAATCCATACTCTAAACTAGCAAAGTTGTATCATTTTCTTATCTAATATGCATTTGTAGTCACACTCAACCATTTAAATCATTTGGTTTGCAATATTTATGAGAAAGTAGATGTCACTTGTGCCAAACCCAATGCCAGTTCTAAACTGTACTTTTTTAAAAAATAACATGCTTCAAAATCAAAAAAGCTCCAATGCAAGACTAGCAAGCTTAAAATGGGCAATATCATTATATAGACCTGGTCAATCAATTCTGGATTTGGCAGAGCCCATCCATTCTTTCGATATGCTTCATGAACTTCTTCACATGAGTTACAGCAATGATCGTGCGACTGCATCAAAAGAAGCAAGCTTTTAGATAGTTGTGGGAGGGCTCAAAATCTTTGAATCTAGTCCTAACAAAAAACAACAATTGACATGACAGGGCCCTCTAATTAAAAGATCAATGCACCTAAGAATCAGTATTTGGACTTTGATAAAGTTAAGATGACATACCGCTTCTGCACCATAGCAAGAACCACAATAAGTCTCGTTATGCTCAAGCCTTCCTCCATGCCGTTGTAAAGGCCTTTCGATCTGTATGAATGACAGAGATACAAAAATGTTTAGGTAAGAAACAAGTAAAGAATATAATATATTGCAGATACAATTAACACAGCAATTTGTAATTAAGAAAAATATATAGTTCTATAATGAACACCAAGCTTGCATTTATGAATAGATATGCACCATCAGAAGATAAATGCTAAATAGAATGTTTTCACATGAAAGCCATTAAGAGTCCCCTACAAGCCACACTATTCAGAACTTAAAGAGCAAGAACACCTCCAAAGGTCAGAAATTCAAGTATTTGACCCTAAACTAAAATTGGTCAGGATTGACTGGTAGTCTGGAACTCTGCGACAAATCTAGGACACATTTTAACCAAAAAAACTCATTTCAACCAAAGCCAAAAACTTTGTTGATTGCATATCTATCAAGCGATTTACATTCCAGTGCACTGTATCCTTGTTGATGTTATAATCTATCAAGGCAGTTAAACCTACAAATATATTACACATGTTTACGTGATACTATATGCTATCAAGACAGTTAAACATATGCTATATTATTTATTGTATCATAATTTTTAGTAATACATGAATGCAATGTGTTGTATGATACAATCAGTCAACCACCAAGCACATGGGTACAATGAAAACCACCAATTAGTTGGATTTTAATGCTCAAATCTTTTCTAATAGTACTTACAATATACATACTTCATCAGCATTTAACCTTCTTATATATATCTTATATCTTGTTATCATGAACCCACTCATGCTTCAGGGTACCCATGCTAGAAGGGTCATAAGGGCCCCTTTGTCTTTATTTGTTCGTAAAATGACCACTTAGCCTTACCATACTCGTGTGTCATATAAAGTGAGGCCATCAATGAAGTGATGAACCAGCTTGGATTGAGTTTAAGCTGAGTAACTTTTCTCAACTTATAAAGAAAAACCTGGAAAAAAAACAAACAGTCAAACACAAACACTGAGGGAGAGAATGAGATTTTGTTGACCTTTTTGCACTATAGTTTTTGCTGTCATATAGACAAGCCTCCTTGCTTTGCAGAGAAAAGATTAGATGAGTGAGCTTTGTGGAAAAGGAGAGTTCTTGTTCACAAAGTACAAGTTATTTATTTGTTTATTTATTACACAACAGAGTATGCATTTCTCAATCCAATATCAGGCCTCCTAATATGATCCCTGCCTGCTCTGAACCATGTCTTGAATCCTCACACAATTCCCAAGGGAAAAAAAAAGAATATACAAAGCCTAATAGCATGTTCCATACCCCAGTCTTTAAAGAACCGAGCAATATCATGATAAAAAGGCAAAAACTTGCTCCTGCAAACAGTGACTGTCCTCGAGCTTTTCTACCAAAAAAAAAGCTTAATAATTGACAGAAAATGAGTTTGTCAAACACAAAACAACTGCAGGTTGTCATTTTGATGCAATGATGGAAACAAAGTGAAAGCATTTTACTTGGGAAAACAAGTTTTGTTATTGATCATACATAGAGGATCACAACAATACGACATTGTTAGCATTTGTAATAACTTGAGCATGAGTTCTTTACTAAACTAATAGAAGGAAGATATAGCTACTTGGAGATGAAGCAAGACTCAAATTAGAATGAACGATAGATAAATGGAAGAAGAGTCCATGTGACAACAAGAAACGCCTAGAAAATATGATGAAAAAAGAAAAAAAAAAGTCTTAGACAGGAAAATAACTATATAAAGTATACAGTTCCGTGAAGTGGGATTAAATATGGCTGCAAGCACAAGTACAAAACCTTTTTAAATAATTGAGGTGCAGGATTGCTTATGGATAAGGCTGACTTTTAAAAACAATTATCACAAAATTAATTAACTCAAAAGTGATTTTGGATAATTTATGGTACTAACAACTAGTTGTTCAAGTAGCAGACAAACCTGGACTGTCAAATCGATTTGCCAGGCTTGGGCTGGGCTTTTAACATAGTTTACTTAGGCCCAGGCCCTACCTAGCCTTCAGGCCTACCTTCTAAGCCCAAGCCTAGCCCTTACTTGAGCTTCAGGCTTTTTGACCACTTTCTTTTCCAATCTCTTAAAAATGTTAAAAAAAAACTTAAAAATACTTTAAATGCTAAATATAAATAACTAGATATCACCAACAACCTATAACATGTCTATTAACCCATCAAGGATTCATTTGGATAATACTATGCAATGTAATAGGATTCACAAAATCAGAGGAAGGACAAAAGACATAGGCCAAGTAAGGCCTATATAGGCAAGGTTCACCATCACGGTACCAAACCTACCCCTTACCAATATCACACTAGTAGAATGTCAATAAGCCTAGTACGTGAGTCGGCTTAGCATACCAACACTCAATATGCCCAGTATTGAATCTCAATTTGATACTGGTATGGTACACCCAAGGTAGCACACATCAATATGGTGTACCATGTTCACAAGATTCATAGGATTACCTTCAAAGTGAGTTGTCTTGATAGGCAAGGTTCACCATCACGGTACCAAACCTACCCCTTACCAATATCACACTAGTAGAATGTCAATAAGCCTAGTACGTGAGTCGGCTTAGCATACCAACACTCAATATGCCCAGTATTGAATCTCAATTTGATACTGGTATGGTACACCCAAGGTAGCACACATCAATATGGTGTACCATGTTCACAAGATTCATAGGATTACCTTCAAAGTGAGTTGTCTTGAATCCTACAAGGAGGAAGAGAAAATCTCAACAAGTCTTTTTTCTCCCTACAAAAATTGGTTATGAGAGGTTTGATTGACTTGAGTCAAGCTAGACCTCATATTTTCAATAAGAGAAATCTTGTTTCCAATCCCAAGGATCTAGCAAGATTATCCAAAACACATCCAAAGTTTAAATATTGACCACACTTGTTAATTAAACCTACAAATACCCAAAAAAATTAACAATATATAAAACAATTCATCCCAAGACGAGCTTGAGCCAAGACGATCTCAGGATGGGCTTTATTCTCCAAGCTCAAGCCCAGCCCATTTATTACATAGGCCTGTTTGCCAAACCCAACTTGGCCCAAGCTTGCCTAAAAGGTTGAGTAGTGTCTACCATCCCACAATTATGGTCATGACATAAAATTCAACTGGCATAATACTAGAGTTGTAAATAAGTTAGGTCAGATCGGTACATGCTTGCCTCCCAACTTGGCCTGATTTTATATTCAAGCCATAATTTTGGACCTAACCCCAATCCATTTGTTAATCAGATCAGATCAGGTCAGGTTGGGTCCATGGAAGAGATTTTAAATCCAATGAGTCATTTGGGTTAGGATGAGGTCAAGTATGACCCAAAACCAACTCGAAATGTTTGAGTTCAGGTCGAGATCGATTCCAATTGATCTTGCATTCAAATCAGATACCGAACTATTTTTTTATTTTGAAATCACTGAAAATTTTAAATAAAACAAAAAGAGCCAACTTAACTTGAATTTTCATTCAAAAACTTATAATTTCATCCAAGTAATTAACTATTCTGAAGTTAAAAATTCTGATTTTTAAAATACAAATTAACATACTTAGGGCATTGTAAATAAGAATCCATCAATATAAATACTGAAATTTGAATATTTAAATATAATTAAGTAAAAATAGATGATAAGAGATGTTCTTAAGATGAAAAAAGAGAAAATAGCTAGATAAAAAGTTCATTCAATGAATTGGTAAAGATAATAAGAGTGAAGCTGGAAAAGATTTACATGATTTTGGTTTTTGGATTTAACTAGATTGAGTTCCAATAGGGGCGGACCTATTTTTTGTTGATCCAAATTAAACCTGGATGATATAAAGGCTGTGTTGGATTAGGTTGAAAAATACAAGATCCGGACATGACTCGAGATTTAATATGCTCGAGCTTTAAATCAGATCCAATTTTTTAATCTGACCTAATCTATGGGTCTTCAAATATAGATCAAATCAAGTCCAATCAGGTTAGGACTGATTCGGATCATAGATTGACCTAACTCATTTGCAGCCCAACATAATACCATCAAGTACCTTCATACTAAAATAATTCAACTCATAAGTAACTCCAAAGTAGCAAGCTTAAAGGTCGCCATGATCAAACTTCTTGAATTTAAATTAACATCAATGATATCCAGACAAAAAACTATGGCATGTCTATGAAGCCACTTAGATGTTCATAGCACTCTACAATATTCTCAACTTTTGCTATACTTATAAGAAAGTCTACATCATTGTAAAGGCTGATATCAATAAATATCAAGGATAAAGTTTTGACCAAGGTTAAAGTTCAACCAATTTGCTGATCAATTATTTATAGTTAGTTTCAGATGATTCCAATCAACTTCAATGATTTTTCACAATAATCTAACAATTTTACTTACGAATATATCTTGATTGGCATCATTCCAAACCAAATAGTTTTACAAGATAAAGAAAACTGTCATCAGACAGAGAAAATCCTATTTCAAAATGCCACCTTCAATCAGTCCATTAAAATACGAAAGTAGTGTTAGTAATGTTTTGTTTCAAAAGAATCAAAATCATTAATAAAGGTGTCTCATCGATAAAGTGATGAAGAACCGATCTCAATGCACAAACATGTACAACACAAACTTGGGAAGGAACTGGTATGGAGAGTAATATTTATTGAAGGATTTAGGAAGCCAAGAGGAAGACCCAAGCTAAGGTAGCTGTGTCATGGTTGGAAGAAAGTACATGGATAAAGCTTGCAACAAATCAGATATAACCACGCAAATGAGGATTCATGAAGCTGACACCAAATAGAGGTAGCATGGTTTGATGGTTACGGTTATAATTACAAATCAAAGGTCATGTATGCTTCTTTCGAATGTTTAATATGTCTAGCAAGAACATATCACATCCACTAATGTCAATGACAGTGTTTTATAACAGTGGAAGTTGAACATCTCATCTCAACACGACCATCTGAAAATTCATGTTAACTATTTATTTCTCGCATTATAACCAATCTAACAAACAAGAACCACAAAAAAGAAAGGTTGCTAGGAACTTGCAAGTATTGTCAAGCACCAAATCAAAATATTTTCATAGAGTAAACCACAAAAGGTTTAAATACCATCATAAACTTGGGGAAAAAACATACATGGACACAACATGTAATGTTTAGAAGTATTAATTGCTGCAATAAAGCATATTGAATTTCAAAGTTACCAAGTTACCAACCTTAAGTGCACCAATACCATCTTGTCTTGACCCAATAACATTACCAGAATGATCTAATCTTTTCTTTGTTACATCATGCCTCTGCAGATAAACAGATATTATGATATAGAATGTGTTTGACATTACAATATAAAATGAGTTTCAGAACATAACTTGCAGTAACGCAATTTCAAACAATCATAAAGTCAGTTAATGATAATGAAAAGAAAAGGTGTAAAATATCTAGCAAAAAAAGAAAGCTAGGTGTATAAACATACTATATCATGGTGCTGCTCCCCGCTTACATCCTCAGTATCAACACTAATAAGCGAACAAGCAAGGGATGGAAAGGTAATATCAAACTGCAAAATAGAAAGTGTTATTATTCAGCTCCTATCAACAAAATGAATTAATGTATCACATACTTCCATGAACGCAATTTGAAAAACATGTCAAAGAACATCTAGTATGCCTATTTGATAGTTCTAATATCAGCCACTCAAAGATGTCACTTCAAACAAGCACATCAGACATATGACAGACAAAACTATTAGAATCACCATAAAATATAACCCTGTTGTTCCAATCATCAAATTGTAAGTATTAAAAAAAAATCTCTGTATAGTTGTAGTAGAGACACAAATCAAAATGCTTGAGAGTAATTTCAAACTCTTTACAAATGATAGAAAGTTAAAATTTTGGAACAAGATAGGCATTTCTCAGATTTCTTAAAACACACAATATATTTGTTAAGACAGATTAAATGCACCAAGGAAACTATGTGTGTAAGCAACGAATCTCACAAATAAATGATTGCATGAAGGCTAAGTACAGACATTGATTCGCAGTCTTTCTCCTCTTGAAGTATCTACTATCAGCTTAGTCTCAGTTCCTGAATAAATATAGAGTCCTGCAACAAACAAAAATAAAGATATGACAATAGTGCTTCTTACATGCTGAAGATCAGCAGATATTTCAGCATAAATGATTTCTACTTAGAAAGAAATACAACGAAAGTTACAAAAACGTATGTGACAAATGCAGACTAAATTGCAAAATTTAAAGGTATCTGATTAGCTGCCACAGGAAAGCTAAGATGAAGTTTATCCTTTTGAATTATTAATCAATTATATGCTTTCAAATGCATATATTCATGAAGAAACGAATTGCTTTAAATGCAAATGGTAAAGTTCAATATATATTTAAAACCAACATAAAGGAGAGTCATAAACACAGGATATCAAGCTATTCACCAAGTCTGAAGAAGAAATTCATGCTGCATCAACCTTTTAAATTCTATCACGTTCTTCTTTATCTAGGTTCATTTCTTTCACCAAGTCTGAAGAAGAAATTCAATCTGCATCAACCCTCCTTGTTTGTGCCCTTATTTTACTATCCAAGCTCATTTCTTTTAAGTTCCTCCATGAGTGCATCTTGTCCCCCTTAATGTCTACCCTTCACCTTAAAGATCACATCCTTAATATAAGCTTCCTCTCCTCATTCAGTCCATGTCCAGCCCTTGTCACATTTGCAGCTGAAATTGTTGAGATTGCCAATAAATCTCCAGTCATCTTGGAGAGACAAGTGGCAGCTCCCTCCCTAATTTCTCTTTCTGCAACGGTGAATCATAGGTTCATATCATGGCCTTATGATTAAATGGGATATTGCAGAATCTACTTAGAATGATCAGGGTTGTTCCAAAACACCTTAGAGCATCAACCAGTTTGTATCAGAGACAAATGGCATATGATGATGCACATGCATCACATGGCACTAGTTATCTCTAAAACCAACAAAGTGGAATGAAGTCATTTAAAATCGAGTTAAACCTGTCATCCCACAAGCACAATTCTTTCCCTTGGATTGGAAGAGTGGATGTATCTGCAGATCTTTAGTATGAGAAAAATAGGTTTCAAACTAAAGGTTGAGCATGCTTAGTTCTATTCCATGACCTATTGTGATACCCCAAATATAGACTCATATTGTATAGGAAAGAGATGTGTTATGTGCTTATAACTCAAGTCCACTTGCTACCTATTAACTTTCACTCGAGTTTTTGGGCCGCATGGTTTTAGCCCGCTAGTTTGTGGTGTACGACGAGGACGTCGCATTATAAGGAGGAAAGATTATGATACTCTAAATTTAGTCCCACATTGGATAGGAAAGAGATGTGTTATATGCTTATAACTTAAGTTCACTTGCTACCCATTAACTTTCACTTGAGTTTTTGAGCCGCATGGTTGCCCGCTAACAAAGTTAATTGGATCAGCAGATAGGTTTGGGGGTGTTACACGTATTGAGATCACCTGCCCATGGCAGCCAACCACAAACAAATGTATATGTAGTGACAATTTGAATTTTTTTTTTTTAAAAAAAAAAATTATGGAGCTAAAGCCTTTTGATGTCAAGTAGACCACAATACTTCCCTGTAGGCTTTACTGATCTTCAATGGCCACCAAGAGGTGCATCTCACTTATTAAACTAATGGTCTTTTGTCCAACTATAAACTAGCTTGATGGGCTTGTGCAGTCTGGAAGAATTTGTCTAGTTTAAGTTTTAAAAGAGATCCAAATGAAGCTAATTTGGAAAAGGCCCTTTCAATTCATATTGCTAACAGCTAGTATTCAATGAAGGTGGTGCATGAAGGGCTGATTTCATTAGTTTGGTCTGTCAAGGAACTATGGAAGTTTGCCAAACCCCATGCAATGTTGATCAGAATAACTTGTTAAAAATAGCAGTCTCTGCACATCAAGTTTCACATTCATATCTGAAATATCTTTAATATCACAATCAATTTCATGGTATTTCGAGCGAATATTGTGATCACAGTAACTCATGCCAGGAATTAGGATTCAATCAACTTGGATATTTTTTGTTGGATACACCTCTAAAAAAAAGTATGGTTATATATATAAGAAAAACTAGCACAAAGGAACTCATAACAATCTAAATGTACCATAAATTTCCGTTTTGTGATTGAAGAATTGCATCGATGCCTGCATGATCATGGATTCGATAGACACATAAATTCCATAAAAACAAAATATGCCATCAGAAAAGTAATTATTATTTTTTTATTAAAAGGAAATTTGAGGTTGAATTTTTTTATTAAAAAATCAACTCAAAATATTATTTTATTTCAAGACATGACAACATGAAGCGTTTTTTAAAAAACTTTCTTACTATTAATCACAATCTAAGAACAAAAGAGAGCCAACTCAAAATCCGAATTTTATTTTAACCCATGGTCCCATGAAGCATTTATTTAAATCCTTGCAATAATAAATCACCATCTACAAACAAATAGAAAACCGTAATCGAGAAAAAAGAAACTTACTGGTCTCGGAGATGAACAGGAGGATCATGATGATGGAGGAGATGATGGTGATGAGGCCTCCAGACAGCGTCCGGCTGTAGAAATCCTCGTTGATCTTGGGATAGGCATCGAGATTCTTGAGCTTATTGAGAATCTCCATCTCGAACGCCCTGGAATCGGAGCCGTACAAGCCGAACCCAACGCCGGAGAAATTCTAGGTTTACTCCCGGCGGTCCATCTCCGACCAGCGCTCGGATTTCTTTGCGCCCTCGACGGAGGCCTCCCGCCCGAAACGCTACGGAAATCGCCGGTCCTCGGCCGCCGCCTTTAATAGAGAGGCCGCGACGACGGGTTCGCTGTATTTATGGATATTTTGCAGGGGTATTTGAGTCAATTGAGGCGGACATATTTGGGCCAGATTCAAGGTCATGCGCGTGGAAGGCGGTTGACCGGCTTCCTGTGGGGTTATTTTAATCGACTAAAATACCCTTGGTCAAAGTCGGTGCTTTTTCCAGAGAGAGGAAGAAAGTTTCATAGAAAGGAGGGGTAATTTAGTCCTAAAATATTGGCCCACGCCGCGAGAAACGGCTTTAGTTGACGGAATCTAAATATAGCCGTCTGATTGGCTTCGAATCTGGCGATGGATCGGTTATTGATGTCATCGGATTAACGAGGTGGCAACACAATTCTGTAAATGCCACGTGGCGACGGTTCAATGGACACGAAAGATTGGTTGGCTGGAAGTCTAATTTAGTCTCGGGTTAGGCCAACAAATTTTTTTTTTAAAAAAAAGTTCTAGATATAAGTGATTCCGCCCAATTTAATTGACTTATAAAATAGGTTGAGTCAAAAGGTAGAACAATAATTGGATTAGATCAACGAAGTTACGTTGCAACTCATTTGAAACTTATTTATAATTTGAGACTCATTAGACTTGTCTAATCTATCATTGCATAATATAAATTTATTCATTAAATAAGTTATAAATATATTTGGTTAAAATATCTATTTAATAAAAAAATATATTTTATTATGAACCCTTATCCCATTTAGTACATATGAATCAGGTTCTAGTGGTTTTATTTTATTTTTTTCTTTTTAATACATATGTTTGGATCTAATTTAATACAATTCATTGCCATGCCTAATCTAATTTAATTTAAAATAGTATTAAGTGTTTCTATTTGGAAACACAAAAGATTCTATTAACTATATAGCACTATAATCCTTCAAAAAAAAAAAAAAAACTATATAGCACTATAGTACAACATTACAGTCAACAAGGACTGGTGCAACAAACAACCTATAAAATCTAATTGGCAGTAATTAAGAAGTACCCAGGCTCTTTTTTTTTGTTTAATTTAATAATCAGTGAGGTCACTCGGCCTCCAACCTCCTCATAAATTTTTTTTTTTTGATGAATAAAAAAAAAATATTAACTTTATTGGCCATCTAATTGGCAGGGACTAGAAAAGTTACATTATTCGAAGGCTGAATAAAGAAGGATTCAATCGTGATTGGCTGACTTGATTTTTAGTAATTGTTTTGATCTTAAAATTTTAAATAAAATAATTAAGTTGTTAATTAATTGTATATTATATTCTTACTTTTTTAAACATGATGTAATCAATAATTTTTCTTTATGCCTATGGTGTATCTAAAGAAGGCAATCAAATTATTGATTTTGACCAGATATTACATTTTTGATTTTGAGGGAAGAAAATCATATCATTTAATGGATTTTCTTTCTCTCACACACACATCTTTAGGCTTATTTGGAAGATGGATTGAAAGAGAAAAGGAAAGATAAGTGAAAGAGAGGTAAATGAGATGCTTCTACTTGAGATTAAAGAAAAATGTTTAGAAGGATTCTTAATATCCTTCCAAATTTTTTAAAAATAATAATTTTTAAATCCCAAATCAGAGGATTTGCAAGGGTTTATTTACTTTCTTCTATTTAGTAAGGTATAAAATATTTATTTTTCTAGTATATTTCATAAGATTTTCAAATAATAAGAGTTTCGGTTCTACTTTTATCATCCTTTCCTTAATCTTTCTTTATTTTAAAAACTTTCCTTTCCTTTCTCTTTTCCCTCCGAAATAGAAGGCTAAAAATGATAATTATGCTACAAATTAATAGTGAATAATCAAGATAAGCTCAAATATCAACACATTAAATATTATAATATTATCAAAATCTTATTAAAGTTTTTCAAATCTTCTTTCCGAAGGATCAATATATAGGCATAAGGGTTAATAAAGGAAGTTAATGAAGAGAGATTCACACATGCATGAAGAGAAAAGCTCAGGTGATGGTTGATTTATTATTTCAATAAGATTTTTATCTAATAAGAGAATTATGCATTATTTCTATTTTAATCATCTATATAATTTAGAAAAGATAAAATTTTATCCAATTAATAATTATTTCATTATGGATAAATTTGACATGTCTCAAAAAAAAATCGCTAGTTTTAGTATAGAATTGATTTCATTGCTTAGAAAATTAAAATCTTTAAACTTATTTTCCTAAAAAAAAATCCTTACTTTAAACTATAGAAAACTTCTCTAAAACATCAGGGATGAGAGATGGAAAGAAATTTATTTCAAATATTATTGGCAGGATATCAATTAAAATCATTTCAAAAGACATTCACATAATAGAAAGAATAAGACAAGGATATTTGAATAATTTTGTTGGTTGTCCAATATACCTGTGAGAACATAAATAAAAAATTACGCCATATGTCTACTTAGAAGAAAACAATGAATATTAACAAAAAGAATGGACATGCCTTGCGTTATAGCATGAAATTGTTAACTAAAAGTTCCTAGAAACTACTAATTTCTCAAAAATAGTAATATTAATAATTGATAAAATAAAATCATAAAGCAGGAAAAAGAAATTAAGATAGAGTGTGCTTGCATAAACAAGCTTGAAGACATTGTCCTGAATGAGTTTTGCTCTTTCATATAATTTTTAGTGAGATTTTGAGGTATAATTATCTGATTCAGCTCGAATCCTTCAGTCTTGAGCAAGATTGAGTCGAAGTATGATCCAAAAGGGCACCTTAAGTTGCTCAAGGAAAGAAAACATAACAAAAGAAAATTAGAAAATAAAAGAAAAAGTGAGTTTTTATACAAAATGAAAGAGAATTGAAAATTGAAAGAAAGAAGAAATTAAGCTCTCGTTTAATTTATATTCAGCCCTAGTTGTCATCTAATTAATGTAGGTTCAAGTTTATTTTTTTTTAAAAATATCTAAAATAAGCTAAATGTAAAGGTTTAAATTTAAAATTATTTAAAATATTCAGCTTAGGTTTAAATTCAAAAATTATTCAAAATATTTCAAATAAGCTGAATCCAAAGGTTTAAATTCAAGATTTATTTAAAATATTAAAAAACTAAATATAGAAAGATGCGCACAGTCGCATTACGCACGTGCATGTAGTATCGCCATGCCAGCGCTCGCAGGACACAATCGAGCTCGAAGTCGTCAGACTTCAAATTGCAAGCATGCTTAGATTTAAATATTCAATATAAGACTAATTAACATAGATTTTTTTTTTAAAAAAAAAAAATGAAACTTTTGATCTTTTTATAAACTTTTGAAACTTTTGAAAAAAATTCTAACAGAAATGCACTCCTTCTCAGCCTAGAAAAGTATTATTCCTCGCGATGACGGAGTAAACGAGGAGGAAAAGTCGAGAGTCTCGAATAAAGTACAAGAAAGCGGCGAAGTCGAGAGCCGAGACAAAGGAGGAAAAGGGGAAGGCATCCTAAGGACGTCGCATGATTAGTTTGGAAAGATGATGAAATGAGTGAGAATGATAACAGCTACATTCGCCAAATATATCGATAAGGACAAGGATAAAAGGCCTTGACGGAAGGGTGAAAGACCACAAAGAGTTTAAGGAGGAAAGGTCTCTCGAGGAGAAAGTGGGGCTTGATGAGTTGGAGGAGTACCATGAATGAAATGGGTCATGAGAACGACTGGGGAGTTGAAGACGTTTCGGGAGTTAACAGGCATGGATTGCGTGCTGAAGAGATTTTAATGGCGGATGACAAGGATTTGAACCAATATGTTTCACCGAAGGAGTCGGCTGGTTACAGATAGAATGAGTGGAAGGTGGCGTAACATAGATTTTATCCGTGAGGGAGGAAAATTAGATGATTAGAAGAAGGAAAAACTGAGAGGTAAAGAAGAGAGTCGAAGGGTGAAGCAAAGTAACCTTCAGGGTCAAGGCTCGTGGCTAAAGGAAGGCAATCTAAAATTGATAAGGTGTTGCAGTGCCGCAGGAGACTCGAGCTTTTTTTTAATTTTAGAGGGCATTTAGTTGCCATAATTCAGTTACATGATATAATTTAATTAGCTGCCATTGAAATTGCAGCAGTTGGAAACTGCCATTTTGTTTGCATGACGTGGAAAGACATATGATCATCCTGTGAATGAGATTGTAAAAATATCATATGAAAAACAATGAATTGTTCAACATTTCTATTAAAATACAATATTTATTATATAAATTTTATAGTTATAATAGAAAATATATTCTGTTAATTGTTTGACATTTTATATGAATATAAAATGATTTGATATTATAATGACTAGACATTACTTATCATGGGCATTATAATAACTAATAATTTTTATTATATGTAATTGAATTATATAGATTAGAATATTATTATAATAATATTATAATGTTCAAATGATTATACAATAGTAATATATTATAATATTACAATATAATAACTCTGCAATATAATTTTAAGTATTATTGCAATAACATTATTTTAATATAATAATAGTACAATATAATAATTATTATGATATGATATTGCTATAATTATTATAATTATATAATATACCAATAATACAATATGGTAATAGTACTATGATAATATTATAATATTGCCATTTAAATTATTATTAAATATCAATGGGGAGGGGAAAGGATATCAATTGCAGTGGTGAGAGGACCTCCACCAAAGAACATTCTTAATTACAGGATTCCCTCTTAATTACAGAATTACTTCCTATTAAAAGACCATTTGCTGGTTGACGAAACAGGTGTTCAATCCAAACATTGATGGCATGCACAGCTCAATCTTGTCTGGTACAGGAGATACACATGTGAACGAAGACCATGAGAGCTTTGTTGAACAAATGGTCTCATTTACATCTAATCTCAACATTATTAGGTGAGGGATTAATTTATTAAATCAGTCACATCACAGTTTTTCTCCTTTCTTTATTTGATCCTGAACAACCACAACAACAAAGCCATAGCCCCAAAGGTTGCCACAGAAAAAAAAAAAAAAAAAAAAGCTTACTAGGTATTTGAATGCAAGAATTACGATAAATTAGAATTTTAGGATATATTCTATTCTCCCAGGAATGTTTAGGTGACGCTGGAAAGTATAGTCACCAACCTTAAGATGCATGATCTCTGTGCTGACACTGGAAAGCAATGTTGATGGTCTACAAAGTTTACGCAGGCTAGCTGAAGCGAACTGCATGACACTAAATCTTAGGTGAGATTAAATATATACCAAGTGCTCAGATAAACTTGCTGTCTGCGTTGTACCAAAAGAAAGAACTCAATGTCCCGGAACAGCTAGTGGTGTTTTGCAGGATTAACAGCTAGAGATTATTATTGAATATCATACAGTAGAAAGAGTTGACTGAACATGCTCCTAGTACAATTTAATCTTAAAAGTACCATAAATGGCTGTCCACAATAGCAGCAATGGACAGCTGTTATTCCCAAAGATTAAACAAGCCTGAAGCACAGTTCATTTGATGAGTCTAAAAGATGACAACCAAAAATAATGAGTAATCTCTTTAATGAACAGATTCATTTGCTGGGTCCTGCACAAACAGCCAAGGAATCTGAATTCAATTGTCCTGGTTGGCACGTTGACATTAGATTGGATCTTACAGCAGTTGGATGATAAAATGGAAGAACTGAAATCACACAAATTCTATAATCTGCTGAAAAGATTTCCTGCAAAGAAATTCCCATGATAGTCAGCTTTGAGACAATATTTGTCTCAAGCATTGATCAACTACAATATTCTACATCAAAGAAAATTGTTTTCAATGGCATCTTTCCAGTAAAAAAGTTAAGAAAAGGAAGAGTAAGTTGATGCCAGTTTCTAGTACCACTATTCTTGCAAGCAGGTGAGAACGAAGTATACAACATCTAAGAACCCTATCAAAGCGGCATTGGCAGGAGCAGGTTGCACAAGGAGACTATTTAGGACCAGAAATGACATGAAAAAGATGGCAAAAATGTAAAGTAGGTGAGAAAAAATAAAGATCCCTCCTAAAGAAAGAAGATCCATATAAAGAATGACATTCTCCAGGTATAATTCATACAATGGCAACCACCAACCATAAGTGCAACAGCGTCTCCTTGCAGAGATGATCTCAGAAACTATTCGGAAAGATTTCTCATAATATAGAGCATGATCCTGAAAATAATTGTCTTGGTAACTAGAGTAAATTCTCCTCATAATCAAAAGTAGAAGTCTCTCATTCAAATCCATGTTCCTAGACAAAGTCAAAGAACCACTGATCATGCAACATTTCAGTTCAACGTATCATAAAATCTATTTCTAAAAATTAGGATTCCAGTGCTGGTACAGAAATCTATTTTAGCATGCATTATCCCAGATCTCTTGCTAAACATAGTGACCTAACAAAGGAGTAAAAATGTCAGTCTTTAGAGACAATCATCCAAAAGTAGTGGATGTAAATCTAGAAGGTGATTGGAGGGACAAAACATGATGAGGGATATTATCTACTTCAAAGACTGAATGTAATAGAGACTGAGAGAAAAAGTTTCCTTTCTAGATCCATCTCGAGCTAAAAAAAAGGCCTTTCAGCACCTTCCATGAGATCACCTAATGGTCAAGAGAGAGAGAGCAGACATGTCACTATATGAACCCAAAGCATCTTGCTTGGTTATGGGATAGAGGATCTAAGAGGTGAGGAAAGGAGCAGTAGCATCAAGATGACAGCTCAAATTTCTTTGGAAAATGACAGCTATAACAGCAAATAATTCTTATAATTGATGCCTTTTATATCCTAAATAGAGTAAAATGTGCACCAACTGTTATGAACTTAATGCAGATTTTGTTCAGCGATAAACATACACAAGTTTCACATGGTCATTAATCAATAAATAAATAAATAAATTTTAAAAGAAAGACTTGACACAATTAGTGCAGCAGTATGTTATCAATCAATCAACACTTCTCTTTAATATACGTTTTTTTCCTGTGGCTGAAGTTTTCATTCTCCCTATCATTTGCCCAAATGAAAAAAGGAAAGTTCCATGCATTTCTCAATGAATAATAGAAAGATGCAAGAAAACTTTCTTGATGAAACTCAATGATCAGCATAGACACAAATCAGTAAAACTTCCTCAGAAAGAGGAAAGATGAAAGGAGAACTGAAACAAAAAAATTGAATGGACATCATCTTTTGTGGAAGAAAAGCACTCACTTTTATAAGGATGATGAAGATGTATAATCAGCCAAACGCAATGGCCAATCTTTAAAGTAGGACTTGACATCAACCTCTGTACGAGAGAGGGCACCTAGAGGGGTGATTGCAATCTGGTAACATTACCCAAAATTTCACATTATTAATTTCTAATATTTCAAATAAAACTACTCAAATATAACAAAGAGGTAATGAACTAACATATCCTTCTTGAAGGGCTTTATGGTCTGTGTCCTCAGCTTCCTCCTCTCCTTCAATCTTTATATTTGCCAGCTGTACAAAATGCAACAGATAAAACAAAATAGATGTGTTCATTCAGATGTTCTGTCAGCAGCATAGCACTTTCATGTTGATAGGTTTGGCTAAGCAAATAAGAAAACATAAGCATGTCAATCTGTATGCATGCATACATCGAAATGGACATACATACAGATGGATGTATGCCTTACACATAAAAGGAGAAACAGGGGTTTAAGTGAAATAAATGGATAAGTTTCACCTAAGATATGATGCCAAGTGAATTTCTTAGTATAGTGCAATTTAAGGAGCAGGATCTGTAATAATATAGATGTCAGACCATGTTCACTGGTGATACAAAAAGAAGGCCAACGAATACACAGCAATGCAACCAAGTATTGCCTGAAGGAAAGCAATGGATGACATTATCTAGTAAAAGATAAACTC
The DNA here is from genome assembly GCA_017589505.3 of Metroxylon sagu. Lineage (NCBI taxonomy): Eukaryota > Viridiplantae > Streptophyta > Magnoliopsida > Arecales > Arecaceae > Metroxylon > Metroxylon sagu. Next base: position 1,306,309 of record JACVBY030000606.1, on the reverse strand, counting down.
TATTCAACTTTGGGCTGGTATGCCCCTCCATTCATAGCAAAGAAAATTGTCTCACCTACCATACACAATAAGTCAAAGTTGTTGTTTAGTAACATGTCCACATCCACTTATTTTGATGCCCATCTCCATGCTATAAGACAACACTTCCTTCCAATCATTGATGTTAGTAGAAATTAAAATTTCTTGTTATGAAGAAAGTTTTGTTAAAAACATTTTCCACATTTTAGGGAACAAGGATTACAAGAAGCAAATCCAAAACTCTCTATGGAATTAGAAGAAGTTCTTTCAAGTGATAATTTAAACAAGACACAAGAAGCAAATCCAAAACTCTCTATGGAATTAGAAGAAGTTCTTTCAAGTGATAATTTAAACAAGATCGATAGGCTTCAAGAAAAAAATGAAAGAGAGAGACAGAGATCAAATCAAGAAAGAACGAGAACGACGGTTAAATATACAAAGACTTACCTCTGTATGCAAAGAAACTATTTTTGTGTTTCAAACTTGTAAGCTCCAAGTCACAATGGAGCAACCTTACCATAGTGCCAAGGCTCACCCTTTAGGTTCCAAGAAAATGTAATAGACTACAAATTAATGGGGCCAAAATAATAATTTGGTTCCAATGAAGGTACATATTAACAATGAATTGTTGAGATGCATATAACAAAATCAATTTATTCCCATAAAGAAGGTAGCTAAGGTATGACCAAATGCTATAAAGTGTTTTATTTGGCCCATTAATGCATCACTATTGAGTTCATTTGTTTTAACTTGATTTTTTGCAATATCTTACGAAAAAACTCATTTTCAAGCTATTAGCTCCTTCACTAGCAATGGTGGAAACATGATTACTTACCAAGAAATTCAATAACAGACACTATATTTAAGTAACACCTATCATAGATCAAGGCTTTTGAGTGCTAGCCCTTGCTAGCCAGCACATATTGTATCCATGTCTTACTAGTACAGGCACAATGCTGGATCGACATGGCACCCATCAAATATTTTTTAAAATTTTTAACTACAATAAAGTTTTTATTTTTATTTTTATTTTTTTGGGGGGAGAGGGGGGCTGGAAGAATGTTTTGTGCTAATGATACTCAAGTCATTACTGTGACCAATGATTCAAATCTCGACGAGATGGGGTCCGAGACAGTCGAGACGTCTCATCTCAGAGAGATTCTGAGATTGATCTCGACTGTCTCGACTCTTTCCGTTTCAGCTATAATATATTATAGTGCCAATTTTAAATAGATCTAATTTATCATAAAAATATAACTTTTGAAGTTTGAATATATTTAAAAATTAAATAAAATACTAAAACTTAACAAATAATTATTTTTAAGAAAAAACTATCTCAAACAAGTATTGGAACACCTGACCGGATTAGAGACACACGAGGCGTCTCGTTCTATGGAAAAATCGGAAGACCTCTGTCCCACGAGATTTAAAACCTTGACTGTGACAACGGTTCCACTAGAGTAAAAACCTATGGCTGATCTTACTCCTTGCTGGCTGCACTTCATTAACAAAAGCCACACACCTTCCTTTGTACTTTTCAACTCATACTTTATATCTAATTTTTCACTCCTTTATGTTTCTTTCTTTATCATTGCCTCTTGGTTTGTCTATGTTTCTCATGCAACAAACATCTTTCCATGCCCTTTCATCTTCCTACGAGTAATCACCATCCTTTATAAACATGCCTATATTATTTTATTGATAACCCATACTTTATCTGACCATATCTGCAACTTCTTACTGATAGTTCAATTTACCCCACCTTAGTTCCGTGAAGCATTATAAATTTTCCATTTTAGCTTTCCTCTTTCAGTTAGTGGCACCCATGCCATCACATATGTGCTTAGTTTTATCCTTCAGCAAATGTTATTGCACTTCTTTAGTACTACATTTTGAGCTAACATGTATTCATTTTAGTATATCACATAGGTAGACTCTTTCAAATTACATCTATGCTATGCAGTGGGACTTGGCTTGTTGATCAACTTCTCTTGCTGAAATCTCCTTAAGCTGTAACTTGATTTTGATTAGTTTAAGATTGATTGGCATTGTTATGTATGCTGTCAGTTCAGATTACCAGTAACTTGACTACATGTTCTCCAAAGTTTATATTTTTCATGTTCATAAAACTCTAATGGTAGCACATAATCACTCATAACCCCTCATGCCACAAGTTTGGATTTTGGGAATTTACCATCTAAGAAACCTATGTGTTCACTATATCATATATTCAAAGAAAACAATCATGTTCTAGGAAAACTAAATTTCGTTCAAAATTTAATTACTGGATTAGAAGATAACCGATTTGCAGAACAAGATCAATGAATGAAATAATTTTTCACCATAGTTCCTGTTTTACAAAGCTCTATTTTCTTACATGGATCAACTGGAGACAAGTTAGAAGTACACCTTGTCCAGGCTCACTACACAAATATCATATAAAACTTAAACTGTATCAGAATTATTCTGTAAAATGACAAGAATTCTGCAAGTTTTGAGAACCCGACAACTGCAAGAAAGGTTTAAAAATTGGATTCTGAATTAATACTGCCAGCTGCAGTTGACGCTTTTATTTAACATGGATGAATGTTAGGCCTTCAAAAAAGGTAGTGGGCTTTGTTGACAATTTCTCAATTTATCTTGTTGAAAGGTGGTTTAAAGCAGTTGCAGATGCGGCATAAAGATAATTTTTCACTCACTTATAGAAACTAGCAAAAAATTGGGGTGTGTGTGTGTGTGTGTGTGTGTGTGTTAAAATTGACAGTTCAATATATGCGGCATAAACTACAGTTGTTGAAAGAAAATAAATGCAGTCAGCAATCAATCAAAAGGTGGAATCTAGTTACAAAGATTTTAAGCAAACTGCAGCAAGTGGATGATCATTATATTGCAAGGATTAACAAAGAGAATATAGGTACATATGATGTATTCCATATGCATAAGGAGAAATTTTGCAAATTTAGCATATAACTGCAAAGGAAAGAAAATTTACCACTCTCTTAAACAAAAGTTGATTTTCTACAGGAGGTGAATTATTCTTATCAGAGTTTGGTGTCATGTCAACATCAATATTTGCTGTTTGATAGCTTTCCATGCTTATTGTGTTTACATCTGTCTGCTCCCACCCAATCTTGATCATGTACTTCCCCTGTTTTGTGATCTTAAATCCCTAATGGCAGGCAAGAAAAGGAAGAAAAGAGGCAAGAATAAGCTGTTGACGTCATTTCTAAAAAGTAATCATCAAATGTTTCATCATTATCAAATCAATATACGTTGTAATGCAACAATTAATGAATATATTAAATTAATTGTTTGATAACAAGTTGCAGAAAATCTTCTGAAAGCCAGAAAAAACTCAAATGAAGAGAGTTACATTATTTGAAAGATAATGATATAGGACTACTGGAGTTCTATACTCCATGCTGCAGCTTTAAAGTTTAAGATATGAATAGCCATGTCAGAGGAACACTACAATTCACCCTGGCTTGATTTCAAAAACAATGATGGGAAGATGGCCAAAGGTATTTGTGTAGAATCAGAAAGGTGCAAAGGTGCAAACAGAGGGTTGTGTAATGGATGCATGTTGAGACAAATAAAAGGAAAACCATGGAAGAAAGCTAGCTGATTGTCTATGACCTGACAAATGATATTTTAAGGAAGGGGAAAAGCTCTGCAGTCTTCTTTTTTTTTTGGTCAGCAGAAAACTCAGGCATGGATCACATGCCAGATATCAAAATACAGTTTGGGTCAAATGTTGCCAATCTATGTAGATGGGAACATGAATTCCTCAGATGTAGAGATTATTAAAAATTTAAATAGACTAAGCATGCTATGACTTTGCATGGGTTTGGTTTCATAATTTACCTTGTGATGTGCAACATCTGTTGGCACATCTATATTCAAAAATGAATCTTCAGGATATGTCTTATTTCTGAGCTCTGCCAACACAGCATTTATGATAGGCAAGCAAACCTCTGCGGCAAGTTGGAGTTCATTGACAGTGCTCCTTCCTCTCATCCTGAAAATTTATTGTACCAGTGATACAACAAGAAGCACAGAGCTAAATTATTAACGACCCTATATCTCACGGTAACGAATACAAGCTATGTCATGAAAACTGCAGAGCAATACAGCCATAACTAGACAAAGTTTGAAATGATTCATGTCCAATTTAACCTAGACAATCACAAGTCTAGTTATCTTCTATAATTCCACATCATGTAATTGTAATTAATGCCTTTGATGATCTATTCAGAATCAGATTTATGGAGACTTCTTGGCAATCTGTTGGGGCCACATCCATTGTGAAAAACAAGTCATTCCAAAACTATGAAGCAGGAGCTTTCAAGTGACATATAGTGCAACAAAAGAAATGCATTCCCAAAAATTTCACAAAATTTCATCATCATCCAACCCTTACACCATGAAACATGGGGTTGGCTACAAAGAACAACTCAGAGTTGAGAAGGCTCTGTCAAAGGATTAAGGAGATGTTATGGCCTACTGTCAACCTAATATCAACCCTCTAAACGAGGAACTGAATATTCCTGACCAAGAAAAGTTGGCAAGAGAAGGCTTTCTGTAAAATCTATACAACCAGGGGACCTACCTTATGGTTTTGTAGTAGAAGCTCAAGCAAGAGGGGGGATCTTCTATGATTCCCTTAAGACTTGCCAAGAGCCTAAATGAAGTCTTTTGATAACTTTTGATATTAGGAGCTGAGTTCATCCTCAAGGCACAAATAAGCCAGACACTGAATAAAATGCAGTCCCATTAATCAATTTTACAAATTTAATGAAGAATGCTTTAAGAAAGTGCATTTCACCATGGGTGAGCAAGATAAACTAATTCATTCAAATCAAGGTCCTATGTCCTGATGGAATAGAGGGCATCTTGGCCATCCTGTCCCCTTCTTGTAAAAAAGTAGGATGGGAGTAGGACTCCAAAAACCATTCATATAGAGAAAAAAGAAGAAAGAAAAAAGGAAGAAAGGAAAGAAAGAGGAAGGAAAAAAAGAAAGGAAGGGTAAAGAAAAGAAAATTAAAAAAGGAAAGGAGAAGAAAAAGGAAGAAAAGAAGGAAGAAAGAAAAGAAAGAATAAGAAGAAAAAAAGGAAAGAAAGAAAGAAAAGAAGGATGAAGGGAAAGAAAGAAAGAAGAAGGAAAGAAAGGAAGAAGAGAAAGAAAGAGAGAAAAGAAAGAAGGAAAAGAAACAAACAAAAAGAGAAAAATATAAAGGAATAAAGAAAGAGAGATGGAAAGTATACCCGACTAAGATGGCTGCTAAGATGGGGCAGGACAACAAGGCATCTTGTTCTATAGAGAAATTGGGACGCTTTCATTGCATAGGATTTAAAATCTTGATTATAATAACCATAAATTGAAATATCCTTGTCAACCATGAGTACAAACCTAGTATAGGAAACTATAGAATTTGTTTACTTGTAGGAGCGGTGCCATAATTTTACTGAATAAAAAACTTTTAATTTTAGAACAGCCAAATTATATGAATCTTGTCATCCAATTCTACACAAGCGTAAAATCAAAACATCACTCTAACCGTTTTCTTCTAGATGTTCACAGGGCAATCTAAAAGGTGCAGCCAATGCATCCACAGTTTTTCAGTCATGAGCTCTGAAAAGAGTGCAGTCTTTAATTTCCAAGTAAGTAACGCAAGGACGTAACTTTTAAAGCAAAGATTCTAAAATAGTTGAATGCTTGTATATCAAATCAGTTGCAGCAGTATGATGTTAACATCCTGCTGACATCTAGATCAGGCTGACTATAAACTATTCAAGTAGAAACAGTGACAAGATACTATTCTTTCACACAACACCAAAGGAAAACCATGCTACCAAAGAGACCATGTTTCCAGCATTCCTTAGACAAAAGAATTATACCACCAACAGCTAGTAACAATAAGTATGTGGAAAGTTTCCAGTTGTATCAGATTGACTTGATATATTTTATAAGCTGCATTTGACAGTGTAATTCCAATCAAATCATTGAATTTTGCAAGCAAATAAAATTGAAGATAATCTTGATAAACTCATATCAGGATATATCAAACAAGTGCAATATCATAAAAAAATTCTTGCTCTTTGAATATTAAACTACAAGGTAAGAAGATTTCAACATCAAAGGCAGAAACATCCTGGACTCACCAATTATGTGATATAGCTAAAGCAGGGACACCATATAAGAATGCCTCCCGAGCACCAGCTACTGTCCCAGAGTAAATTCTACAGTAATCAATGAGAAATGCTTGTAAGTGCAAGAAATGTTTTGACCATGCAGTTTCAATGTAAAGGATTGATTATACCATTTTAACATTTGACCACCAACCAACAACAAAATACTCAACAAGAATTTATAATCAAGCTGAAAGATAAATGGATAAATATGTCTACATCAACAAATGCAATACCACACTATCAAATATCCAGAAATGTGGGAGCCTGAATTTAGGCGAATCTATGGATTTATTGTAAAAGAACAACTTGAGACAGTAAGGACTAAACAAAGAGGTTTCAGTCTGGCCTTCGCCAAGCCAGTCCAGAATTATTTAGCAATTTATATAAGCATATCTCACATTGAAACAACGTATATCTTTATTATTTGCTAGAAAATATGGTGCATGATTTATTTATCAGTATTTAATTTTGGTGCAAAATACAGGAGGGAGACATCAGGCATAAACTTGTACAGACAGAGATCCTTTTATCCTACAGATGTAAACAATACTTGTGCATGGAAAAAGGGTGCTAAAAGGTAGAAGGTAACAAGAACAAACAAATAAATGCTAAAACAAAATAATCAGTACAGAGAAAACTGAGGATTGGGCAAAATGAAAATCAAAACCTCCATTCATCACCCTGAAGGATTGGGCAAAATGAAAATCAAAACCTCCATTCATCACCCTGAACAGCCCAGACCCTGATTTGTTTAGTTCAGGTTTTGCATCAGTAGATTGGAACTTTTGTCACCAAAAATCTTTTCATTTCATTCCAGTCATAGAACCTAGAAACACCTTCCATTGTAACTCATCTATCTGGCCATTTCCAACCTCCTTCAATCACCAAATAAATATCAGAAGCTCTTATTGGTCAACCAGGACCAGTGGCAAAATCTGGCTATTAGGTAGCCAGAGAACCTGGAAGAGGGGTGGCAAGCCGGAAAGGGAACCCTATTTCTTACCTTCTAGATGGAAACACAACAACCAGCCAAGCGCCACCCTTCATTTTTCAAGCAAGCACATATCAATCTGGTCAAAGTAGATCATCAACAAGAAAGTACAAATCTTGAAAGGAATGGAGAGATTCCACATTTCACCAGAGTATCTGCTCTCACATAAACTGGCATCCTTACAAGATAAAGGCTGTATTTCATAGATTTGAAGGATATTCATTATCTCTATCAAAACGTTTCAACTCTTATGTTCCTTCTCATGTCACAAACAACGATGAGAGAGAGCAGCACTTCTTGTTTTCATGTTTGCCAATGATGATGGTATCACATGGTACTACACCATGCCAATGTTTTACATGAATAGGTAGGAAAGAGATATACGAGCAAAGAAACATAAACCACCTGCAATCCTTTTTTTAAGGAAAAAAATATTTTCGATTACTTTCCAGAAAGAAATCCAAAAAAATTCAGATAATGGCCACTTCTAGTTACTGAAAAAATAGACCTGTTAGAGCCCATATATTGTCTACGATGAGCTATATTTTTAGCCAAATACTTCCTGCTTAAGAATGTTCCCCATCAATTAGAAGACTTCTAACATTGAAAATAGTTTAACCAATCAGTTATATAGCGCAGTTTACTAGTTTAGAATAGTCCATAACAAAGTGTTGCTAGAAATTGAGTAGTCTCTTGGCTTCTTGACTCAGAATGGAGCCACAAGTGAAACTAGTCCAATTTCATCAAGATAATGTAGTTCCAAGGAAAAATTGCTTAGTTATTGATCGAATAATTAAGATCAACACATTGAACTGGTATAATTCTTAATACGCAACTAATACAACCCCTGCCCAAAAGGCCAAAATCATCTGAAATAAAATAAATTATCAAAAATACTTTGTCTAGAGGCTAGGATAAATATGCTCAGAAATGAAAATTCTGATCCTTGTAGTTCATAGGTGGTCATCAAAATATTTATGCAGTGACAATGGTATTACAGTCAGCTATTGTACAGTTAAAACGTCACACACTAGACTGGTTGCCTGATATCTCTGTCAAATCTGCACTAAAGCATTAGCCTGCAGCTAGAATGCTAGATATGCATTTTGTCAGTTTTTAATAGAAAACACATAGTTTTGAACAGACTATGGAACCCATAATATGATCAACTAGCTAAGTATGGCACCAACATTTGGTCAATTTACCAAACAAGATCCCTCTTTCTCATGCAACTCAAAGTATCAGACTGACGTAACTCCCAAGTAAAGTTTGTGTCAAAAAGAGTAGCATGAGATTAAAGAAAGCATGAATGACTTGTTACTAACACGTGATATCCACAGTTGCAACCAACGTTGATGCCACTGATTACCTGCATCATGTAGCAGTAAATTAATAATTTGTCAAGATATTTTAACATCCTAATGCAAATCGTTTGGAAAGATGTGTTCTAAGACATAATTCATGTCACCTAAGAATAAGCAAGTGGTAAGACTATATGAGAACATCTAGAAAATTTTATGAGGATAATCATATCAGCATTTGTTGTAATCTAAAACTTTTCAGGTAACTTGAGGATGATAGTGTAAATTCTCAAAATCATATCTATACATCAGTCTAGAGCTTACCAAATCAGGAACTACACCATCAAAGAGCTTTCCAGAAATACCCAAAGAAGCACAATCTGCAGGAGTTCCTGTAAATTACACAAAACTTCTAATAATGAAGTCATTCTTGATAAGTTTTATTCAGATGACAGAATATGGTGGGTGCCAGGGGGGAAAAATGAACAGTTGATGTTTGATTGGAAGCATGCTAAAATAGGGCAAATAATATTTCCAGATCTCTAATTAAGAACAAGGGTGACGGTATGACTAAAAACAGGTAATTTCTGCAAAGCAAATAAAATGATAACACCTGCAAAAGCAGAAAAGGAACAAACCAAATTATAGAAGACAGGTAGCAAGAGTAGAATTTCTAAACAAAGAATGATTTCTTTATTTCAAGTCTGAAACCAGCCCAGGGTATCAGCAAGCTGAGCTGGCACATAGGGCTCAGAAACATCGTTGTGAAGGCATATCCATGCTCAGAGTCTTGGACCAAGCTCAGCTGATTAGTCTGAATGAACGTAGGGTGTGCACCATGGTTCAAACTAATAAACATTTAGTCAGTGAATCAAATATTTTAACAAAACCGTCTATTTAGTTTTCTTCATAACTACAGGCATATCATGTAAATGTCCAGAACTTTTACGCTCTCAGCTTCTTGATGATATAGTGAACCATGAGTCAAAAATGTTGATCATACAGCATTTGGCTTACCTAAGCCAACTATGACACAAGGCAATGCAACCTGAGTCTATTACTAAGCTTTTAACTATAAGAAAAACGATCATCCGGAAAACTTAGAATTTTGAGCTTTGATCTCAGCACATCACACGAAACCCTTAGATGCATAAGTTCCACTTCAATATATTCAATACTGACAATTGTTCAATAAAATAACAAATTATTCTCATGAATAATAAGCACCTTAGTTCTAAGATCAAGTTTAGAATGATCAGGAACTAATACAAAATTACAAATTCCTCTGATCCACATGCAAGTAAATGACCAAAAAGAATGCTACTCAATATAACAAGTTAAAAAATTATGCACCGGACAGGTGAATAAAAACTAATTCTACTTGCAATATACTAAATATGTTATTAGCAACCATTTCTAAAGATTTGAAAAGACTAGATTTATGTTGCTGTGCTGTGTCTCAACACTTAAGAATAACAGCAGTAGCGCTTCAATCTTTTGTGCCAAATTAAACTCATGTTTGTCTATATATTGTACTATTGGACTGTGTTTGCTTCAGCATTTTGTAAGTTCCTTCAAATGTCTATGAAGAGAGATGTCAGAGATGGACAGCTTACTTCTAGTTACAGCTAACATGTGGATTATACACAGTCCACTTCATCCATAAACAGTCAATATCATATCTTATTGGCTGAAATGGATAATTTTATTATAATACATCCCATTTTCCTATGACACTTTTCAAAAGGGCTAGGAGGAGAGCTCTTTTCATTTTATGACTATTTCCTTTATTATATCTTAATAAAAATTGTTTTATTTACATGAATTTTGAGCCCATTTTACATCATTTGGAGGTATTGTGAGTTCTTTTTTTTTTTTTTTTTTTTTTCAAGTTTCCAGTATTGAAGCCTCTAGCATTTCTCGTAGTATTATACCTCATTGAACCTTACCCAGAATATCATCATGGAAGCGGTATTTAAAATGTCCCAACTATTTAATGAGAGGCTATCCTAAGGTAGTTTGCAATAATGTTTCCCTTTTTGTTTCTGAAGCAGGGAACACTTTCAGGCCCTCCAATTGAGGATGAGAAAAATTTGGAAATGTTACAGAGGTCTTTTAAATAGTGACATGGCAAGGTTTGATCTTTGCAGCTTATTATGAAGTTGTAGTTCACAAAGTCTACAACCCTTGCCAGCTTCGTAGCAAATGATGATTCACCACTCCTCCATTGCAAACTACTTAGACGATTCAATAGCCTGGATAGTCCTTAATTTTGTCCTAAGGCATGTTTGGTGTCCATTTGAGAAGTGTTTTTATAACCTTTAAATTAAAAAGGCACTTTTAAAAAATATATATATATGTTTGATAACATTATCGGAAAAAGTATTTCTGAAAAAACACTTTTAGGAGAAGTTAAAAAACCTAGCTTTTGGGTTCTTCTCATTTTATAAAGCAGAAGCAACAGACACCCTAAAACATTCCAAGTAAAATATAAGGACATCCACACCACTTCATACCCATTTGGTTGACAGAATATAAGAGACAACCGAGTCATTAATAGACACCGACAAATCTTTCCATGCAAGCGTTACAAAGCAACTCATTAGGCTGAAATGATCATAGAGAACTTCCTATGCAAGATTGCTTGAAGCTACTCGCAACTTTTCCAGCGTAAAATTTGACCAGGCAACCACTTAGATGCAACTCAAAAAGGTTCACATGAAACATAGATAACTCGGCAGAATGACAAACCTGAAACCGCAAAGGCTGTAGCCCCCACAATTTCAACACGTTTGGCAATAAGAGATTGACGCCAAGTGATGCTATGGCTAACACCTGACTGATCCCTGTAGATTATTTACAAAGTGAAAATGACGCCATTGAAATTATCATGTCAATCAAAAGAAAAAAACGCGCCTTTGGATTGCTAAAATCAAAGAAGAAAAATCATCGATTAGCATCGCAAGAAGGTGGGTGATGTAAGATTCAAGAACTTGATCTATCTAACTCATCTACCCTACGCATACAGCACCAGCCTCATGGCAATGAAGATGAATACAAGCGTTCATGCAGGCCATGAGATTGTGGAAAGTTGACGATCTCCAATCACAGAATTGTGCAAGCCATTCCTCGCAGCGAGCCAATGTGTTGCTACGAGCATTACGTTTGATAAACGGATATAAACACAGGGAAACACCCATTCCTTCGTTGGTATGTCCGACAAAGATCGCATGCTACGGGAGGGCGACTGAAAATTCCAAATTGGGTGTAAAAAGAAAAAAAAGGGAAAGAATCGAAATAAACGAAGGCACTCACGAAGCGGGGGCGCAAACAAGAATCCGGTAGCGATCGGCGGCGACGAGGAGGTCGACGAGGAAGCGCAGCCCGGGTGCATCGATCCCGTCGTCGTTGGTGACCAGCAAGGTCGGCTTCCAGATCGCGGCCGCCTCGCCGTCCATCTCTTCTTCTCCGGATTAAGAGAGAGAGAGAGAGAGAGAGAGAGATATCAGAACGGAATAGGAGGCGGATACAAAATAAAAAAAAGCGAGGGGAGAGAGCCTCGGAGTTTATGAGCCGAGGGTTCAGCAACTTGGGAAGCGAATAAATACGATTGATTTGGATGGAATAGCGAACCCCGCAGATAAGAAAGCAGGAGAATAACGCCAAAATGCCCGTCACCGGAGCACCAGAATCACGCCAGTGGGATAAATATCTTCCCCCAACCCGCGTGCCGTCAATCGCAAGGAAAAAGAACGCCGACGTGGCAACGCGATGGTGAAGGCACCAAATTGCCTCGTGCCACGTGGAACGACGCCCTCCACATAAGCATCCCGGTTAAAGAGAGAGAGAGCGCTGTAATCCTGTGGGCACACGCCGTTGGATCTCTGTCGAGGGTCAATTGTTGTCGTCCAGGGTCCATTTGATCGGCAGTGAGGTATACGTGAGAGGAGCGATCACACGGATGGATGACCCGGTCAATTTGAGAGGATGTGCGCCGTCTTTCCTGAAAATTGCCATGGAGTTGTTATATTTCACGCCTTTTCCACCTTTTTTCAAGCGTTTTGCTCCCCCGGGGGTTGGACTAGCCATTGACATGCACTTTTCCCTGTCCTTTTGTTTAAATTTCATAGATCGCTGCGATGGGGAAGTGGAACTTATCATAGATTGTTGATGATTGAAACAATGTTTGATTTGACTAATTTTTTTTTTTTCACGCACTCCTTTGGTATGTTTTTTAAAAATAAATATCAATGACATTAATGATACTTATTGAAACTATGGTAACGATTTCTATCACCATAGATCTTGAAATTTTTGCGCAGATTCTATCCAAAACATGTCACGTCAAATTGAAATGATCCTCCGACGTATGCCAATAGATTTAGGCTTGTGACATTGGAAATCTTCATGTCATGTCTCTCTCACATCCTACTCATGATCCATTGATCTACTTTTGGCCGCAGCTGATATTATCTCAGTTGTGTTATACTTGAAAAAAAACAAAAAAAAAAAAAGGAAAGGTGAAAGCTAAGTGAGTGCTAGACAACCCTACTCCGGCTTTCAAATTTGAACCTTGGTTGGATTGTTTGGTCTAGATCTTGGTAAATGTCTCAATCTTGTAGCATTAATCACGACAAATTATTTCATGCTTGGTAGTATGCTAATCATGCATGTCAAAATTATGATGGTAGGATTTGGTGTTGCAGCATTGCTTCATCAAGAGTAGATAGGCTTATTGGGAGGCAATATCACAATGGCACATCCACTGCTCTGCATGTATGGTACACAGCAAAATAGTCATAGATCAAGAGTAAAAATCAAAGAGGCCTAACCTCCCTACTCTTTTTTAACATAGAAAATAATGTGCTACGCTAGTTATCAACATGCATGAAAAGTTTATTTAACCCATAACAAATTATTTGACAGCTTTAACTGAACTCCATGTTTAATAATAAATTCTATAAAAGCCTTGAAGTAATTCTCCCTTCAAATGATTTTTTTTTTTTTTTCTTAGCGACGGATTCAACAATGATATTGTTCTGCTATGATCCTTACTAAAACTATTTATTAGTTATTATAACATTCATAACAACTATTATTTATTCTAAATTATGATTTGAACTATTTATATTGTTGAAAACAACAAGTAATGGTGAAAAATAATGATGCTGCTTTTCAAAGCATATTTATGTAATAAATATTAATATTTGCTGGCTATACAATATATTTTATAGAAAAATTTTGCAAAAAATGTTTTTTAAACAATGCTTTATTTAGAAACAATATAAATGAAAATAATAGTCATTATATGTGTATAATAAATCAGTATTACTAAATAATTTGTTATAATGATCATCCTCTTTTTCAATCATTATAAATGGAGAGACCTCAAAACCATGGTTGCGTCGATTGCCATTGGTTTAGTAATTTCTTAATTTAACAATCTCCATGTGATGATAAATCTTATAAATTATATTATTTTTAAATAATAAAAGAATTATTTTTATATACCTCGTATCTATATTTATGAATGGCAACAAGATGGATTTATGATGAAAAGTATATTCTCCGTTCTCAATCCCACTCTCCATCCTCATCCTTCATTCTTGCTTCGATCTTCGAATGAGACTTGATTTTTCTATCTATCCTCATAGTTCTTTATTTTTCATGAAGAATCTTCATTTCTCATTTATTTTAATTTTAGAATTAAATTATCAACTTTAAAACTAATTTTATTATATAAAAATATTTATTTAAAATCTAAAATCTATTATAAATTAATAAATGTTTAAAATAATATATATATATATATATATATATATATATATAGAAAAAAATAAATGGATTTCGAGGATGAATCCTCCCCCATCTTTATTTACATTTTCATACATCTTCATTTAATCCCTCGAAAAAGAAGTAATTTCCCACATGAACTCCCTCCATCTCCGCTTACATCCGATTCAATCCCTCCAAAAGGAAGTAATTTCCCACATGAATAAGATGTTCTCATTCCATTGCCATCCCAAGCTATGCTCAACCATAACAAACGTCAGCAATCATCCAAACGACGCCAACGCCTGCCGTCTTCCAAGTTTGATTGGTAGCAATGATATCCCTCCAACATCATATCTTCTGAAATGTCTTTCAAGTTTAATTTGTAGCGTGCATGTCATGTCATGTCTGATTGCAAAGACCCGTGCAATTCCATCCATCACGCCTACTTTCGATTTTCTACTTCCTTTCGAAAATATCTTATCGCATAGTGAACCTCGCCGTCATATCCGTCTCTTCTTCTTATCAAAGTCTATGCCTCACGTGGTACGATGTAAAAAGTTTCCAGACAAAATCCAACGTGTGAGATAAGCCCTTGTTCATGTCCGCTAAAGCTCCAAAACGTCAGGTGCGACCGCAAGGGGTCAGCTAGTCCAGACAAAAGTATGATTGGTGGTCTTTCCAAGCGAGGACCAGTCCGGGGCAAGAGATAAGAAGGAATCGTTTCCGCCAACAAAGATTTTGATTCCTCCTTTTCTTCTAACAATTTAAAATAAAATTTATATTGACCCAAAGTCATTTACCTATCAAAAAATAGAGGTGCTCTAGAAGCCAGACCGACGACAACGAAGCAATGGAAGAACAAAATAATAATTAATGTAGCAATTGGTGAAGTTTTGGCGCACCTTAAATCTTAGAATGGCTTGAAATGTAACAATCCGATGCATGTTAGGCTTGCACAAAACGTTTAACAATAAAAATATTTTAAACTAATATAATATAAAAAATAATATAAAAATTTAATCATTTAAAATTCTTATTACAATTGGATAGCATAAAAGTAAAACAAGTATTTATTAACTCCTAAGATAACTAGATTGGTTAGTAGGTACATCTTTCTACTCAGATTCTTCTTTATTTCTTAAGCTTTGAAAAAAAAATATATATATAAAATAATTTAATGAGTTTATACTAAATATATAGGACTAATTATAAACTTATAATTGAAGAAATTAATGCACTTAAAACTTTTATGAGTGTTGCGTCACAATACTATTATCTTACATCTCATTAGAATACTTAGAATTTTCAAGGCATTATAAACTGGTTAATATATTGTCATTATTACAAATTTTCATAACACCATGATCAAGGTTTATACATCTTCATTTATTAAAATTTTCATGTTATCATAGTTATCATGTCATCTTTATTCTTGGTTTTTATATCATCATTTTAAGTTTACATTCCATTTTTTTTATAAATGCGCTATAATTACATACTACAATCTTATATATTCAAGAATAGAGCACCACATTTAACCTTGTGAATAAGGGTATATGCTCCATATTATCCCCTATAGAGATGAATCTCGGTTTCAGTCATCAAGTCATATCATAGTACACTGAGGGTATCATATTTTATCATTCTATATTCTTTTACACCCAATTATTCCATCATTTAATTATTCATGCAATTCCTTATATAATGTTACACAGAACACATACACACACACATATATATATATACATATTATGGTTATTATTATTATTATTGATTATTACTATTTTTGGTTTCATAATAATATAAATTTTTTAACTCCGCATATGGATGAGTTTTTTTATATATAGCCAGTCCCAAGCCCGAATAGAGGAGGAGGATTGCGGTAGGTTGATGGCCAGTATAAAGCTATAGTTACAACCTATGAACATGAATCAAATAGAGAACATTGATAAAGTTAGGGCATTCTCCAGAAGTGACGTATTGCATCGAACCTTGGATGTAGTGGACATAGCAAGGTACCTAGGGCAATCCCTAAAAGCGATGCATCACATCGATACCCGGGTGTGACAAAAAATAAGCAAGGGTTTTCATACCTTCATGGACGGGTATGGGTAAACAAGTTAATCCAAAAAAATAAAAATAAAAATAAAAGAAATAAAATTTATTTAGCAACTTGGAATATAAGGTCATTAATAGGAAAGTTAATGGAACTAAGAAGGAGAATTAACGTAATTTGCTTGCAAAAGATGGATAGGTGAAAAAGCAAAAGAGGTTGATGGTTTTAAGTTTAGTATATAAGCAAAGATAGAAATAAAAATAGAGTAGAAATTATTATAAATAAAAACCTAAAAGATGAAGTTGTAAAGATTAAAATGATAGGAGATAGAATAATTTTAATTAAATTAGTAATAGATGAGGAGTCAATAAATATTATTAGTGCTTATGCTTTTCAAGTAGGTTTAAATAGTGTGACAAAGCAAAGTTTTTGAGAGAATATAAATAGACTAATTCAAGAGATTCCTACTAGAGAAAAAATATTTATCGAAAGAAATTTGAATGGGCAGGTAGGAAAGTATAATATAATTTTTGAAATAGTACTTGAAGGTTATAGATTTGGAGATAAAAATGACAAGGGAAATATCATTTTAGAGTTTGCAATGACATATGATTTAGTATTAGCCAATACATATTTTAAAAAGAGAGATTCTAATTTGATAACTTTTAAAAGTGGATATAATGATAGTCAAATAGATTTCTTCATTATTAGAAAGCTTGATAGAGTGTTTTATAAAGATTGCAAGATTATATCTCGTAAAGATTTAACTACACAACATAAATTAATGGTTATGAATGTATATATTCAAAAATATAGGAGAAAGACTATAAGGTATAAAAATCCAAGGATGAGGCAGTGAAATTTAAAAGAAGAGAAAATAATAAGTTTTAAAGATAAAGTAGTGAAGGAAGAAAAATGGAGTATAGATGGAGAGATTAATACCATATGTGAAGAGATGGCTAATGGTATTAGAAAAGTAGCGATAAAGGTATTAGGAGAGTCAAAAGGAAAAGGAATATATGATAAAGAAACTTAGTAGTGGAATGAGAAAGTTCAATTAGTAGTTAAGGCTAAAAGAGAGTGCTATAGAAAACTACCTAAATATAAGAATGAAGAAGCATATGAAAATTATAAGATGGTTATGAAAGAAGTTAAAAAGATAGTACTGGAGAATAGATGTAAGGAATATGAGGAACTATATCACAAGCTAGAAATTAAGGATGGAGAGAAAGATATATATAGAATTATAAGAGTAAGAGATAGAAAAACTAGAGATATGTTTCAGGTTAAATGCATTAAAGATAATGATTAAAAAGTTTTGGTTAAGAAAAAAATGATCAAAGAAAGATGGAAAAGTTATTTTAATAAATTATTAAATAAAAATTATATAGATAATTTAGGATACCCTATTAGCTCTATCGAGGATAAAGTTATGGTATATACTTATAAAATTAGGACATCTGAAGTAAATAAGGCTATAAAAAAATATAAAAGTAGGAAAAGCTGTGGGACCTAATAAGATTCCTATAAAAGTTAGAAAATATTTAAATGATGCTGGACTAAAGTGGGTAACAAATTTATTTAATAGGATTTTAGAAATTAAAAAGATGCCTAATGAATGAAGGAGGAGCATTATATTATTAATTTATAAGAATAAAGAAGATATTCGAAACTGCTCTAATTATCATGCTATCAAACTTATGAGTCATATTATGAAACTTTGGGAGAGAATAATTGAACATAAATTGAAATGCACTATAAAAATATTTGAGAATCAATTTTATCTTATGGTAGGAAGGTCGACCATAAAAGCTATTTTTCTCCTTACAAGGTTAATGAAGATGTATAGAGTAAAAAAACAAGATCTTCATATGATTTTTATCAATTTAGAGAAAGCATATGATAGGGTCCTTAGAAAAATCTTATGGTGAGTGCTAGAAAAAAAAGGAGTATCTGTTAGGCATATTAATATTATAAAAGATATGTATGATAGGGCAATTACTAGTGTAAAAACTATTAATGATAATACTAGCAAATTTCCTATTATAGTAGGCTTACATCAGAGATCTGCTCTTAATCCCTATAGTTTTGTTTTATTTATATATGACTTTACAAGACATATTCAGGATGATATTTCATGATACATGTTATTTACAGATGATATAATACTAGTAGATAAAACTAATGTTGAAGTTAATCATAAGTTAGAACTAAAGGTTTTAGATTTTAAGTTAAGCAGGACAAAGACAGAATACAAGGAATGCAATTTTAATACAATTAAAAACGAAGATGAATGTAAAGAACAAATTGGGGACCGTAAGTTACTGAAATGATCATTTTCGGTATTTAGAATCGATTGTTCATAAGGAATGAGAGATTAAGGATGATGTTATTCATAAAATTAAAGCAAGTTGGATAAAATGAAGAAGTACAATTAAAATATTATGTGATCATAAAGTACCTGTGAAGTTGAAGAGAAAGTTTTATAGGACAGCTATAAAATCATTTATGCTTTATGGCATAAAATATTGGGCAGTTAGAAAAATACATATACATAAGATGAATATAGTGAAAATGAGAATATTAAGATTGATGTATGGTAATACAAAAAAAGATAAAATAATAAATGAAATCATTCGTAAAAAGGTAAAGGTTGCTCCAATCGAGGATAAATTAAGGAAAAGATGATTTAAATGATTTGAATATATGTAACATAGATTTAGAGATGCACCTATATGGAAGAATGACTTAATACATTTAGACTTATAATTTTTGTATGGGAGGTAAAGGGTAGACTTAAAATCACATAGGAGGATGGGAGGAAGTGATAAAGAAAGACTTATAATTTTTGCATCTTACAAAAAATATGACACAGAACAGAGCTAAATGGAGAAAAAAGATTCATGTAACCGATCCCAACTAGTTTAGAATTAAGGCTGTAACGCCCCAAGCCCACCCGCTGGCCCAATTAACTTCTAGCGGACCAAAACTACATGGCCCAAAAACTCGAGTTGTAGTTAATGGGTAGCAAGTGGACTTGAGTTATAAGTACATCACCCATTTCTCTCCCATCCCACCATTTCTCTCCCATCCAATGTGGAACTAAACTTGGGGTATCAATCTCCCTATCTCGTCACAGGGGCCCACCAACTTTCGTACAATCGGATCGGCTCTGATACCATTTGTAACGCCCCAAGCCCGCCCACCAACTTCCGTACACTCGGATCGGCTCTGATACCATTTGTAACGCCCTAAGCCCACCCGCTGGCCCAACGGCTCTGATACCATTTGTAACGCCCCAAGCCCACCCGCTGGCCCAATTAACTTCTAGCGGGCCGAAACCACCGCTGGCCCAATTAACTTCTAGCGGGCCGAAACCACATAGTCCAAAAACTCGAGTGGAAGTTAATGGGCAGCAAGTGGACTTGAGTTATAAGCACATCACCCATTTCTCTCCCATCCCACCATTTCTCTTCCATCCAATGGGGACTAAACTTGGGGTATCACAATCTCCCAATCGGGACTAAACTTGGGGTATCACAATCTCCCCACCTCGTGGCATGCCCTCGGACTAAACTTGGGGTCACAATCGGGACTAAACTTGGGGTATCACAATCTCCCTACCCTCCCTACCTCGTGGCATGCCCCCGGACTAAACTTGGGGTATGCCCCCGGACTAAACTTGGGGTATCATCACAATCGAGACTAAACTTGGGGTATCACAATCTCCCTACCCTCCCTACCTCGTGGCATGCCCCCGGATCGGATCGTTGGCTTCACCTTACCCCGAATCGGATCATTGGCCTACCAACTTCCGTACACTCGGATCGACTCTGATACCATTTGTAACGCCCCAAGCCCATTTGTAACGCCCCAAGCCCGTCCACTGGCCCAATTAACTTCTAGTGGGCCGAAACCATATGGCCCAAAAATTCGAGTGGAAGTTAATGAATAGCAAGTGGACTTGAATTATAAGCACATCACCCATTTCTCTCCCATCCAATGTGGGACTAAACTTGGGGTATCACAAAGGCTTTGTTGCTGTTATTGTATAATAATATAAATATTCTACTTATTTGAATTAGTGATTTTTTATAATAATTAATTATGTAAAAATTAAATAATAATAAAAGACATTAAAATTTAATATTCTATTACGCATAATAAAGCAATAAAATTAATTATGCAAAAAAATGTTGATAGAATGAAAATTATTAACATGTAATTATCGATACAAAATTTAAACATTAACAATAATTAGAAATTATATATATTCAATATTAGATAATTTACTAAATTGCTAATTTATAATTAGCCTACTTACCTCACTTGCTAAATCACCGAATGGGGTCGAATTAACTTGGCTGTTGACTTACAATTATGATAGCTAAAATTACATTCACAAATAACCCACCTAGCCTAGGCCTAGACCTGACCCTCAACACACTTGGGCTAGGCTGGACCAAATCTCAGCTAAAATCTAATTAAACCAAGGTCTTAACCCAGACTAGGACTTAACCCACCACAGTTCACTTGGAATTGGTTTAGATTACGAGGTTATTAACTAAGTTAAATCATTACCGAGGCATCACTTGAACCAAGTTAACCCACCCATCTTTCTACCTAAGCCAGGTTAAACCAATTCCTAATCCAAGCGAACCTAAAGTTTTAGCCCACAAACCACAAACTAAGCCAAGCCGAGCCTCACCTAGTGCCAAACCAGCGAGATCCCACGGATCAAGGAGGAACCCAGCAATCCCCGGCTACCCGACATCAGCCCTTGCCAGAGTTCATCACTGGTGGAACTCCGGCGAGGTGCCGTCCTCGCAAGTGGCTGGGAGGCCATGCATGCCAGCCACCCAACCAGCAACCACGGCCCAAATCCACCAATAATCCTAGGGAATCGGAAGGAATCCTGATCCAAAACCTCTCCCACATTAAAGCCTTTGATCCGGACTCCACATCGGTGTTGGTCTAGTCGCCGCCGGCCATCATCGTCGGCTGCAGCAAGCTGACGAAAATCAGCCCAGAAACAGGGCAGCCGGCCGAGATCCTTCAAATTCCGGCAATTGCCAGTGGCCAAACCCAAATCTCACTCCCCTAAAGCAAGGTCATAGGAAATGGAGGGAAGTGACGAAGGTTACCTTGCCGGAGACGCCGCCGGAGTGGAGGAGGAAGCCGCCGAAATCACGGCCACGAGCACCCTGTTTTCGAATAGAAACAAGAGTCAACTGAAAGATTCAATGAAACCTAATCGCTGCTGTAATCTAACTGATCTGGAGGTTGATATATTAGAGACCTAAGGGAAGGGAAACATATTAAAATCCTCAACCTCTACCAGCAGGAGATTGGGATCAAAAACAAGGAAGAACCTGAGACTTGATTACCAGACCAACCAGAGCTGGATGATTCTTGAGGTTGTGGCTGGAGGAGGAGAAGGCCTCCGGCGATATAAAATCATCCCGCACCGTGCATGATCGAAGATTCCGGGGAGAGGCGCGACGGCCACCTCCCAACGCACCGACCGTTCCTCCCCCTGCGAAATGACTCCACTGCTTCCTGGCTGATCCGGACCGGTCATGTGGACCGGGTCCGGTTCAGTTGGACCTCACAAGTTTATATGAAAAAAACCATCATTGTAGCAAAGATGTAAAAGCTCCTGCCAACATATGTCTTGTTTAGGTCTCATTTGATGAAGCTATTCGCAGTAGAGTTTTAAAGAAAGCTATTTATTGTTTAACAACCATATTTTTAATGACATTTTGGATCTTATAATGACATTAGGGCCCAAAATTTTGTTCCAATCTATCTCAACATGAATTTATGCACCATTTTCTTGAAGAGTGCTTCATGCATACATATTAATCTTAATTATTAATGGCTCTTAGGATGATTGCTAACACTCCAACTAATATGTTAAGGTCTTGTTTGGTATGGGTGTTAGGGCCCCAATAGCGGGTTAGGCCTAAATTGGCTTGGGATCCAAGTTATTTCTTTTCTTACATCCCGAAAAAGAATAAGAATTAAAATAAAACAGGATGTACGTGTCAACTTTCGGTGCTTATGGTCGATCATTTTCCTTCCTACTATTTTATATAAACATTATATTTTCATTGAAGGATCAAGTTATACTATAATTTTTTTAGCTTATATAATAATAAGTATAAAAAATTATAAAAAGAATTGCAAAAATATTTTAGAGAAACTTTTTAAATAGTTGGACTTCAAGAAAATCAAACATAAAAATTTCTTCCTCATCCTCGAGGATCTTGAGAGCTCGAAAAATAGCACAAGTGAATAATTGGACCTCGTCTAAGACTCAATCTTTTTCACATTTATGATGCTCCTCTTTTGAGAATGCTAAATGAACATTTTTTGAAGTTTTAAAATAAGAAACTAAGAATTGGTCCTACCATTTTCTTTTATTTATGACATTTTTTTGTTAACATTTTACTAATGTATTTATACAAATAAAAAACAATCAATCACAAAATGCTATGTTAAATTAAACAATAAATTTATACCATCTCATCTCTATTATATGTTACAATATTTAATCTTTTTCTAAGTAGGCTAGCTTTAAGAAATTAGAAGACTCTTGCTCTTAAACTAAAATTTTTTTGGGCCCCCCACCCATGAACTTGCCTTTACCCTTAGAGCCAAACACCTTATTCACTAAATTGATCTTTGACATTAGAGACCCTGAGCTCTACTTCAAGCACAATGGTTCATGTGGAGAGTGCTTTTTTGAGTTGTAAATACTAGCTTAAAATAATCGAATTTGACATTACTTAGAATTCAAATGTAAAACTTAAATCAAATGCAACATAGAATGTCATGTTTTGTTACCCAACCTTTGCTTACATGGCAATATGTAGTATAAAAAATTATAGAAACCATGATATTATTTCGGTAATATTTTTTTCAAAAAAAATTAAAAAATAATACTATTGTCTTGCATTTATGATAAATTATCGAAAATCATATGACATTATTTTAGCATAATTTAAAAAAGACTAGAATATTTACTTATATTTATGATAAATTTCAAAAGTCATAAAATTTATGAGATTGTTTTAGTAATATTGTTTAAAAATACTAAAAAAATAATACTTTGTCCCACATTGATGATAAATTATTAAGTATTAGTTTA
The DNA here is from genome assembly GCA_017589505.3 of Metroxylon sagu. Classification (NCBI taxonomy): domain Eukaryota; kingdom Viridiplantae; phylum Streptophyta; class Magnoliopsida; order Arecales; family Arecaceae; genus Metroxylon; species Metroxylon sagu. Next base: position 1,282,823 of record JACVBY030000606.1, on the reverse strand, counting down.
TAACTCATCTCTATTTTGCTACTAATAAGTTATAAATATTTTTTATTTTTCTTATTAATTAGGTGAAGAATCTTGATTACTGATCCAATTAGATTTTATATAAAAGATGCATCAAAAATTATGAATTATTTAAATAAATTATGTGATATATGATATTAAAAATTATATATTAAATGCCATTGATAATTTTTAATTATAGTATAAATAAAATTATCTACAATTCAAAGAACTTGTAACAGAAAACTATATTTAAATAAGTTTTAAATTTTTAAATAAATAGTTTAAAAATATTATAAAGAATAATATGAAGTTATTCATTTTCCTTTTTCTTATAAAAAATATTTTTTATAAAAAATATTTAAATATAAAATTTCGAAATATATTTTAACTGAGCATATTTTATAACATGAATAAGTTTTAAATAAGTATGGTAAACTCTAATTTTAATAAAAGTTTAATACTATCATGGTACTTAGGTGGTAGTGTGTAACTTTTTTCTTTTTTTAATTATAATTCAATTTAGATTTTTTTGGTTTGCAAAAATGAAATTCTATAATGAGGAATCACTAATTTCGATTCCAACTATTTGATTGGATATGAAATAATAATCATGCTTTGGAAAGAATTAGAAACCACTAGTTTGATTAGAAATCTAGATTCTTATTAAAGATTATGATCCCTATTATAGTACATTCTCATTTTTCTCATGCCCTCATCTCTGTCTCTTCTTCTCATCCAATGCCATCCGTGACCATTCTCATCCTTCTCACATGCCCCTTTATCTCTCTACTTCTCACTTGACGCCATAATTGGAGCTCTTCTATCACAATATGAACTCTCTATTCCTCCATAACACCTGGCCAAATCCTAATATAGAATCCTCAGTGTTTCTTCTCCTTTTTCTTTGGGTCCCTTCTCCTCTCACTCTTCTTTTTCTTCTCCTTTCACTCTTTTTTGACTTTTGAGAGTTGCTTAGATTTCAAAGATATTATTATATTATAAATTTTTAATATTTTTCTTTATTTATTAATTTTTAAATTTATTTATTTATAAAGTGAATATTAAATTGAGTATATAAATCAAAAAAATTTCAAAACAATCAAATTTGGAAGTTTCTATCTCTAAAATAGAATTGAAAATCTAAACTGATTTCGATTTTGAAGTTTGAACAGACCAAATAATAATAGAAATCAATCCAATTACAATTTTGATTTGATTTTAATTTTTATATAAATTTTAAGGTTTGAATAAATTAAATAATAAGAATAAGAATCAATGATTCCAATTTTCATGGGAGGGATTGGGCTGTTCCTATTCCAATTCGGTTTATCGGTGATTTATTAAAACAAATATTGAAGCAGTCGGCATTCCGTGTGCCGAAATTATTCCGTTTCCGGAGATGAACGCCCGACTCCCTCCCGTTCCCCGCCGACTCTCGCGTGACCTCGGCAGACAAAATCCTCCGACTAAAACCCTCGCCATGACCATCTCTCTTCATAAGAAAAGAATCCTCCCCTCGTCTCATTCTTCTCCTCCTAACTTTTCTCCTCCTCCTCTTCTCTTCCTTTCGTTCTTCTCCCTAATACTCGCTAGGGTTTTCTTTCCATCCGTTAGCCTTCTGGACCTAGCGATTGGCGCTAGTTTCTTGTTATTCTACCTGGTTTCCTAGGCGCAATCTCTTCGGGTTCTCCGAAGCGTCCCGAGAGGGGAGACTTCAGCTGGAATCGAAGGTTTCTGATATGTTTGCAACCGGTGAGCTTCTCCCCAAACGTTTCGGTCTTTCCCTTGATAAAGCTTTATCTATGGACCTCTTGGTTTGAATTGAATGTGTCAAAGCAATCCGTTAAGTTATTTCTGCAAATATATAAGACCCTGCATGTATTGTGGCACAACTCAGCGATTTATCCTTAAAGTTTTGATCTTTCCCAGAGATAAGCTTTATCAGAGGATTTCTTGGTTATAGTTGAACCAAGATTCCGGCTTCTTGGGTTATCAAACTAGTCCATTGACTTAATATTAGTGCATGCTCTGCGGCATATCTCAACAATCTATCTGTAAATCTTGGCTCCTACAAGAGGAGCATGTGGTGGCATATCTGAATCAAGAGCAATAGCAGTCCTTCTCCAGTCTAGGACACAAGGGACAAGGTAAACAAGGGTAAGCTTTGACATTGAGGAAGGTTGACTTTGTAAATTATATTTATTTATTAATACTGTTAGGAAATAATATTCCTTTCTTTTATGAGACAAAAATATTCACAAGTGTTATAACAAAACCCAGATAGCACAATATGTAGGGTACAAATGAATTTAGAGAATTGAGAAAAGATAAAAAGAAAAGAACATAAGACATAGAATTTATGTGGTCTGGCCATTGGCCAATGTTCATGGGCGAAGGAGAGTAGAGAAACTCTACTATGAAGAAATATCCGAAGATTACAAATATTATTTCCTCATCGAAGACTTGAAGAAATATTTCGAATTACAAAGATTGTTTTTTCCCTAGACTGTGTCACAAAATCCTAGACCCACTTATGCCCCACAGAAGCCCTCTATTAAACTTTCTCAATAATGCTTTTGGTTACCTTAAAGGTCAAGACTGTATGTACTTATATAGAGGAAGGATGTGCAGTATACTACATAGACTAGAATTCATTGAGAACCATGCTCTGATGTCAGTTTGTTGTGCATAAGGGAAGCTTTGACATCAGTTTGTTGCAACAGAATCTGGATAGCACAATATATATGGTACAAACAAATGTAGAGAATTGAAAAAAAATAAAAAGAAAATAATAGAAGATACATAGAATTTAAATAGTTCAATCATTGACCTATATCCATGGGTGGAGAAGAGCAGAGAAATTTCATTATGAAAATATATTTGAAGATTATAAGAATTGTTTCCTCACTGAAGACTTGAAGAAATATCTGAAATGATGAAGATCATTTCTCCTACCAGACTTTCTGGCAAAACCCTAGACCCATTTACATCCAACAGAACTCTTTTATTAAACTTTCTCAATAATGCTCTAAGTTATCCTAAAGGTCAAGACTATATGTACTTATTATAGAGGAGGAATTTACAGTGTACCACACAGATTAGAACTTATGTTCTCTACATATATGAAAATATGTCCTTATTAAGGTTGTGAATTTCAAGACAAACTCGAATAACAAGGATGTTGAATAGGCTTGAATACTCAAGCAGCACAGTAACGTCTGAAGCAATAAACTTTTCTTATGAATGAGCCTTTAACTAGTATGGCAGCATACTTACATGTAATGTAATGAGTCTAGCACCTTGAACTTGCATTTTATGTGTTACTTCATGGAACAAAGTTTTTGTATTTAAGGCATTCCACCTGTATGTACATGTGTTCTGAAAATATATGAATTGCATAAAAGCAAACTATATATCTACCATTATCATAGATGAGAACCCATTCTCTCCTTGTTCAACTCAAGTCTATTTGTTAAATTATTTTTTCCTCTTTGGATTGTTTCATACTTTTATATCTTCAAATGCTCAAAAAAGATCATTGGAATTACATTCTTTGCCCTAAATTACCACTGTACAAATGTTACTTATCCTTCCCTATTTAGCTCAAGAATCACATATTATATTATGAGATAATTCTTCTGATACTTATCCTTTTCTTCTCTTATATGATTTTAAATTATATGCATCTATTTATTGATTATACCAACAGCATGAATTGTTTCCTAGAGTTCATTCACTTTCAACCATGACCAAAACCATTCTTTTCTGCACTTGCAAATTAACAGGGAGGAATGTTATCTTTTAGACATATACATCCTTTGGTGAGCATTTTCCAGTAAATAGGTTCCACCATAACCAAATCAGAGATGTAATTTCTACATTCTAAACATGACATTTCAACCTTGGCTGTTGAGGTCTATCTTTGCCAGGTCATTTGCCATTGCAACAAGTCATAGTATTATTTTAACCTAGATCGAACTATTCATTTTAGAATAAACATAAGAATAAAATGTGTGCCTGTACATATCTGTTACAAAAATGAGTGGATAAATTTCTTACTTAGGTTTACTGAACAACAGCCTTTTCTTCTATTCCCTGTGGCAGCTTGTTCTCTTGTCTACCATCCTGCACAGTGGATATTTTTGTTGTTTCTATGATGCGCTATTTTTGGGCAGCTATCTTTATTCTTTAACTGGTTATCTTTCTGGAATTATTCAGGTGCACCTGGAACTCAGCTCTTATTTCATAGGAAGACTTCACAGGGACATTCGTTTGACAAGGAACACAGATTTGGCCATTCATGGAATGACCGCATTCACTCAAGAAAGTTGGATTCAAAGGGATGGTCTCCTCAGAAACACTATACACCTTTCATCAAGGCAGTTGCTAATATAGTACCAAATTGCTTGGTTCCCAGTGAGGACGACCATAAATGCTATTCCGATTTGCTATTTGGTTCTGATTCAAATAATCAAGGTTATCAATCTTCAAATGATGATTCATCTGAATTAGAAGATAGGGAGAAATTAAGACGGACAAGGATCTCAAAATCCAATGTGGGGAGGGTTCCATGGAACAAGGGGAAGAAACACAGTGCAGGTGAGGAAAGTTACAGGTGCATCACTTTGTTTGGTGACACATCACCTTTTCTTGCACCATTTCTTTTTTCTTTTTCTTTAGCATGTTTTCTGATAGTCAACTCTCTACATTGCATGCAGAAACCCTTAAACGGATCCGAGAAAGGACCAGAATAGCAATGCAGGACCCTAAGGTGATGTGTAAGAATCCTGCAGACTACAACAAGATAATGTAAAACTAGTCCATCATAAATCTGTAAAAGGATTTCGTTTTAAAATTATTAAAAGCATAGATGTCCATGCTAGATTTTGTTTTGAAAAACATTGAGATGTCAAGTTAAAAACCATTTTGAGCCTTTTATTTCTCTTTTGTGCAATGGTTTGTTTTTCCTTAATGCACTAAAGTTACTTTAATTTGGTTTTTTCTGTGTATATTTGAGTTTGTTGGGGGCATTATATGGAGAAATTTGTGGTTTATGTACTAGGCTAGTTTCATGAACTTGTGTCTAATCTTATAGGACTTCAGAATCAGATTCCACTTGACAAATTTGCAATTTTTTTAGCTTTCCATCCAAGCATCTATTTGAATACCTGGATGCTTCCATGCTAAAATATAAGTTTGGCATTATGCAAGTTATTTTCTCACCATAGAGGCCTATTGCAACTGGAACCTTAACATACCATGTCTCCCTATTTATACACCACTGATTGCTTCAAGATGTAATAGATGCTAATGAGCTTTTAGTAGTATTTTTGTTTGATGAAATTTGGTTTTCATGACGGTCTCATCTGCAGGTTAAAATGAAGTTGCTGAACCTTGGGCATGCCCAGAGGTGGGTGAGATCGCTAAATTATTTACTTTTGTCGATTTAACCTTGGAGATTGCTAGCTTCTTTTGTAATGATGCTACCATCATCAAAATATATCTGTTGATGACATACTTTGGTTTATTGGGAAGCATCTGTTGCTCTTGAATGTTGTTTAAATTTGAAATTGAGGTCCACAGTGAGCCTTAAGCTTTTACTCCATTATTTTATCTGGGTGTCTTCCCCACTGCCGTGACTCAGGTAGCTCTTGGCACTGGTCTTGGGAGGGTCAGTATTGGATTATTAGTTGGTTGTAAAGAAAATGCTAAATATTACCATAGGGTGTCTTGATAAGTACTGTAGTCACTCAAGCATTGATGTTTTTGCTTCTATTATGATAAAAACAATGTTTAAATATTTTGAATGCTATAGAGTGTGCATGCACAATGATTAGTGTCGTAGATATAGCTAAGCTGAGGTGGGTTTGTAATGAATTTTGTTAAAACGTGACAGACAACTGATCCGAATTGCTGTGGTCATATGCAGTAATAAAAACTAGAGCATTAGGTAGGAACAGGGCTATGACCTCCACTTACTAACAGTGAGTCTTTAGGGGCAGGATCAACAAAGCTTGAACATAAATATGTGGAACCAGTCTTGTTAGACGTGATTAGTTGGTCATATTTATAAGTTGCTGATATGTCCACCTTTTTATTGACTTTCTCTTGTTCAATAAATTTTTGTTTATTATTATTTATAATTGTAAATTAAAATAAATCAGTATTGGAGAAGAATCACTGAATGCAACTTCAGCCCTTACTGAGTAATGGCAAGTTTTCCCCCCAAGTTTTCCCCCCCACCAGACTAAAACACATGAGCATCCTCATTGGTTGTTTAATATGCAATCTTGTTATCTGTGTCGAAGTTTAGGAATTCGCTTATTGGTTATTACTTTCATTCTTGATCTATAATACCATAGGAAGCTTGTTTTTATGCGCTACATGTCTTCCTCAAGACCCTTCTCAGCTCATCTGGGGTTTTAAATTAATATGAAATGATGTCTTAAAACACTGAGTTTCATTCACCCATCTTGTCATGTAGTGATGAAACAAGGATAAAAATTGGCATTGGAGTGCGAGAGGGTTGGTGCCGCCGCCGCAAGAGGTTGTTGGTGCAAGAAAAATGCTTGTTGGAGTGGGAAAACTTGATCGCTGAAGCCTCTAGGAAAGGATATGCTGGTGAAGAGGAGCTGCACTGGGACTCTTATGAATTTTTGGATAAACAATTGAAGCAGGAGTGGCTGGAGAGCATTGAGAAGAGAAAGACGATGCGTAGGCCGAAAGGCAACAAGAGAGCACCCAAATCCTCTGAGCAGCGGAGGAAGATCTCAGAGGCCATATCAGCCAAGTGGGCAGATCCTGTAAGGAAAAAAATTATTCTTTTAATCAAAATTTGCATTTCATTTTCCAATATAAATTCCTCTATTTGATTATAATGCTGTCAGTCTGTAACTGAGATGTTGTATGGTTATCTGTGATCCTTTACTCAATTTCTACAAGGCTTACCGTGAGCGTGTTTGCACTGCACTGGCAAAGTTTCATGGTGCACGCACTGGAGTTGAAAGCAAACCAAGGAGAGAACCAATTTGTGAAGCTTCTGTTAGAAGGGAGTCCAGGAAGAAGAAAGCTACTCAACCTGAAGGCATCAACAGCAAAGCAAATGTTATCAGGAAAGCAGCATCTAGGAAAACCAGATATGCCACTTCATCATACAAAGACCCAATGGCAAGATCCAAGTTAGAGGTGATAAAGAAAACAAGAGAACAAAGGGAAGCAATGGAAGCCAGGAAGAGGGAAGCCACTGATAGAGCAAAGTAAGTCTGACTCGTTTTCTATTTCTCATTTGGCTATCATCTTCATATGCATCAAGTGCAATACCCCTTGTGCCGGATACTAATCGTCTTGTTCTAAATGCCAATATATTCTTTATTAATTGATCAGGTTATTAATTGCTGAAGCAGAGAAGGCTGCAAAAGCTCTCGAGGTGGCTGCATTGAGAAGTCCTCTTGCACAAGCTTCTCTTTTAGAAAGCAGGAAGCTGATAGCTGAGGCAAAATGGTACATTGAAGGCACAGATAATGGAAATTTGGCCCAACTTAACATTAGAGATAATGCATCTTTCAGTTTTTGTGAATCAGTGAAATATGCACAGCCTAGTTTGGGAAATCCAAATGGCAACACAGTATCAGATAAGAGGCTAGTAAATGGCACCCATAGCCACTTTACTAACAATATTGAGAGCACTATTTATGAACTCGGGCAACAGAGTGTCATGAAAAGCAGGGAGACCCTCTCAACCATGGAGTCTGCAGAAAACTTCACCGAGATGGGCCCAGAGAATATTTCAAGCAAGTTGCAGCAAAATAATGTGAGAAGACAATCATGCCCTGCAGATATACAAGGGGGTCAATCTGTGGTTAATGATTCTATTGGGCATGGCCGCTTGCGGTATGAGAAAAACAAAGGATTGACTTTACATATGAAGAAAGGGGACAGTTCCATAACATCTGCAACAAAAACTAAGAAAAAGTGGGTGCGAGGCAGGCTTGTTGAAGTTCAAGAGGACTGAGAGTTGTGTTTGTGCATAGATGATGATTCAATGCATTGAGCACCGGATAGCTTTGTGATTTTGTGGATGTGGTCAGAAACTGCATCTTTGTAATTGGTTCATTGGTTGTGCTTTAGCTTTTGGTCATACAGATCAGCAAATTCTGAGAGGATATCTGTGAATGTTCTGTTGCAAAGGAAGGCATCTGCCAGCCTCATTTTACTCGGAACCATAATTTTAAAAGTGAGCCATGCATTTTTGAAGGATTTCTAGTCACAGAATGATCTCTAATTCCTGACAAACTTGTTGAATGCTCTTACAATACATGATATAGCGGGAGACAGTAGATAATATCTGTTATTACTGTCATCACTGCTATAAATAAGTGATTTGAAGGCAAACCAATGTTTGCCCACCATGGTTGCAGTAGGCTTTGAGGACATCATTTGGCCCTTGCACCTTCTCTTTAGTCTCCGACTCCCAACAGCAACGATGCGTTCAAGGTGCGCTTCCTGCAAGCTCTGTTATAAGTAATCAATATTATGTCATTCCAGTCCAAATTCGCGTTGGAAACTTCAAAGGTAGATTCCAGAATATATAATGACCCAAACAATATAAAGACCGAAATGAGACTATATTAATCAGGCCGTACCTCATCACAATGCAAATGCTTAATTAATTAAGAGCTAAAATTACAAGGACCCGGACGGCCTGGTTGTGGGACAGGGCCACTTCACCTGATTCTAAGTTAAATAAAACCACAGGGATGGATTGTTGCCTCCTCGATCCTTTCACCTCCAGTTTCATTATTAGCTCCGAACAATGTTTTGAAAGCAGCAACCTTGTCGAGCAAGTTTAACTTCAGGTATTATTAGCTTGAACTATACAATTTAAGACTATGAAAAGAAGGTTATATATATATATATATACATATAAAATTTTTGTTGAGAGTACATGGCATTGGAAGAAATCGATGTGATTAATCATGGTCACAACTAAACCATAGCCCAAAAACAAATAATGGTTCTTTTTGGCTCCTTTTTCTTTTTTTTTTTTTCCTCCAAACAAAATAATAATAATAAAAAGCAATAGCCAGAATAAACAACTAAAGAAATTGTTCAGATAATGATCTTGTTTAAATTCCCAAGTGAAGCAAGAATGATCTCATTTAAAACCATTATTTAAATCCTAGACTTTCTTAAGGTAAACCGGATTAAACTAGCGTTAATAGTAGTGTGTGTGTGTGTGTATATATATATATATATATATATATGCACACACCTAAAGAACTCATTCAGCCTCGGCTCTCTATGTTGTGGTCTTGCAGTACCAAACCAAAGATAACATGAGGCCCCTCCCCATCCTTCTGCCTCCGCTGCTCCTCGCTGTAAGCCTTGCTAACCACCTCCTAGAGCCCTCAAGAGCTCTGCCCCTCTCGACAAACTCGCGGTGGATCGTGGACGAGTCTGGCCGGCGGGTGAAGCTGGCGTGCGTGAACTGGGCGTCCCACCTTAAGCCCATGTTGGTGGAAGGCATGGGCAAGCAGCCACTGGATGATGTCTCTAAGAGGATAACCTCCATGGGCTTCAACTGCGTCAGGCTCACTTGGCCTCTCTTCTTGGTGACCGATGATTTCTTGGCCAGCCTCACCGTCCGGCAGTCCTTCCAAGCTCTCGGACTCGCTGAATCCATTGCGGCCATCGAAGTCAACAACCCGGCTCTCCTGGATCTCCCACTCCTCCAAGCATTCAAGGTGAGCTTCTCTCTAAAGCGAGCGGGTTTCATCGGTTTTTATGAATTCAAAGTCAACTAAATTAGGAGTGGACCCTTTTCAGGCCGCATCTCCTTCCAATTAATTCATTTAAGAGTCGAAGTTTGTGGGAAGCCAGGGAGAAAAAATCGCCCCGCTTGCTCTTCCGGCTGTTCTTTTTTTTTTTTTTTTATAGTTTTTTTAACAAAAAAAAATGTTTGATTTGGTGAACCAAGTAGAAGTAAATTTAAATGCCTTGCAATCTGTTACCACCTCAAGCGATCAAACGGCTGGAATCAGGGTGGCATGGGCTGGATCGGGCCGGGTCGGGCCGTGGGCCGGCCCGAGCCTGTTGAAGGAAAATTACAGAGCCAAGGCCAATCTTTTTAAACCAAAAGGCCATGTCAGGCTTGATTTTCAGGTCCGTTCAATTTTTAGTAATTTAAATTTAAAAAAATAAAACTGGATCTTATATATATATATATATATATATTTTTTTTTAATATTATATATCTATATTAAAAGAAAATGAGGTTTTTTTTTTTTGAGAAAACATTGTAGCAAATGGGATCCGAACCCACCAGTTTAAACATCGCAATGCCTTTTCTTATATATATATATATATATATATATATAATTATTTACAGAGGGTGAGGCTTGGGCTGGGCCAAGCTAAGCCCGATGCCTTGGGCTCTACGTTTTTTAAGCTGAAGCCCAATCTGATCCATGCCCACCCTTAGCTGGAATGGAGTATGATTACATCCATTGGACACACCTATCTTGCATAACTAGCAGCGTCTTAATGCATCTAGTGCTAATAATGTTACATTATCTCCTCTATGCCTTCTTAATCAAATTTCTTATGGCAAACAGGCTCAATTATGAATCACTATTTATAATATTGTTCATTTTTCTGAGAAAAATGGTGAGTGGACCTATTTTAAACTTACTTTTAAAATTTATAGCTGGTCGCCTAGTCGACTAGGATGTCAATGAACACACCGGTTTTCTACAATTATTCATAAAAAAGTAACAATAAAATGTTTGAAAATCAAAATAAATTGTTGAGAGAAAGTTTAAGAAACAAAGTTATATTTTGGCATATTTCAGGCCTTGTGATCTACCCCATCATTATTTAAGTGTAACGCTGAAGCAAACCTTTTCATTATAAAAATATATTGCTCGCTGGCAGGCCGTGGTGGACAACTTAGCTGAGAACGACGTTATGGTGATACTGGACAACCACACAAGCAAGCCCGGATGGTGCTGCAGTAGTTTCGACGGCAACGGCTTCTTTGGAGACGAGTTTTTCGACCCAGATGTGTGGATTGAGGGGTTAAGGAAAATGGCCGCAATTTTTAACGGCTCGGCCGGTGTCGTCGGCATGAGCCTTAGGAATGAGCTCAGAGGACCCAGGGAAAAGGTCTCCCATTGGTACAGGTAATTAGCTCAGTATCTTTTGCTGGTAAAAGTAAACTAAACGAGTTGGTCTGATCTTTGCCTCATGTTCTCTGAATTATACATTTTTAGCTTATATAATTTTGGTTTTGCTAAAGTTTAGACCCATATTGTAATACCCTAAAATAATCTCATATTAAATAAGTAAGAAAAGTTTGAGAAGTTTATAATTTAAATTCATCCGCTATCAGTTAACTTGTACTCGAACTTTTAAAGCCACATGGTTTTGAACCTGTAATAGGTTAACTCGAGTTTTTAAGGCCACATGGTTTCGATCCTATAACATGTTAATTGTGTTAGGAGATGAACTTAAAATATTACAAATGGTATTAGAGCCGATCTGAATGTGCAAAAGTTAGTAGACAGAAGGAAAGAACCCATAGAACGATAGTAAGGAGCTTCATCATGGCATAGAGCCACTCTTTTAGCACCAATGACCCTGCACCAATGATTTCGCTTGGGATAGATTCTAGCTAGATTGTAGCATGCAACGAGAATGTTGCCTAATAGAGAGAGAAAATTGTAATATCCAAAATAGTTCCATATTGAATGGAGTAGAAATATTTGAAGAGTTTATAACTCAAGTTTATCTGTTTTACACATACTAATCAAGAATAGAGATTAATCTCAATTTAAAATTATGCCCAACTTATAGAGCTAGATATTTGGTTCAACTCCAATTAATATCAAATTAGGCATGGTGTCAAGTAAGATTTGATAGCACCAACATCTCCAATATCGTACTAATCTATATTATATTATACCAATACATATGGATTTAAATGGTTATAATCGAGAGAGCGAGGACGATATTATATACCATATCAATTAATACTGTACCAAAACAGTAATGTATCATTTTTTATTATAGCCATGCCAAAGGTAACACTATCATGATGCACCCATCCCTGGTGGCCCCAACTTTCTTAGATGCTTCTAGATTCAAGGATGATACCATTATAATGCTTGTTCTTCACGTAACCTGTAGCTGTCAACCAGTAGTTGGATGCTGATCTAATTGCATACCAAGCCTTGCTGCATAGCCTAAATTTTTGATACCACTAACCAACCAATGCAGGTATATGCAAAGGGGTGCAGAGGCCGTGCACTCGGTGAATCCCAATGTCCTCGTTATACTATCTGGATTGACCTTTGACTATGATCTGAGCCACCTTTCTCGTAAGCAAGTAGAGCTGACATTCTCAAACAAGCTTGTTTTTGAGCTACATTGGTATGGCTTCACCGACGACGAGGCCTGGACAACTGGAAACTCGAACCAAGTGTGTGGAAGAGTTGTCGCAGATGTGATGAGAAGGGCAGGATTCCTGGCGGACCAAGGATGGCCTCTGTTCTTGAGTGAGTTTGGATTGGATCAAGGGGGCGCAAACGAGAATGATAACCGTTACTTCAGCTGCATGCTGGGGACCATGGCTGATCTGGATCTGGACTGGGCTCTTTGGGCGTTGCAAGGCAGCTACTACGTCAGAGATGGTGCTTTGAGTTTTGATGAAACGTATGGGGTGCTGGCTTGGGACTGGTGCAGGACCCGGAATTCTAGCTTGTTGCAAAGAATTCAAGCCATACAACCTCCCTTCCAAGGTATGAGTGTTCCTTCTCTTTTCTGGACCAACAACAGCATGCACCAATTACTGCATTGAATTCATGATGCAGGTCCAGGTCTCTCAGATGTTCCACCTTACATGATAATTTTCCATCCATTGACTGGGCTGTGTGTCTTGAGAAAGTCCTTGTTCGGCCCCCTTGAACTAGGCCCCTGCAGTGAATCAGAAGCTTGGACCTACACGGCGCGGCACAACTTGGCACCAGAGGGTTCTCTCCTCTGTCTCAAGGTCAATGGTGCAACAGAGTCGGCAGAGCTTGGAATCCTCTGCAGTGATTCAAGCTCTAAGTGGGAGATGATATCAGACTCAAAGATGCATGTATCGTCCAAGCTAGCCGAAAATGATGGCAGTCTCTGCTTGGATATTGGCTCTGATGGAAAGAGTCTTGTCACAAATCTATGCAAGTGCTTGAGTGAAGATCCAACATGTGACCCGGGGAGCCAGTGGTTCAAGATGGTCAGCACAACAAGAAGCAGAAAGAAGTGTTTCCTTGAGAAGTTGGCTTCAGAAATTGGAAGATGGATGATTCCATAGAATAAGTGCTTCTTCAGAGATTTTTCCATGGTAAATGATTACTTTTGGGTTGGAAGCTCTTACCTGTATCAAATTCAAATATCATGAACTACGATGAGGAGACATTGTCTGTGTATTTTGGATTTGGTCTCCATTATGGACTGGCCTCCACATTGACGCATAGCATCACAAAACACACATATATAACATTAATGTAATGTAAGAAAATATAAAATAAAAAAAAATAATATTATCCATAAAAAGATGAAGGTAGTACTAATTGAGATACGGATAACTTATATAGTCTAAATATGTGCAATGTTAATCTAAAAATGTAGCTTCGTAAAGGAATGATTCGATACATATATATATATATATATATATATATATATATATAGAAAGAGATAGAAGCAGATCGAAAATTATATGTGAGAAAGTGATAAAGAAAATTTTTGTATCTTATAGAAAATATAACTCAAAATCGATGAAAAAAAATTTATATAGTTGGTTTTAATTAGTTTGAGATTAAAGCTTTACTGCTGTTGCTGTTGTTATATATATTAATGTATATGGCTTTAATAATGCTAATGTGATGTTGGACAAGAATTTGAAGGAGAAACCATATGAATTGAGGCAGCTATTCTTCACCATGAAAAGATTTCAATAGAATTTTTTTTCTCTTCAATGGCTGTTAACCCTATGATTATTGTACAAGCACGGAGCAAAGTGAATGGTTACTTCTATAGACTTCCTTTAGTTGATGGAAACGCTGCCGTTTTATATAGCAGGAAGAAGGAATTCTAAGCACATGGTAATCAAATGTTAGCTTGGAACTACTTTGTGAAAAATTATGGTAGACTTTTGTTTACACAGAAGAGGTTCACTTTCTTTATTTTCTCGATAAGAAGTAACAACAATTCTCGATGATACTAACAACAAATTAAAAAAGAATTGTGTCACTGTTCAGCACACCATCCATCAATGATATGGATTTTGGAACTACAAAAATAATCTATCCATTTGAACAGGTACTAATAAATGTTTAGAGCTCACCAGGCTGTTTATAGCAAGAATTATGCAGTCTCCATGAGAAGCCATGAAATATCATTTGTTTGTTTGGATATGATGTAAAAACTAGGCATGAATTGAGAATTGATGAATAAATTATTGCAAACATTTCATCTGATGCTTGCATACAGTTACTATGGGTACATCTCATGGTGCTTTTACGAAAAGAGCAAAGTATAGGTCGGTTAAAACTAGAAAACATAAAAGAATATTTTTACTACCTCTTGTCAAGAGTTATTTGATCGGTTAACATTTCACCTTCAAGAGTTCACCTCTTGGATTTTCAGGAAAAAAAACTCTTTTATTACTTATGAAGTGTTCAAATCTCCATAACTAATCTCATTTATGATCTCAAGATAACATGAAATACAAAAGATGAATTTTGTAATTATAGATCCGTATTTGGAAGATAAAATAGTTTTAAGTCCATGATTCAAGTTTAAGCCACTCTCAATTAAAAGAACAAGCATGGTGACACCTTTACTCTTTGAGCTTAGCAATCTACATTTCTGAAAGTACGATGCTTCTTTACGTTGGATTCTTGGTATGGTAGCATTCAAGCAACCACGGGACCACCAACAAATTGGATAGACCACCTAAACTTCTTGTTCTTATTATTATTATTATAATATATATACATCATCTGCCGTTGAGGATTCGTTTTCGCCCACCCGACGATTTTGATGGGCTCGCGATCGGATAGCCATCCCCGGACCCGTCTTCTCCTTCCCGCTTCCTCTCACTCTACTCCACTCCCAATCTCTTTTCTCCTCTGGGCCTCCTCGGTTCCTTTGAAATCGCCCCAAAAAAAAAATAAAAGGAAATAAAAAAACCTAGCGCCGGAGTTCTCCACGACCGAGATCTCCACTCCCATGGCCTCTCTCTGATCCTACCACTCATCGATCTCACAAGGAACGCGATCAATGGAGAGGGATCGCGCCTCCGACTCCTCCGACGAGGAGGAGGAGGACCGCCGGACCCTCGTCCCCCAGAACGAGGTGAAGCCCCCCCACCCCTTCTCCTCCTTCGAGATCGGCGACCTCACCGCCCGTATACGACGCGGCTTCTGGGCCAGCAAGCGCTACCTCCTCGCCATCTGCCTCCCCCTCGTCCTCATCCTCCTCTTCTTCTCCCTCGACCTCGGCAACCTCTTCCAGGGCGTCTCCATCATCCGGGCTGATTCCACCGGCGACCGGATGCGAGAGTCCGAGCTCCGGGCGCTCTACCTCCTCAGGGACCAGCAATTAGGGCTTATAAAGCTCTGGAATCAGACCCTCTCTGCCGCTCATTCCGGATCTGAGGCCTCTCCTGCTACCCCTTCAGTTTCATCCAATATCTCCAATTCCACCGCTTCAGGTAAAGTCGTCGATCTGTCGCAGTCCTTCAATTCAGTCTCGATGGAGGAGTTCAGATCGGCATTGCTAGAGCAGATCAAACTCAATAAACATGTCCAAAATACTCTTCTTTCCACCCATCGGGTCGGAAACACTTCCCTAGAGTCATCAGATGACAATGTGGGCTTCGATCTATCGGGTTCTGGAGTTGATGTTTGTAAAAAGGTGGAGAGACCGAAGGAAAGAAGGACGATTGAGTGGAAACCGAAGAAAGATCGTTACTTGTTTGTGATATGTTTATCTGGTCAGATGTCCAACCATTTGATCTGCTTGGAGAAGCACATGTTCTTTGCCGCTCTTCTGGGCCGCACCTTGATTTTGCCGAGCTCCAAATTTGATTTCCAGTATGACCGTGTCTTAGACATTGACCACATTAATCAGTGCTTTGCTAGAAAAGTTGTGATCACGTTTGAAGAATTTGATGAAATGAAGAAGAATAAGGTGAAGATAGATAGGTTTATATGCTACATTGCCTCGCCGCCTTGTTATCTTGATGAGGAGCATATAAAGAGTTTGGAGAAGTTGGGAATTTCGTTGGGCAAAATTGAAGCTGCTTGGCCTGAGGATGCCAAGTTAAAGACGCAAAAGAAGAGGGTTGTGGATGATATCATGACCAAATTTTCATCCGATGATGAGGTTCTTGCTATTGGGGATTTGTTCTATGCAGATGTGGAGGAAGAGTGGGTGATGCAGCCGGGTGGTCCGCTTGCTCACAAATGCAAGACGGTCATCCAACCGAGACGGCTCATTATACTTACGGCACAGCGTTTTGTGCAGACATTCTTGGGGGGCAACTTTATAGCTCTGCATTTTCGTCGGCATGGATTCCTGAAATTCTGGTAAGTTTTCTCTTTATGCGTTCGTGTTGTAGTTATTTTTACTGAATGATGGCACGTACAATGAGCATCTCATGGCATGCGATCATAGCTAAAATATTTAAAGTAGAGAACTTTTATACAGTTATACATGACTGAGTTATACTTTTGAACTCATTTATTTATTATGTGGTCAATTGTTTGTCACTTTTGAGTTCAAGAATTTGTCTTGTATTTTTTTTCTACTGCTATTTGAGATTAGTTGGTCTATGAACCTATTGCAAAGTTTAATGATATTTTAGTTTGACATTTGGACATAAGATGAAATTAGCTCCCCATCTTAACCATTTTCTAGTTCTTTAGTTGTTTTCATGTTCTAAATATTATGGATATGTTGTCCAAATGTGAGCTGATGAGTTAATGCATGATAATGTATTATTAGATTCATTGGTTTATCTTTTGGATGGGCCAAGATTGAAAGGTGTTGGAATACCATCATGAAATGATAGAGATATCTTGCATTTGATGCCATGAATTATTAATGGAAATTCTCACAAGTTACTCATATGACAAGTGATGCCTATGTGTGTACAGACTGGCATACAGAATCAACACTTCTCTATATACAGCCCATAACTTTAATGGAGGTTAATCCAACATCTTTGATGCCATTATGTTAAAACTAGTGCTGGGGATTCGAGCACAATGCAGGCAGCCAAGGGTCTGCTCAGCATCCATGCACAAGTTGGGTGCCTAGGTGGCTGTTCAACCACAACCACCTCTGCCACTAGTGACCATAGAAGCAGCCTAGTAATAACATTGCTAGAAGCAGTAATTGCCGCTGCTGGTAGCCTCGGTGACGCATCCCCCATTCCCTATCCCTCTCCCCTGCAGCCAAAAGAAAAAGGAAAAGCAAATGAGAGACAGAGAGATAGGGGGAGAAGAGAAGAAAATAAAAGGGGAAAAGGTACCTTGAATTGCCACCACCAACTGCCTCATCATCTACCGCTTACCAACCACTAGCTTTGGCTGGAGGCCAACCATCACCACTGCACTTTATGAGGGATTAAGCATTTAGGTTTCATGGGTGAAAAGGGGTAAGATGATCAGGAGAAGAGCAAGGTAAATTTCAAAGGAATAACAAAGTGGATGTGCAATATGTTTGATTGGTGGGATACCCATTTCTTTTCAGACCCAAACCTGCTTTTAAGGGCCCAAACACCCACTTTTGGGCACACCTTATGCGCGGACACGTGCTTAAGTGCCCTCCTGATGGGGGGCCACCTTTTTGGGCTGCTTGGGCCCCAGTGGGGTGCATGGGGCCTTGATCCGCCTAAGGCAGGCACCGAGCTTGCTTTTTAAAATAATGGGATTTTCTATAATTCAAGCAGAAAAAATGCTTGTAGTCATTGCAAATGCACTTCGATCATCTAGTCATTTTCTTTTTTTGTAATTTCTCTTAGTTTGGCCTTCTAGGAATTGACCAAACAGGAATGAGGGTTGAAAGTTCCATTGAAAGCATCAATTCTTGGTGTTTTGGGGGAACAAATCACTCAAATTAGATCAGCCCTCTCAAATTTTTTATGATTTGTAGGTAGAGGATAAATTGATGCTATTGTCGAGGAATTTCAGTATTTCATTACAATGTTGTTAAGGGAAGCGCATGACACTATGTGAACAATAGGGATTTGGGTCTAGGTTCTCATCTATTGCACATGATGTGGGGGTTTGGGACTAGATACTTGTTGATTACTCATGAGAAAACTGCAGTGTGGCAACCAGAATTTATTTATTAGATCTCTCAAATGTTCCTTTTGTTCTAGTAAGGTAGGATAAGATGACTCAAAATTTTACACTCTTCAAAATGTGCCTAAAGGAGTTATATGTGTTTGGAATCAAAATTTGTAGTGGTATCGGTCACATGCCTATTTGTAGATATCTAGTGGTACTCTCATGTCAGATGAAAATGATTCAAGAAAGTAAGCCATTTCATGTTGAATTATTTATGCTTCAAAACAGTTAAGGGCAATTCTCAAAACTTTCTACAAGGTTGAGAGCAGATAAAAGAGGAAAGAATGGTGAGATTTTTATGATGAGAGCTGATTTGGTTGGATGCAACATCTAATCACCAAAAATCAAAGATTGGGGATTTCTTTGAGGAAGATTAATAGAGTTTATGGGGATCCTATATGAATGATTGTGGACAAGAACTTGTTGGGGGTGGCAAAGTAGACTTATATGTTTTGCTGATGTTTGAGATCCCTGTTTTAGAATTGATTTTGATTTGTACCAAAGTATTCAAGGTGTTTTCTATGAAAGGATGGTTGAAGCTCACAATTCGGAGGAGGTTTTTACAAGGATTAAGGACCTGGTCTATCTCCGCTGTACTGTTCTGGACTGGAGAGAGTCCAGGTCTTGGGACGCGTCCCAGAGGATGGATCTTTCAACTGGGTCATGAAGACCATTACATCTCGGCACTCAGGATGATCTGGAATCTCAGGACACCAATTCTTTAATTTAATTTTTATTTTTTCTTCGTTGTTCTTGTTTCTAATGGTTGTTTTTGTCTGTCTTGATGCATATGATACCACACCCACCTAGGGCTGGACCAGGATGGTCTGTGGTACTGGGATTTCAAACCGTCCATTTCTGCTTTGCTGAACAGAGTAGTTGTACAGCGAATGAATGATTTTAAAATCTTATATTAAGGATGTTAAGATGTACCTATTCTTTGAAATATGTTTGTGGAGGCTACAAAGAGGACTGTGGAGACATGGAGACAAGCAAGAAGGGGTCAATATTGTGGAGTGGGTTGTGTATGTCATTTCTGGGTTATTGCCACTCAATTGTCTGTGGAGGATGTCTTGATAAATGTTTAGGTGATAAATGTCTGGATTAGTTAAAATGATGTCTCAAGGTTTATCTTTTGTCAAGTATTTAACCTTAAATCTAATTTTGGAGTGCAGCATTTTGAATATGGCATGGAGTCATCACTCCCTGCTATTTTGAGAAATTCCATTTCATTGGTGCATGTTCTATTAGTGGAGAAAAGGAAAGAAGAAATAGGAACAAAGAAAAAGTAGGTACAATCTTTGTTTATGGCCTGGAATACTCGTATAATTGACAATCAGGATTCTTATTTTCCTCACCTTATCCATTTTATGTATATTGTAAGCTTTTTTGTCTGTCTTTTTTTATTCGCTTTTTTTGGCATCATTTGATACCTACCCAACTCTTAGTGTGTCCAGTACCTGGCCTATTTCTGAAGCATGGCTTTCCTTTCCCATTTGTCATCTGTGGATTAAGTTGATGAAATCTATAATCAATAGGATCTGTTGCATCTCAAGACTTATTTTAAGCATTTACATGAAAGTCAATAGTATCTAGAAGTGTAATTTGACTGCTTTATATATGCAACAAGCTGCATGATTTTTACCTTGCTTTGTTATTTAAAGCACAATTCTCACTGCTCACTAATTGTTATTGATTTTGAAAACAAGTCTAGCCTGTCAAGAAGTATTTCAATTCAGAAGTATTAAATGGAACAATCTATTAGATTTCAATAATTTCTTTAGGGGTGCTCTTTTGCTAGAAATTGTAATAAGTTGCTTGCTTTAATCTTAGTTTTGCATCCTGGAACTATAATTCCAATATGCTGTTAAAAATTTACCTCTGCGATTTGCTCGTAAAAATGTTAATTTGTGGTAGTTGTTATTTCCTGAGTCATGGTTTTTTCGTAAGTGTAGAAATCTATGTGCCTGCTTTCTTTCTGTTGATTAATTAGAGGACATTTCCATTTCTGGAATAGTGTTAATTTTAGGAAAATTGAGATTATTGATGGCTGCAGTACTAGTGAAAGATGCAAATTTTGCCTTAGATAACCACCGTAATCAGACCAATAAGAAGTGAAAGATGCACATTTTGCCTTAGAAAAACAAGTTCAGATCTTACAATACCATAATTCTGATGACACAGCATGAAAATTTTACCTTCAGGTTTGCTGGTATCACGGACTAATACATACTTTTAGTGGACACTGTTGACTTGTAGTATTTACAACTTCAAAGTCGTGGTTCTCTTTATGATGGCTAGACATGTATTTGGTTGCTTTTTTTCCTTCTTGATTTATATGAATGTTTCGTTGTGTTAGGAACTCTGTTCATATTAGAGAGAGAGAGAGAGAGAGAGCTTATGATGGCAATGCAGGTTCTGATGCTAGAGATCAGAATATAACTCAAAATAAGCCATAACAGTGTGTTTGTGACTACCAGGTGAGATAAACTATCTTCTGACAATGTATGTTTCATGTTTCCCTGCAGCAATTTGAAAAAGGAAAGTTGCTTTTACCCCATTCCCCAAGCAGCAGAATGCATACTACGGGTGGTAGAGAGAGCTAATGCTCCTGTAATTTATCTTTCCACTGATGCTGCTGATAGTGAAACAAATCTTCTACAGTCAATGGTTGTGTTTAATGACAAGACAGTCCCACTGGTCAGGAGGCCGGTTCATGATAGTACTGAGAAATGGGATGCCTTGTTATATCGAAATCACATAGGTGGAGATGGTCAGGTGAGATATACTCTCTTTAAGAAAAACAATCTGATTTATATGGAGAACATAAGCCCACTAAAGTCTTGCGCTCTATTCTGTCCCTTGTTAGGACTCCGTCAACGCAGGAGCATTCACTAAGCTGGTTTTAATTGCATGCAGGTTGAGGCCATGCTGGATAAAACAATTTGTGCGTTGTCAAATGTTTTTATAGGGGCGTCAGGTTCTACTTTCACTGAAGACATTATTCGACTCCGGAGAGGCTGGGAATCTGCTTCCCAGTGTGATGAGTACCTTTGCCAGGGAGAGCTACCTAATTACGTGGCCGAACTGCAATGATAGAAGTGCAGTTATGCGTGCTAAAACAACGTGCCGAGGTCACACCATCGCAAATATATTCTTATTTCTTAGTGGTTGCGTGTATACTGATGTGTCGATTGAATGTACAAGAGTTTTTTTGTTCCCCATGACCTTGATTCATTCTGCAGACTGCCCATTTGGTTGTGGTGTTACATTTGTGTAATAGCAATACACGACTAGTTTCTGTCAAAATCTTCATCATTTTTGCTTCAGTGGACAACAAGAATATCATATCCTAGATATGGGGCTATTAGAGATGATTTAAGATTTGATAATCCAGAT
This sequence comes from Metroxylon sagu, assembly GCA_017589505.3. Taxonomy (NCBI): domain Eukaryota; kingdom Viridiplantae; phylum Streptophyta; class Magnoliopsida; order Arecales; family Arecaceae; genus Metroxylon; species Metroxylon sagu. Next base: position 1,261,023 of record JACVBY030000606.1, on the reverse strand, counting down.
CATTTCTTTCCCCAGTGAACAATCAAATTGCTTTTGCTATGAACGAAGGGTTACCATGAAGCCTCTATCAAGTTAAATTCACAGCTTCAGATTCCAGCCTTTGCCAGTAACTTTTGGGGGGGACAGCTTTCCTAGTGTGATAGTATTGTTTGCTAAGTTTGAGCGCATGGTGTTGCCGTACTCGAAAGTGTTTTAAGATTGATCCTGATGCTTTATACTTTCCACTGGAAAATATATTACAGCAAAAAACTCCCTCCCATGTGACACGCTGGATTTAGAAGCTTTTCTTTATGTTACTCTTCCATGCATTATGGCTATTCCTGTGCTTTAATTTTAATCTCACTCAGTGGCATCAAGAATTTGATCGGTCAAGCCACTTGCAATGTTTGCCTATAAAATTTCAAGACCACCATCATCACAGGTATGTTTGCCATAATTAGTGCTACTATTTATAAGGATCACCAGAAAGCTATATATGCTTTCACCTAGAAATAACCACCTTATATAAGTTTCGTAAGGTTTACGGAGTTTTTCTAAGTTCTTTAATTTCAGGCAAAACAAAGAAAAGAAAGAAAAAAAAAAAAAAAAAAAATGGAGTGACTAAGCGTACACCATGCGTATGATTGCGTCTTTGATTCCTCCAAAGATTCCGTGGTCGGACCACCGCACGAAACCGAGGGTCGACGAACGCGAGGCCGAGCGGCATTCGCTTATCTTACGAGAAGTTGGATGCGCCCGCCCTGTTGGGGACAGCCGGCCCCCCGGAGTCAAGTGCGGTCGTGGAGGTTCCACTTCCAAGCTCCCGACAATGGGAGTGGATCGGATAAGACGCACCACGGACGCGCGCCAAATACCTAGAGGTTTGCCGACCCAACTCCATCTCCTCTAATTCCGTTCCACACTCTCGTCCTTTTACGATAATATTTTAGTAATTATAATAATTAATAATTGGAGACGATGTGGTGGAGCGTAGGTGCACGGAAACTCTTCCATGTTCCCTGTTTCGTTCCCATCACCAGGCCGGAATTGAGCCGGGCGCCGTGACAAAGCCCACGCCACAGGCATCTCCCCCCCACAAGATGCTCCTTTCTATTTTCTAGGAGAAGTTAAGTTTAGTCCTTCACCTCTCTCTCTCTCTCTCTCTCTAGAGTTGAACATGGCGTCGGCTTCTTGCCCTTCTACCTGCATTCCTGCGACCTCCTTTGGTGCCACCAAGCGCGAGCTGCTCCGATTCTCCTCAAAGCGCGGGTCGAAGGAGGTAGCGAGATGGAATCCGCCTCTGCCGCGGCCGATGACGGTCCGTGCTTCTCTCGACACCAAGGTGTCTGATATGGGTGTCAATGGTGAGCTTTCGTGCTTTATTTCTATTTCCCGACCCAGTAAAGGATTTGTGGTTCTGGGTCATCTCCCCAGGGGTTTAGAGGATCACAAGGTTGGAATTTTGGGTAGAATTTTGAAGTTTGGCCGGAGATTTTGTTGGATCTTTTTGCTAGTATGGAGTGGTCGGCTAAGTTAAGATGTCTTGTGTTCGCTGAATTTCCTTTACTCCCTCTCGGTTCTGAATTTGATAGCATGCATCTTAGCTGTTGAGGGCTTCTAATTGATCCTTGCTCACAGTCTGTTGTTATACTTCATCGTACTTCTTGCGCCACAATTGTCACTATTGGGATCCGCAGATTGGTATTGCAGTCCAAAAAGTTAACCATCTTTTGGTTCTTCTTGAATTGAGCCTAAAGCGTTCATAGATCTTTTTATATGAGACTCTCTCTCTCTCTCTCTCTCTCTCTCTCTCTCACACACACACACACACACACTCACGCGCGCGCACACGCAGAGAGAGAGAGAGAGAGAGAGAGCATTTTAATTTTCATTATTGGGCGCTGATTTCATCTAGTAGCTGGCTGTGAAATGCACATTTGACCCCTAACTCAGGATATTTGTGATGACTGGAGAAACATCAAAATTACATCAGGTTACATCATCTTTAAATTCCAAATGTGTTAGTATTTAACGCAATTGTCTGGTAGGGTCTTCTGATTGTTATTGGTCCTTAACTAACTTGTTATGGTTGTTATTGGTCCTCAATTAACTTAATAATCTTGCAATTTTTATGGACCTAAAACCATCCAGATTGAATTCGTAAATTTTTTATCTTTTAGAGCATGGCCAAATATGACACTAAGACACAAAGCTTCCTGTACAGGTGAGAGTGTGCCTTCATAGGATTGGTCCACAAACATCAATAGAACGGCTTTCTTCTCCAGTTTGCTGGTTGGAGAGAGATGTCATGTTTGATGCTGAATTAATTTATAACTTGTTATTAGAGAACTGTGCCAAAGGGTAATCACAGCTGTCTTGTGCCGTTAAGGGTGCCAAGTTTCTTCTTTCACTTTGAATTTGTGACTGTAGAAAGTTCTCATAATGACTACAGTTCCCATAAAGGATTAGTTCCTGCTACTTGAATGTGTTAAAATTGTTACTTGAATGGAATTGTTAGTATTGCTATGACAAGTCATGTAAAAGTTGGAAATGGGTGCACATAAAGTAATTTTTATCATTTAGAGTGGAAGGCAGACACCGGTCTTTAGGTTGAAGGACTATAATTCTGAAAGAGTTGTGATATATAACACTTCCTTTGGTCTGTAGAGGTGGAATTATAGTTGTGAGGTGATAAAAGAGAGGTTTTATATTTTACTTATTGCTTTAATGTTCACTAGGATTCATTGCATGCAATGCGTGTGACTGATTAAGAGGGAAGGGAGATGTTGGGTGTAGTTGCTTGGTGGTTATAGATGGCCTAAACCTCTTAGGATTATGTTTCGTATGAGCATTTTATTGGACTGGTCATTCTTTTAATAATCCATCTATTGCTAATTTTAGGCTTGTCCTACCCCTCTGAAGTTGCAGTTTATGTTCTCATTTAGAGTGAAAGGTAAACTAGGGTCTTTTGACTGAAGCATTATAATTCTGTAGGAATTGTGGTATAATTCTGTAGGAATTGTGGTATATAATGCTACCTTTGGTCTGAAGAGGTGGAATCATGGTTGTGAGGTGATAAGTGAGAGGTTTTGGATTTTACTTCCTTCAATGTTCACTATGGTTCAACACATGCAATGCATGTCACTGAGTAAGGGGGAGGGAGATGCTGCATGTTGTTACTTGGTGGTTGTAGGTGCCCTAATCCATTTAGGATTATGTTTGATATAAGTATTTTGATTGACTGATTATCCCTTTTTATGATCCATTTGTTGCTAGTTTTAGGGCATCCTTTCCCTCCGAAGTTGCAGTTTATGTTCTCATGAGTGAAAGGCAGACATGGGTCTTTTGATCAAAAGTGCTAGAATTCTGAAGGAGATGTGATGTATAATGCTTCCTTTGGTCTGTAGAGGTGGAATCATAGTTGTGAGGTGATAAAAGAGAGTGGTTTTAGATTTTACTTTCCCTTTAATGTTCACTACGATTCGGCACATGCAATGCACATGACTGAGTAAGAGGGAAGGCAGATGCTGGGTGTAGTTACTTGGTGGTTGTAGATGTGTAAATCCATTTGGGGTTATGTTTCATATAAGAATTTTTTTTGGTCTAATTTTCCTTTTTATAGTCCATTTATTGCTAATTTTAGGGCATCCTCTCGCTTCTGAAACTGCAGTTTATGTCCTCTATTTAAGACCAACCAAACAGTAGACCCTTATCCATTTTGGCAGTTATCCCTGTTCTGTCATTAACAAAGCCATTCACTGAGCATGGAATGATAAGGTTCTCTTTTAAATGTCAACAATATGGCTTCATTCATATATGCAATAGGTTCTACTACTGACTTTATCTATTATTGGTTAAAAATATAGGACCATAAAACCAAGTCTTGCTGTATAAGACCATGATTCTGTCTGATCACCACTATATCCCATGCAAGTCATTTCTTTCCTGTACACATCTGCAACTCTCTGAATATGATCCCTTAGTAGAACTTTCTTTTTAGACACCTCAATATAGAGCTCCAATATAGCTTTCATGGAGCTCTATATTATTCACCTGTTGATCAGAGCCATCTAGATTTTTTTTAGTAAGAGTATTTCTATTTGATTCTTGACATTGAGTCGCTTGAGGTATTTTTCACTTTTTTTTTGGGGTCCAACTTGACCTATGCCAAGAGCTCTAACTAAATTTCTCCACTTCTTCAGAAATATAACTTTGTTGGTAACTTTTATCTCCTCAGTATCATCAGTAGCCTGGGTACTGGGACAAACTCTATTTTATGGATGGATATGCTATAATTTGACTTCCTCTGCACAAGTCATGCTGTAGGATGGATATGCTATAACTTGACCTCCTCTGCACCAGTCAAATGCTCTTGATTTGGGGTTTAGACTAGCATGGTGTCAGTTTGTTACTTCTCTTTCTTATAACTTGCCTTCTGCTTTTTAGTCTTAGGAAACTTGGTTCATTTTTTACTATTATGGGATGAAATTTATTTATGTTATTTATTTATTTATTTTTAGATTGCCCCTTTTTTCCCTTTATGTACCATAAAAGACCAAAGCTCTCTTATATAATTATGGGGAATGAGGATCAACATGTAAGCTAGAGGGGAATAGAGAACAAACCACTGCATTAATTACAGTTCATTATTTTTGTGAGTACATCATGACATTTAGGGAACACAGAAGCTGTTGGTGATGGCTTCCCATTTCTATGCATGCCTGAGCAGCAAACTTGTACTCATTAGTTAAGCAACCGCTTATATTTTTATTTTGCATTTTGCATTGATTGTACACTGATATTGCCTAGTTGAATTTATTATTATTATTATTATTATTATTATTATTATCTATTTTTATTTTGTTGACAGCTCCAAAAGGATTGTTTCTACCGGAACCTGAGCATTACAGGGGGCCAAAGCTTAAAGTAGCTATTATTGGAGCTGGGCTTGCTGGCATGTCAACTGCAGTTGAGCTTTTGGATCAGGGGCATGAGGTTGGTGTCAATTTTCTCTGGAAGAGTTTTCTTGAATATCTTGCTTCTGTCATGTAGAGTTTTAAATAGAAAATATAGGTTAGATTCTCTTATAGTTTCTACCTACTATCTTCTATTGGTGGTCTGTGTTTCGATTAGAATCCTGCCAGAATTGATGGCATTATTTCCTTTATTATTTTTTCAGATCTGACATGATACTGACTTCTCTTTCATATGGTACTTGGACCCCTTCTATAGAACAGCCTTGAATGTGATCCTATGGAACTACTAAAGGAGATTGTTTTGCTCCATTCGCAGGTTGACATATATGATTCCCGAACTTTCATTGGCGGCAAAGTTGGCTCTTTTGTGGATAAGCGTGGAAACCATATTGAGATGGGGCTTCATGTATTTTTTGGTTGCTATAGCAATCTTTTTCGACTTATGAAAAAGGTAAATAGTGTCTATATGTAATAATCATCATTGGAAAGGAATATTCTTCCACAATATTTTGACCATTGGATCCATATTCAAGGTGGTACATTCATTAAATTGACTGCACTCTAGCTGTGCTCACCTATGACAAGGTGGGAAATTTGGGTGAAGAAAAATTTTTTCCTCTCTTGAGCCTTAAATAGCCTTACATTAAAATTTATATAATGGCAAATCGTAATTTTTATATAGTCTGTTATATGAACATGAACTGATTCCTATCCCATGAATCTGGGTTGTTGTGGTACATTTCTTCCTGTCAGATCATCTATGGCAGCATTCAAGGAAATCTAAACTGCTCATTTTATATGCAGAGACTGCTTCAAAAACTTTTAATTCAACTAATGATCTTTCCTTGTTGTTGAATGAGTGGTGATTTTTTGTCACCTGTTTCTTCTGCCAGGATTCTTTCTCTTGCTATTAGTGATTCATTATAATAACTATGTCGGGATCTTAAAACTATGTTGGGATCTTACTCACCTGTTAAAAATTTATGTGATGTTACTTTTTACTGCTTTGCATGTGTCAGGTTGGAGCTGATGCAAATTTATTGGTGAAGGAGCACACTCACACATTTGTAAATAAAGGGGGTGAAATTGGTGGTATGTTATATGACTTTCAGTAACCAACCGTTTATGACAGAATGGATCCATTTTACTACCGATAAAGAATTCAAGTTTCATATTGAGTTCAAAGATTCAACCTTAGGTTTATTAAGAACAATAAGAAAAATGTGAAACTGAATTTGCTTCTCTTCATAGGATTGCATATCTGATGATGCAAGAGCTGTTTCCTTTTTTGTGCTTATGAATAGGGACTTGCCCCTTTGTACTACACCCCCCAACAAAAAAAAGAAAGGTTGACACTTCACAGTTGTTATCATTTGATTTTTATTTTATGTTATTTGAATCTCCACTGCAGAACTTGATTTTCGATTTCCATTGGGGGCACCAATACATGGGATACGCGCATTTCTATCAACTAATCAACTCAAGGTGAACTTGACTATATAACTGTCTCTCTGAACAGTGCATTTAACAGCCATTTATTTGCTGCATATTTGAAAGAGATCACTAACAAAGATTATTTTAATTGCTAGAGCTAGGTAGACATTCTTCTGGTGATTAATCATTTTCAAGATGATGCTAAACATTTTTCTACCAGCTATTTTATATCTTTTTTCACCATTTCTGGAAATTGGTGGGCTTGACTTTATCTGTGCCTCTAGTCTTGTAAGCATCCTATCTCATCTTTTCATCATAGCCTGCAACCGTGAAGAACTGAGGATTATGAAAAGTTATTTAATTAGTTCTAGACTTCTAGCTCATGGTTTCCCTGTTTCTGAAATGCTTGCTGAAAATGATGTAGTTAGGGTGAGCACATGCTTTAGCTGCTGACAGAGCACTCAACTCTTCACAATCCTTCCATGCTGTTTTTTAGCACTTAGCTTGTAAAAATTGGTACCTGACCTTTTGAGATACTCATAATTTCTTAAACTTGTTGTGAAACCTGCAGGGACCCTTTAGGGAAATGAATATAGTGGCAAAGCATGTGACTTTAGTAAGAGCTTGTGGTTGCTCATGCATTTTGCAAATGCAAAGACAATGAATCATCTTTGATTAACCAATGGGCTTAACCCTTCCACAAATCCCAGCTCTGATAGGCAATCTGCATCATGCTCTGCACATGTCTTTGTGCTTCTCTATGAATTTTTAACAGCTGCCCTTTTATGTATTCTAAGATGTTATCTTGAATCTGGAACAACATTCTGACTTTTGGGTACACATTATTGATCAACATCTAGAACCCTGGTTGTTGGTTAATGCAATTTTTTTGTTTGATTCTCAGATCATGCAATGTTATATTAATGTGTTTTATTTGGGTCAGTCCTCTTTCTATAGTGATTAGCTTTTAGAATGGCTTGATTTCACAATTCTTTACATGTTGGAGGCATGTGGTCACTATTTGGGATATCTCAAACACACACATGCTTGTGAACACGATCGCATATCTTATCCTGTTTTGACCAAAATATGTCAAAGTTCTTGTATTTCTTCATTCATTCTAATGCCCTTCATGGTGTTTGCATTTATAATTTCTGATTGTTCTACAGCCTTATGATAAAGCAAGGAATGCTGTAGCTCTTGCCCTAAGCCCAGTTGTTCGGGCACTTGTGGATCCAGATGGTGCAATGCAGGACATACGGAACTTAGATAATGTAAGCATATATGTCCTGCGATTTTTCATATAGCAAAAGTTTTATGTTTGTTTAAATGTCTACAGTAGTGAAATGCTGGGGCAAATATGTTGTTAGCTTATTAGAGACCGAAGGAACATGTAGTGAACTGAATTAAGATTTAAGTATGTTGCTGTCTTTGGATGGGGTCCACATAAATCCAGTTGATGCTTTTCTTAGCTCTCTCTCTCTCTCTCACACACACACACACACACACACACACACACACAAGCTGTTTCTTTTCTTTTTGTATGACTTTTTATATGCACTCATGTTTATGCATTTAGATGTTTTTCTGTAGTATTTAAATTTCAACCAAACCTCTTATTACGTTTCTCTTTCCAGATTAGCTTCACTGATTGGTTCTTGTCCAAAGGTGGAACCCGCATGAGCATCCAAAGGATGTGGGATCCTGTTGCATATGCCCTTGGATTTATTGATTGTGATAATATCAGTGCCCGCTGTATGCTCACCATATTTTCTCTGTTTGCCACTAAGACAGAGGCCTCTCTTTTGCGTATGCTGAAAGGTTCTCCTGATGTTTACTTAAGTGGTCCTATAAGAAAGTACATTGAAAACAAAGGTGGACGGTATGTTGCTGAAAATAAAATGCGGGCATTCTTGGTTCAAATAGAAACATTTTTTGTCACTTCCCTTTTATTGTTCTCATTATTGCTGCCTATACCTTTCTACTCTAGGTTTCACTTAAGATGGGGCTGCAGAGAGATACTTTATGAGAAAACCCAGAATGCAGGCACGTATGTCACAGGAATTGCAGTATCTAAGGTAAACCATTGTGAAGTTGTTTCCCAATCTTCAGAATTTCTGTCTTTATTTTTTAGCATTTATCAAGTATCACATATGGTTATTGTTTTGTATAAATTTTCCTAGTGTTGAGGTATTTGAGTATATTCCTAGTAAATAGTTCATGTCAACTGAGATCCCTAGGGAGGATATGGTGAAACCTTTTAGTGACTGTTCTCTCCTAATATTAATTATCTTCACAATGTTGTTGATATGCAAATTGCAACAACTATTGTTGATGTTAGATGTGCTATTTTTTACTTGTCACTGAAGTACAGTATTTTTTTTTTTTTAATTATCACAATCACCTGTTCATTCTAAATTCCAGGCTTATTTGTTTCTCCTCCTACTTTGAGCAGACTCTTTGAGTGTGCGCGCGCGCGTGCATCTTTCAGTGAGAAAACTTTGTTGCATTCATTTACAATTTACTGACTTCATCTAATTCTTAATATATTAGGCTACAAATAAAAAAATTGTGAAAGCTGATGCTTATGTCGCAGGTTTGTCATTGTTCATCTAACTTTTCCTACATATTGCTGTTTTGTCTTGTAACACTAAATTGATGAGCATGTATATGAATTTTAAATGGCAGCATGTGACGTCCCTGGAATTAAGAGACTGATTCCATCTCAGTGGAGGGAATGGGATCTGTTTGACAATTTGTATAAACTAGTTGGTGTTCCAGTTGTCACCGTTCAGCTTAGGTATAATGGCTGGGTTACAGAGCTACAAGATCTGGAGAGATCAAGGTGATACACTTTTTGATAACTGTTGTATGAAACTGTTCTCATTTTCTCAATATTGTTAATATGACTACATACAATATTTAAGCCTCATCGGTTGAGGGTACATTTGTGACACCTTGTTCTTTTAGGACCTGATGTTGCACTAGTTTGTAGTAAATTTTCATTTGGGATTTATCCTGCTGCAACTGCAGGCAACTGAGACGAGCTACAGGATTGGATAATCTTCTTTATACTCCAGATGCGGACTTTTCCTGTTTTGCAGACCTTGCGCTAGCATCACCAGAAGATTATTACATAGAAGGACAGGGTTCCCTAATCCAGTAAGGCTAGTTACTGTTATTTTCTTTTGCAATTAAGATGTAACAATACAATCTTTCCTTAAACATGTGCCTCTGTATGACCATGATATGCCAATGATTTATCTGAATTTTTGTGATAGATGTTAGCCATTGCAAATTTGTCTATATATAAGTTATGTTTTTTTGTTGACTCTGAATATCCAATATATCTGATATTATTCTAGTATTTATTTATAGATATCTGGTATTTGAATTTCAAAATGGTGGAAGGTGATCAATGTTTGTAGCATATCAAATTGCTTGGCTATAAACCTGTAAGTCATGAAATGTCAAAATCAAACATTGTATGAGGCCAACTTACTGTAGCCAGCTTTAGTCGCAACTTACAATTCTTATAATTACAATTTGCACTTGCACAAAATGCTGGGAAACAGGTAGTCTACACACATAAACGAGCACCAGCAATAATTATGATTCTCGGTTGGGTAAATTGGTAACTAATGAAAGGAGGGTTTACTAGGCAGAGCATCAAAGCCATTCTAATGTGCCAAACCTATTAAGATGGCAACAGAATGAGTAGACTTGTTTTGAAACTGTTTGATTATATGTTGAAGGTTCTTGATGTTTTTGTATCCCTTTCTTTTCTTTAAAAATGAGTTTCTTGAAGTTTTTTTGGACCTTAATCTGAACCACCTCCAACAAAGTTATCATTTCGTATACTCCACATGGATTACATCCTTCTCATCTAATTAAGTCACTATGTTTTATTTATTTTCTAACTGTTGTCTCCTTTTTTTCCTAGGGCTGTACTTACACCTGGCGATCCGTACATGCCTTTGCCAAATGATGCTATTATAAGCAGAGTCCAAAAGCAGGTTGGTAGCTAGGTTTTCCTTTTGCTCCAGCTATCAAGTTTATCTTGCTTAGATCAAGCCCAGATCTTATTTCATTGTTTAACAGATAAATGAAAGAGCTTGGGTTGATTATTTGTTTCATGGCTTAATCTTACATGAATAAACTAGCATGGATACCTGTTGGTCCTATAGTGCACCCTGGAGACTGGAATTAGTTATGATGCTCATGGACGGACAACAAAGCTTAATGGCCTACCCAGTACCCAGTCAGTCATCTTGACCCTGGCCTGGTGCCATTACTTAGGCCATTCTTGATTAAACTTTGGGTGGAAGGAGCATGATCTCTGGCCTCTTGGCTTCTGCTGACACCAACTCCTGTCTAGTTCTTGTCCAAGACAGTGTTACTGCCATGTCTCTATGTTAGCCATGCACATATTTTTTTTCCTTCCTATTTTTCTGCCACGTACATGCTGATTTTTTTCCTTCCTATTTTGCTTTCTTTCACTTTATTTTGATTAAACTTTGCAAAATTGAATGCTAGTCTTGAAGCTCTTTAGATCGAAATTTGAAAATGTGACAAAAATGTTCGTTCCATTCATAATAGTTCTCATGGCACCATTCAATCTCAAGTTGTGCAGCAAAAACTTGAAGTCTCTCTAGCCAATTGCAAATATTCATGCAGGAATTGGTTTGTATGCTATGAATTCTAGAATTTGCGATGATTTTTTATGTAGTTTCACTCATGAAATGCTGAGTTGATATGTTGGTAATGGCAGAGCTAAAAACTTTTGAGAGGTTCTGTATAACTATTTATTCTGCACTTCTGCTGTCAGGTCTTGGAATTATTCCCTTCTTCTCAAGGTTTGGAAGTTCTATGGTCTTCAGTGGTCAAAATTGGGCAATCCCTATATCGTGAGGCACCAGGAAATGATCCATTTAGACCTGATCAAAAGACACCAGTGGAAAATTTCTTTCTTGCTGGTTCCTACACTAAGCAGGTAAATCCCACTTTTCGCCATTTCTTTATTTCATTTTCTTTTTGCTTGATTCCTTAGTTTTCCCTTCTAGAGTAGATGGCTTGCTGCACATTAAATTGACAACCCTATTAGTTCTGTGAAGTCCTCCAGTTTCTGTAGCACCTTCTCTAGCTCACATCTTAACAGATATAATATGGTTCAGATTCCAGGGAATCGAGGGATGTGTCAAACACTGGGTTTGAAATGCTTCAGTAAAGGTCACTTGTAAATGGAAAGATTTTCATAGCAAACCATGTCAAAATAGATGATTTTAACTGGTTAAACATATATCCAAACTTTAAGCACGCATGGCTTTGTTAGAGAGGTCTTATGATTCTCCCAGATGACTTAAAAGTATCATTGAAGTAAGTTTCATTTGTTTTGCAGCAAATTAATTAAGAACAGGAATATATGACAGAAAAGTCTGGACTTAGTATGTTTAGGTATCCTTTTTGGTTTAAGATGTTCAAATGAACTTTGTTATGATTCGGTAGGCAAGCCTACTTACATTATGATTTCACCCGACTGACTTAAAGGTTACATGGAAGTAGAATCAATTACTTGAACTGCTTGCTTATCTCCATCAACTATAATGATTCCATAGTCCTTGTATCTTAGCTAATTGGCAGAATCATCAACTGTTCATGCTATCTGATTGGATGAACTTCATTTCTTTGACACTTTCATGTCTCATTCAGAAAAGGCATGGTCCGTTGACTAGTAATTTCAAGACTATCATAATTTCAAGACTACAATAGCTAACACTTTCTTTTCTTGTTAAAGCACTTAACAAATTGATCTGATGCAATATGCCTGTTTTTCCACCAAATCACAACTCGTTCCAAAATCCAGGTATCAAACTGGATCAATTCCACCTTTTTGTCACTGTGGACCTTCACTCAAATCATATATAAGCTAATTTTTCTCCCAAAATATGGTCTATTTTATATTTCAAATTGTGTTGGTGTGAAAATGATTCTTTGCGGAAAAGGTTCCATGTAAAATAAAATCAAAATAGAATGTATTGTCAAACTGTTTCTAGGATTTTCCATAGATGTGGGATATTATAACTGTGGTAGATATTCATGGCTCATGCAGCAGAAATGTAATAGAACTTTGGGGAGATATTGCCTTGATCTAATGATGTGATCTCAAATGCCTTTTTTGACTCATAATCATCTCAACTGGTCTTTTTTCTGCTAAATTTGAAGAAGCTGCTTCTTGTGGTTCATCTTCATCTTGCTCCCCAACTTTTGATGTTGAGCACCTCATCTGGTGGTTTGAATCGCAGTGTTGCATCAATAAAATTGGTAAAAAGCAGCAAATGAAGAGGAGAAGAATGCTAGGCTTTATCATATTTTTTCACTGACAAATAAATATTATGATTCGCTTCTCTTCTAAAATCTGAGTAATTGTAAGATTCTCTGTAATGTGTTTTATCAATTACTTTACATTCCAATTTGTTGTTTTATTTGTTATTATTGGCCGGCAAAACCTCGTGCCAGGTTGCAGTTAAATGTTTTTGATTGATGCCTGAATGGAGGTCACTTCAGATATGTAGAAAGCTGGCAGCAATTAAAATATATCATGAGCATCAATATAACACGGAGATGATCCACTTAACTGCTTTCTGCCTCCTCAATAAGGCAGCTGCTATTGGGAATTTCAAGGAAGATATCTACATCAAAGGATGGATGCATTACATTTTAGTGAAAAAAAGAATCATAAGTTTGTTCTTGTTTTGTGTAGGACTACATCGACAGTATGGAAGGGGCCACTCTTTCAGGCAGACAAGCAGCCGCCTACATCTGCAGTGCCGGAGAGCAGCTGGCAGCGCTTCGGAAGAAGATTGCGTCCAATGAATCAGAGAGCACCCAGAGAGATTCAAACACAGCAGATGAGCTAAGTCTTGTTTGATGGATAAATTCATTGGTACCGGATGTGGAACAATGCATCGATGCGATAACTAATTTTGTTGGGTTCAGATGGGGGACAATGCATCAACGGTTTCCATCCCCACGAAATCAGTTGATGTTTCGCTGCTGCCTTTTATCAAGTTGCTCGTGTATTAAATATTGTGTATGTAAATTAGGAATTAATTTACACATGGCATACGGGATAAATTCAGGCAAGCATCAATAACAGAGTATTAATAGAATTAATTACCACGTCACAATCATCCCTTTTCTTGCAGCTGAAGGCTTGAAGCTGAGTTAATCGCATCTATTGGAAATGTTTGTCTTTTGTGTTGAAGCCTTCTAAGTTGAGGTGAGGAAAAGATTCGAAAGCAAAAAAAAATATTATTAAACAAGTGGAAGCTACAACCATAGAGGCATCCGCACTACGCCTTTCTAGTTTATACCACAGAGTGATCCAATAGCAGATAGGCGCCCGATCGGAAGATGTCAGGGGACACGCTTATTTTTCAGTCGCTTTTTTACCCATGCTGTTGTCTCATATCACCAGAGGCGTGGAGCTCTCAAATCTATTCTATGGTATCAAATAGCATCAATTCCTTATATAACCGCGTGTAACCGGGTGGGGGCGTGTTTCACTTTTTCTTGTTGATAGATTTTATTATTTATTTATTTTCATAAATTTATTATTAATTAAAAAATAATATATATAAAGAGAGATTTGATCACATTTAGGATCATGTCATCTTCTTCGTTATTGAATCCATACAAATCTTGGAGTGATCTCATCTTTTTTTTATTTTTTTTTTATTTTTAAAATTTGTGAACTTTGAACTGCACAGATCAAAAGGTGAGGAAGATAATTAGATTTAAACCTAGCTTTATTTAGGTTGGAAAGGTGAATAGATTTAGACTTAGTGGCATTTAAATGCAATCAAGTTTGAAATCTGATTACTTCTTCCATCCTTCGATCTATATTGATCCTAAAGCACTCTCATCTTTTTTACTTTTTCATCTTTTTAAATCGATGAACCATATAAATTTGATCATCTCTCCTTTATTGATCCTAAAAATGAAAAAAATGAAAAAAATGAAAAAGGTTGAATGACTTTAAAATTCATATGAATTTAAGTGTAGGGAAGATGACTGAATTCTAAACTTAACTATATTCAAATATAGCCAAATTTAACTCCTTTCTATATATATATATATATATAGCTCGATTTGACTAACTACATATGAATGTAACTTACGATTTGATCACCTTTCTCATCCTTAGATTGACGTAGAGAGTCAACTTACTTTTTTCATCATTTTTATCTTTGAGATTTATGAATTGTGTAGATTTAAGGGTTGACGAGATGATCGAATTTAGATTTGGCTGCATTCAAATGTAGGAAGTCCAAAATCGATTATTTTTTTTATTTTGGATTCATACAAATTTTAAAAATATATATTTTTATATACAAAAAATTAAAAAAAAAATTAAATTTAGGTTGGATTAGATTGGGAGGTAGAGCGAGATTCGGTCGACCGCACGTGTTGTGCGCTCCTTCGTCCCCACAAATTTTCGCGTGCAAGGCACGCGCAGCGGTCTATCTCGCTGCTCAGGATTAGGCGAGCCTCCCCTCGATTGCGCGTAGGATACCATTCCTCCTCTCCGAGCGCAATCCAAATAGACGTGGGAATGGTGGCAATCTGGACCGTTGCGCCACTGCCGCCATTCCCTCCCCACCATCTCCGCCGAGTCAGCAGCTCCTCCCTGTGCCCCTGTGTCAATAGTCCTCTTCCTTCCTCGCCTACTCCAGCATTTCCCCGCACTCACCTCCACGGAATTCGCTCCATCCGATGCTCTGCCGGCCCACGAGGTGGCACTGGGGCTCCGCCGCTGCTAAAGATAGCGGTCGGCGGAGTCACGGAGCTTCTCCGGCTCCTCTCTCCCAATAAACGGAGGTTGGCCTCCTCGTACCGTCTCCTTTCTCGATCCTTTTCTGTCGTTCTCGATCTTTGATGAGCTGATCATATCACTCCTGGTGTTTGACAGAGATGAAACGAGAATTGGACAAGAGGTGTCTCTGGCTCGCAGTGTAGATGATGTTGTTCAAATTATTAAGTCTGACTACGATCGCGCTTATTTCCTTACAGGTAATAGGTTAGGTTTCATGGTTTCGATTTCTTTAAGGATTCTTCCGTGGTTCAATCATGATTAGAGTTCTTATTTCTTTAAGAATGGGAATCAAAAATGGTACCTTGGAATCCGTAATGAACCAAAAAGCAACTCTTTATATTATTGGATCATTATCATAGTACGCCAACCATAATCATCAAGCCTTCTCCCAACTATTTGGGGCTCGATATATGAATATTCATAGTACTCTTTTTTGCTGTGACCTACATTCAACCTTTTCATCCTCTACTAATAAAATCATGCTAAGAATTATTGTTCGTATCATCCACAAATATTGCCTGTCAAACTACATTGAATAAATTGCATATAAGAATGAGTTCATACTATAAACTGCCAACTGATTTCTAATATTTTCTCTAAACATCAGGGAATTTCAATTCAGATGTATATGCAGAAGATTGCTTATTTGAAGATCCTACTATTAAATTTCGTGGTAAGAGGGTATACTTGTTGTTTTTGGTTGTCATTATTTTTTCTTATGTTGGCAGTTCAAAATCCTTTTAGTGTTGCTAAAAGTGTCTTTATTTGGGCGAAAGTATTGTGTACCTTGGCAATTAAAGGTGAAAAAGATTAAAAAAACAAGTCTTTAAAAGAAAGATTTTCATGGATGTTTCTGAAATCTGGTTGTCCAGATAATCAACAATGCATCCCAACACTTCACCTTTGTAACCCCTAAGGTAATAAGAATTTCGATGCCCAATTTCTTTGTTTGTCAATCTTCTTGTTTTAGCTACTTGAATTGAGATTAGCCATAAGAGCAAGGTTCAGGTGTGGGAGTGCTTGGGAAGTGGTTTCAAGAGTTAGATTCCAAAGCAGACCCTAGCACTGTAAATAAACAGATATTTGTTCTACAATGTGCTTCCTGCCATTTCTATGTGTGTTAAAGCCCAACTTTAGCAGGGTGAATTATGGAATAGACTTTGTCCGGTGTATGCATTTATATATGTATATATATGTTATGTAGCCTTGACATTTTAAATGACAATCCTTGTTCCATCTATATAAGATTGCTTGGATGGATGGGTTATCATTCCTTCAATCTAAGAACATTTTATAAACAACCGGATGCCAACCCCCTACAAAGTTGGGCATGGTTTCTAGCAAAGGCAACCATCAGCAAAAGAGGGACGACTGAAAGCTGGTAGTTGGTTTCCAGCTAAAACACTGAAACTTACCTCGAATTATTTCTCTATGACCTTAACCCCACAAAACTATCTGGTGTATAATTTACATCAGATTCATTCAAAAAGCACTGTAGTAGCTTCAGGTAGGGACAAAGTGATGGAGGAATTATTTACTGGTGTTGTTAAGTACAATGAAAGCAATAGAAGTGGGTCTATTAATTATGTTTGCTTAAGTTGGGTGGAAGTGCTTGAGAGTTAGAGGCAAACTAATTAAGATGAGGTAGTAAAAGGCTCATTTAAAGATGCTTGACATATGATGAACTTGTTCTTGTATTAAAGTGGAACCTGAAATTGAATTGGTGAGGTCAAAAAAATAGCTGGGATTCCATTTTTATCAACTAGTAGATGTGACATTTCTCTGAAAGTTTCACTACGTTGCATGCATTAAATTTAACAAGAGTTTTCTTCATAATTTTTGACAGAGAAGATTTTAGAATGCTCATTCAATTTGAGTAGTAAACCATCTGAAGGAACCAATTATTTATCTCTCTGCTATGAATTAATTTATTAAAAAACTAATATTTGTGTTCTTGTCCTATCTAGGTAAAGCTCAATATTCACAAAATCTGGACTTGCTCGTACCCTTTTTCGATCGTCCATCTCTCGAACTAGAAAAGATTGAGAAGGTATATATGCCTCCACTAAAAAATATAAAGCTGTTGTTTATCAAGCAAACTTTCAGATATATTGAAATTAAAATTTAAACCACCACAGATGATTGTAATGTGAGATGAAAAGAAGACAATTTTGATATATTTAAAATGGGACATAGAGAATGAGAAAATATCTCTAATAGGTTTAACTTCTATGCAAATACCTTCATGTCTGGGTCTTGGTTCTTAAAATTTGCCACAAGTTTGCTTCCTTTTGATGTTTTGAAGGCCTAGTGTTTGTTCCTTTCTCTTCCTCAGCCAGACACAGAAGCATGCAAGAATAACAGTTAATGAGATTTGTAAGTCCAAAAGTTAATATATATACACACACTTGTTCTCTTAACCCTACAAAGAAGTTTAATATTAATGTGCCATGTGGTCATTTGAAAAGGGAAGCCTCTAATCATGTTAAGGGTAGCACCTATTAATACTAATCACTAGTTTTCTTAGAAGCACGAATTTGCTTTTAGGTTCACATTTGTTGAACAAAATTTAAAATGTTAATTTATAGACTATTCATTATTACTCTGAACTTTGTCTACTTTGTTTTGTAGGATAGCAGCTATGAAATGGACTTCATTTTAGCAACATGGAAACTAAGGTGCCTGGAAATTCCTTTCCATTCTATGCTTGCTGCTTTTTGATTTTGGAATTAAACATTGTACCATAACAAATGGCTAGCCTCTGCCTTGGTTTTGCATCACTTACTTTTTGTCAAAAAGGATCTCATGAGATTGATTCATTAGGGGTTTGTGATCCAAATAAAATGGGAGAACCCACGGAAATACTGTAGATAAGGATTTTTTTTTTTTGGGTGGTGGGGGGGCTTTGAGGAATATTTTTTTCCTGAAAAAGGGGTCATTTTAATGAGAATCATTTTCATATATTCTACAACCACCTGTCAATCCTAGATCAAACTCTCCTATTTCATTACCTCCAGCATTGGCAGTGTTAAATACAAGGAACATGTGACTTGAAAGAGAGATTTAGAACAGTTTAATAGCATGGGAGCTTTTCGTTATAGTTGTCATGTGAGTTGAGTTCGTCCCATTCCTTATGTGGTAGTTTAATTGAATGCACAGATATAAATTGTCTTAGGGCAATCAAGTGGAGTCATGTTTTCTGGGGTGTTAGATTATACTAGTAGAAGCACATATGTGACGTTCGATGAACTGCAATACATCTGGAAATATTCTTCGCTCGATCCAGCATTTCAAACTGAGGATCCTGACTCATTGAGTAATCAAGGGGAAAATGATAGTGTAAACAAATGGATAAAACAATGAATTTAGCACAGATCATATCAAAAAAGTTTATTGAAAGCTGAATTGTTTATTTTGGTTGAAGGTGTCATGGTGCTTGAGGTGCAAAGGTTATAAAATCACAATCCTATGTATATTTCAACTCATGTTGCAAATATGTTAGGTTGCAAATTTTGAAATCGGGTTCCTGGAGTCTGATGGCACTCCTAAGAATTTATGATATTTTATTTAAAAATTTGTGATATCTATCTTGTTATTCTCATGTGGTATTCTTAGCATTTTGGTGGCAACAGCTTGTGTTTACTTGTAGACATAATTTGGCTGAAGCTATAGTTAGATACTCTTTGTAGTCCCTCATCAAACTATCATATATAATTTGCCAATTTAATATTTTAAATGTTTTATATTTTTTTGTAGAATGTAGACCCCTCATTTTGCATGTCATATTGGCTTGTAATTGATCTTGAATAGAAAGGTTACCCATCTCATTAACTCACTAATGCTGGCAATCTTTGACTGATGCCAGCTTATAACTCTTGTTTTTTTGGGACTGTAATGACAGATTATAATTTAGTTTACTTCATTATGTATTTCATTTATATATGTACAATGTGCGTTAAGGGATGCGTCAGTACTAAGAAGTGATTTGATATATCAGAAGAAAAGAAGGGTAGAGGCAGACCAAAATCTCATTGGATGAAATAGTAAGAAAAGGCTTGATATCTCAGCATCTCCTAGAAAGCATGGCCCTAAACCAAGCAGAATGGAGGAAGAAGATCCATTTAGCTGACCCGGACTACTTTGAATTTAAAGCTTAGTTGAGTTGAGTTGAGTTGAGTTGAACATGTATTCTATTATATCCAATCCTGATTTTAGATTAACCTAATAGTTTTCACCTCTCCATTTGTGCAACCTAATATACCTTCATTCTAGAAGTGATCTCGGTAAGCAAGTTCAAGATTATGATTGGGAGCCTAGCAAATGATATTATTTTAATATGTTATTAGAAAGAGGAAGAGGAATAAGAGATAATAATGAAAGGTTTCTAACAAAAGTTGACATGAATGCTATGTGTTTGCTCTTGCATTAGTTTCTCTGACTTATCACTTTATTTGGTAATATTTTTGTTGTTCCTTAATACTAATCTTTTATGACCCATTTCACAGAGTACTAGAGTAATTTTTCTCCTTTTTTTTAATAATATAGGCTGGTATTTCTATTTCCTGTTGCTTTTCACTGAATAGAACCTACTTCTTGATATATAAAAGAAATTTTCAATTGCAAAACATCTGTGCATTTAAAGAACTATAGCTAGCCAATTCTCATTGGATGTTTTCTCCTCCTCATCTGACTTACAGAACATATTTAAAATTTCCTTGGAGACCTCTCATTGCCATTAAAGGAACAACCACGTATGATTTGGACAAGAATTATAGAGTAAGGAACGATATCTCTGTGCTTATAGGTGCTGAGGAAGTAATATATGCAGTTTGAATGACACAATCACTTGATGTTCTTTCTTTTCAGATTGTTAGGCATGCTGAAAGTTGGAATATTTCTGCACTTGAAGCGGTTGGACAGATATTTAAATTGGGTTCAAAGGATGGTGATGAATGAATTTCTATAGTAAGTCTTTAAATGTAATGATTTTAAAGAATATTTGTTTGCAAGTGCTTTGATGTTCCATGTAATCTTATTATTCCACCGTTTTCCTTTTGTGCTTAAGTCAATTTTCATGCCTAGATAATTTTCATGCTGCATGTGGACTTGTCTTGCTTAGGACATTGGTATCCATGCTGTTTAATTCTATTATCTATGCCCTGCTAATCAAGATTAGAGATGATATCTTTGCCCTTATTAAGACAAATTTGTCCAACACCAAAAAACAAAAAGCAAGTAACAAATCTTCTCCTTTCTGACTGAGGTCATTTTTGTGAATCAACGTATGATCAGATCTCAACATTTGCAACCTTTTGTGTCAAATTCATGGCATGGGTGATCTTGGACAAGAGAAGGTGTGCCATAAAAGCCAAAAAACTGGTTGATGAGTAAGGAAACATAACTTGTCATTATTTGTGTTAAAGCTAATTCAGTTAGCAAACATACTTGTATGATCCTCCTAGATTTGGAAAAGAGTTTAGACTAAGAGGTTTGGGGCGGTAGGAGTGAGCATAGGACGGGTTAGGTCAGTTCCAAGTCAGAACCTAAAGCCAGCCCAATCAGGATTGATTCTAGGATTTTAGACCTAGAATCGATCTGATCCTATCTTGGAACCAACTCAGAACAAAATCGATCAGATCGGTTTGGTTCCGAGTCAATTCCCAAGTAGAACTCAATTTTTTTCTTTTTTATTTGACACATGTCTGATATCTAATGCTAAAATTTTTGTCTTTTAGTTGTATTTAATAAAAAGGATATTCATAGTATTTATTGATCAATTTAATACTTAAAAGTTTTTTTAGTTGAAATGGTAGATAACTCATGAAATACACTTGATGTCTCATGTTCGATCCTTGGAAGCCCTTGAATTTTTAAATTTCACTTAAAAAAAAAGAGGGTGATTGGTTTTGAGGTCAGAATTGAGGAATCAAAATCCAAAACCGAAAACCAACCTAATGGAATCGAGCTAACCCGACCCTATCTAATTGGGTTGGTATCGATTTTCGGGTTACCCTAACCCTGCTCGCATCTATAGGGTGGTTTTGGCAAACTTAAAATCTATGGAGTAAAAATGAGAGACGATCCTTAAAATTTAGCCAAACTAACCGAGATTGGTTGCACAAATCTATTGATTCATGGAATGTAGTATTGTAGTGCCTTGCTTGAATTTTTTTTTCAAAAAAAACAAATTCTGTTATGTTCATTTTAATCTCCCTTGCAATGATAACTCAATAACTAAGTGTGGCATAATTATATCTTGAATTAAAGCATAGAATAACTTCAAACAATCAGTTGATTTTGTTCTTGTTGCATAAGCAAATCTACCAGTAGTCATAAGTTGGATCAAAAATTGCAATGCATGCCTAGGTAAAGAAGCAAACAGCTAATGAAACTTAAATAAAAAGTTAGGACTGAAAGAGTTGTGCCTTAAAAGCCAATCGCAATCTGTATTGCGATAGGGTTTCTTTTGTTCTTCCAAATCATGTACATGACATTTTGGTTATAAATAAAAGGCATTATGTTTCATCATTTGCTACTTTTTATAATTATGATGAACCCCATAGATTAGGATAATGGTTTTAGGGCTATGATGAGATCATACCAGTGAGACCTAAAACCCTAAAACCGTAATCTAAAACATTCTCAATCGTTGGTACATTGAATCAGGGATCAATGTTACCGAAAAGACTGGCACATCTTATGTATGCTCGATGCAGAGGGTGATTGATCTCACAATCACTTGTGTGAGACACTAATACAAAGATGTGGGTGCTCATTAGAGGAATGAGTTCACTGAATTGACCTACCAAGAGAACATCTTATGGATACTTATTTGTCAAAAGATGATTCTCTAAGTGGGAGTTGTGTAAGTGATCCTTAGATCTGAGATCACCATATTATCTTATGCACATGAATCCATGTTTTGGTTTACACTCATTCACGACATTAGGTTGTGTACGAGGTATTCTGGATATGATGGATTATGTATGAAGATTGTGAGTAGATCAATAATGAATCAATCACTTCTAGTAAGAGAAGACCATATCCTATTTGCTCTAATCTTATGATGATTCAGAAAGTCTTTGATCAAAACAGAATGAAAAATTAGAAAGAATTTCTAATGTTTCATTAATTGAATTATCATTAGAAGATTAAGAGAGACATGAATAAGTAATTGAGTTTGACATTGATCCATACCCATATACTTATTCGGGATGCAGTATGATTGAAGGATTGAATTACACAGTAACTTGTTACTGAAGGGTATGTTTGGTATATCCACCAAATTCCATATCTTCCCGAAAGACATGATACGTTGCTAGACGTCAATCTTGTCTTGTAGGTTTGATTGAATTAAAGAGTTTAATTTGATCAACAATTAGAAAGGGTTCTAATTGTCAAATTTGGGATCGCATTGATTGGACCTATATGAATTAGAAATGTTCTAATCATGATAGGTCAACTTGCATCCATACCTACTGCTGGCTAGATGTGGAACCCAATGGGTCACACACAAAAGGAACTGATCAAGGGTCTAATTGGAATAGATCATGTTTGCAGGATAAACATGCTAGCACATGTTGCAAACCCTAGCTCCTGATTCGAATTTGATTCGAATATGATTCTTATATTAGGTTAATCTAATATGATTAGATCATGACCTAATATGGGTTGATCAAGAGTTGGAACCCAATTGGCTTTATTTGGACTATTGGATGGCTCTTTGAATAATGGATCTGGACCATTGGTCAGCAGCTCGATCTGGACCATTGGATGGCTCCTTGAATGAAGGACTTGGACCATTGCTTGTCGCCTGAATTTGAACCATTAGTTGGTGCCTGAATCTGGACCATTGGTGATGACGCCTTGCTTTTGGACCATTGGATGGTGTCTTAATCTGAACCATTGGATTATCATGAAATAAGTGTGAGGTGAGGTTATCAGCGTGAGAAGGTTGATAGCGCATGGATAAGGCGTATCGGATAAGTTTTTAAGCGGATACATCTTTTCGCTCTCTTAGATACGCTCCTCCCCTTAGCACCTCATCATGATGAGACGCTACCCTTGGGACATGTCCCATCATAATAAGGCGTGGGATGCATCCCTCGGTGATGCATCCCTCCGCTTCTTATAAATAAGAATGCATCCCGGGGTTCAGAATATATGAATCCATCCGAAGAGAAATCAATTCTCTCTCTTTTTTATTTTATTTCTCTTATATGTCTTGTCCTAAACCAAGACAAAGAGGTTTTCTTTAGGATAAGAGGTTGTCTTGTCCTAAACTAAGATAAGGAGGTCTTCTTCAGGACAAGACCTAAACCAGGATAAGGAGGTCTTCTTTAGGACAAGAGGCTTTGAAGAGTTTTTTTGTAAGAGAAAGAAAATTAGAAGGGAAAGAAAGCAAGCCAATCAAATCCTTTGGAAGGATTAAGCATCAAGGATCAAAGTTTTGAAGGAGCTAGAGTCTTGAACCCAGTTCCTATGTGGATCAACGTTGGAGGGTGAACACTTGGGCACCTTGTGGATATTCCAACATATTGGATTTAGCGTTACAAGTACTCTTCTTATCCTACATTTACTATTTATTCATTTGATTGTTGCCATTAACGAGATCTTGACTATTCAGAGTTTCCTGTAAATAGATCTCATTAAGAAATTTATGAAATCTATGCACTTCCACTGCACTCTTAGTCATTTACAAAAAACCCTAACAAGGACTTCAGAGACCATGATGAATATCCATGTTTATTCACATCTGTAATGACTAGAGCATTGCTCATACAGATGTCCTAGATTGGTTAATAAACACTCGTTTTTTCAAATAAACTTCATTGATCTTTCTACATTTATAAAGGAAAGCATGAATAATGTTATAGAATCATGTGGATGACATCTACATAGTAGGAAATTAGAGGTAAAAATAAATGTCAAATGTAAGTATTTAAGTCAAAACTTAGCACAGTACATCTATAATGTCTCAGCTATTCTTTTGTTTGGATAGCAAACGCAGAAAGCAGGTATCGGATAGAGAACACTAGTTGATCATTGTCAACAAAACACTATGATCCTCAACACTGTAAAAGCTTTTCAATCATGAAATGTATTGAAGTTGTATTGGAGTTCACATGTGCCTCAATCTTCCATGGTTGGATTCTCTTTATCGACCAACATTCTGTTATGAACTCATATACATGTTATTGACCAACATTAGTCACTAACACATTTCTTATTCCCTCACTTTGTAAGCACCTCTCCACCCAGTCTAGTTATATTAGATATATCATTTTTCTCCATTTTTTTGGTACAAATGGGTGCAACATAATGAACACTATAGGGTCTCTTAACCATGTTGTTCTGATCAGTTGGCATGCCTTCGCATTTCTGTTCAATTTAAATCTCTTTTCATATACTCTGTTTCCAATTTACTGATTTTCAGCACCCTATCCTCAAAACCTTCCTGCATCTATCCAGTTTAACATTCATCTCTCCCCCTATCTCATTTATTACATCATTTGCATTATAGCATTTACATAATCTATTTCAAGAAACTTCCCTTCTTTGTTTTAGAGAGGTGAATTTATTTATTTAAAGCTTTGACTCTATTTTAAGAGGGAAACTCTTAAGTAGGAAGTAAACCCTGCGTGGAGTTTCAATTGTGAGTACAAGGGAAAGAAATTTCCTTCACATATCTTGAACTATTGTTTTTCATCTCTCGGTATTTATCAAGTAATGATTGAACTATCTTTACACTGTCAGGTATCGTGTTGAATAATGCCTTCGCTGTCAAACTATTGATTAAGCATGGAAATTTGGCAGGCAATGCTGACCATTCTATGGAGATGTATGAGATTTTAGACGGAAGCATTAACCTACAAATGAACTTGCTGCTTGTCAACAATCTAGTGCTGATACTTTGGAATCAGATGCATATTACAGGTGCAAATGGACAGGAATCAGATGTACATGAATTTCTTATGTTCATTTAAAGAGTGATATTATTGGATCCAAAATACGTGAATTTCTTATGTTTCATGTAAAGACTGACATTATTGGATCCAAATTAATGTTATTTTAATTCTAAGATTCTCTGAATTGACTCATGTAAGATTGTTGTGTATGATGCCTTCTAAATGAAAAGAACAGTCATACACATTCATTGTTCATCGGCTTCCATCTGTTCATCTTAATGCTAATATTTTATTTTCTTATCTTCTAAGAATGTTTTGATTCATTAACTTAAAGCAGACTCATATCTCCTGATGAATCAGGAATGATGAACAGATGTCACCACCAATCCAATGAAAGCTGATAATGAGTATACAGTGGTAAGATTCAGGAGCCCGTAATGCCAATAGTCTGCTGCTTAGGCACATATTAACAGCTGGCTTATTCCTCACCTGCATTGTTAATTACCATTTCAGGGACTACGGTTGCACATGGAGATGCATACATCCATTAAGATTCCCGAGGCCTTCATCTGTTTGCGAAGATCTAAGCACCTTGGTTTGCTGGTTAGCAGAAGAGGTGAATTGCCACAATTTATATTCATTTTGGTAATTAACATTTACTGTGCACCACATGAGAACGCTATTTAGCAACTACTCTTGGCCCCATCCAAAGAGAATATGCTTTCCCATGACACAATTCTGCCAATTAATTTCTCAGAACACGTGGGCTATTCTACCTATATAAGTATGGTCTTAGGCCGCTGGAAAAAATCCACCGAGGGGATCCGATGGTTAACTATGTAATTGGAGGGCAAAACCCAACTTATAGCAGATGGACTTGAAGGAAAAATTTTGTGAATCCTTAAGAGGTACAGTGAGCACACCCTCGCACATAATTAATTTTCAGGATTGAAGCTTTTGCATCTGGATCTAAGGAAGCTAAGGTATGATTGAGACAGTTGGATAAGACATGGTTGCATGTTCTGGCAGTGTTGAAGTGACCGAGTTGGCACAGAAATTTAAAACTCATGTTAGTTTTCTGCTTTCATATAAATATCCATTCAGGTTGCCTAACTAAAGAAATAATAAGTATTCAGAATTTTGTTAAATCTTGATTGTTCCTCCATTTGGCTGCTTCATAAACTTTCTTTTTCTTTTGATGGAAAGATGGTGAAGTTAGGAACTTCCCATCAATATATTGTAAAACAATACATATATACAAGCATTTACATGTAAGAGAAGACTGCTTCATAAACTCGTTTCTCGTCTTTGCAATCCTGATCTCAATGTCACAGGCTCCATTCTGGTTACCGAACTCTTGCCTCCACTCTTTCCTTAATTTAAATGTTTATGCTTTGATATTGGAGTTTCTTGAGAGATATCTTGGTAGAAAATCCCTTGTCATTTCATAAATTTTTAACCATTCTTTTTTGAAAAGTACAATGGGAGAAAACCAGGTCAAAATTGAGTCAAGAGCAGGATCCCAAATGATCACTCATACTGAATGCTCGTTAACTTTACCATCTCAAGCTTATCTAGCTTTCTTGCAGAGAAGTTGCACTTTATGAATATTGCCTCCGAGAATTCGTTATCAACACACTTTCATCTCATGCATGGCTATGCTCATCTCAAAGAAAGACGACATGCATGGGGTGCAAAAATGCCACCACAGACTTTATCAGTGCTACCTTGGGACGAGTTCAAAGAATACCACCTTGCAAGACTTCGTCATGCTGGGGATGAGTCGTTGTTGGGCCAGACAAGATTCCTAAAGGATAAGCTGTCACAGTTGAAATTTATAACAGGAAGTATCAGATGGTGAAGAAGATTAACCGTGTTATTTCCTCAAGCAAACAACTATGTTCCAGATGATACAAAATTTTATTCCAAAGTATTATTTTACTGTGCCCGACAACGAAAATATATGACAATGATCATTACCCCTGTTGCGTTGCAGGTAGCGGAATAAATGCCGTATGTTGTCTATGATCCAAATTCCCGTGATCAACATTTAACAGTTTGTTATTTAAGAGTGGAGGAGAGGGGGGGTATGTGGGACACACGCGTAACACG
Source organism: Metroxylon sagu (assembly GCA_017589505.3). Taxonomy (NCBI): domain Eukaryota; kingdom Viridiplantae; phylum Streptophyta; class Magnoliopsida; order Arecales; family Arecaceae; genus Metroxylon; species Metroxylon sagu. Next base: position 1,233,739 of record JACVBY030000606.1, on the reverse strand, counting down.
CAAGGCAAGTACTTGTCCAATGTCCATGTGATGGTGTTTTTTTCTCGTTTTAATGTGACAGGGAGCCAGCCTTCATGCTTCTTGGCTGTCTGCATGCTGTTTCGGTCATTTCACATGTTCTCACCCAAAGGATGCTTCATGCCGGCTCTAGAGGTTCTTAATGCCTGTCAGTTCTGCTGTCCCAATCGTAACACTCTAACCGCTTTCTTTTCTCCGAATTTCTCCATGTTAATCACTTCACTGGATTCTGTATTCCTCTGTCCATGTTAAAATATTATTGCTCCAGTTTTGATGGCAGCCCATGGTTCGAACTTTGAATTTAAAACTACTGTTCATCTACTCAAACCAGTACGGTCTTCCCTGGCTTGTGGACTGCTAACCTAACTACCTACATATAATAACCAGAATTTAAAGCTCGAATCTTCAGCAGATCTTATAAAGAAAGCTAGATTAGGAATTTGTATGTTTGGAAGGTGGCAGAGGTAGATCACTTTTCTCTCTGCTTCTATTTCAGTTGAATATATTTTTTCAAAGCAAATCATTGAGATTTTCTTACAGAATACTGGTCAACTTGCTCTTATTTTTCTATACCACTATCACACCTCCTTGTAAAGGACAGAATATGCCTCAATTTTTTTTTCATTGAGCCTATCTTTACCATGTGCGGCGTTAGAGTTGCGCCTACTTTAACCAGCCCTCCTTACATACATATTGGTCAGGATCCTCTCGCATGCCACAAGATAGCCTTCTTCCACCAAGAATTGCCTTCTTGCCTTCAAGAATTGGGAATGTTGCCGCCAAATCCCTTGCAAAGGCTACGCCTCGCCTTACGATGCTTCAACAATCAATCAAGATCCACACTACACTCATCCACACAATGAGATTGGGAAAAGGAGACTTTCATTGATCCAAGAGACTTCTTACATCAAGAACCTCACACCAAGATCAATTCCCCTTACAAGAATTCTCACAATTCTCACAAGACTTCTCTCAAACCCCTTTTTGAGCTAAACCTTCATCCCTTGAAGCATTTCGGCAGCATGCCAACTCCAATACAAAGACTCTTTCTTTGCAAGAACTCCCTCTCACAAACCCTTAAAAGACTCCTCACAATGTTGACTAACACCTCAACATCCAATTCCATACATACACTCCTCACACACACCTTTGCCTTGTAGCCGCCCATGTCCTTAAATAGACATGCACACGCTCCCATACCCGTTAGGTAATCGGGACGCTCCTCAAAACAAAGAGCCAATGCCTTGGCACCACATCAGCCTAGCTGCCACGTCATCTCCTAGCTGGCCTCCATGCGTGCACTCAAGTGCCGCTGCACGCCCAACTCTCATGCGCCCTGCCGCGCATAACTTGGCTTGATCTGACGCACGCCCAGATCGTGTGCACCACGCCCAGGCCGTGCCCAGGCACGCCTCGGCCTCGCCTTGGCCGTGCCTCAGCCACCTGGCGCACCGCACGCCCGCGCGCCGCATCCAACCTTGCTGTGCCACGCCGCTCGCCCACCTGCGCACCCGCACACGCTTGTGCAGCACTCCGCGCACTGCATCGCCTCTGCACGCGCACCTAGCGCTCGCCGCGTCCAGTCTGCGCGCATGCCCGTGCTTGCCGCATCTGGCCTACACGCACGCCCACCTGGTCCGCGCGCTTGCGCCACGCTCTGGCCCACTCAGTTGCGCACATGTGCGCCCATCACGCGCCCCGCACAACAACTACGCCTGGCCATTCGGTCTTCCATGCATGATCTGCCAAGGGTCCGATGCGCGCGCGCCGCCCACGCGTCGCTCGGCCCTGCGCACGTCCACCGCGCGCCTTCGTTTGCACATGCGCGCTCCTCCATGCTCGCGCGCGCTTAGCCCGGCACCCTACCAACGCCGCCTGCTGTGCTCAGGTGTGCGCACCGCTTGCGATCTGCGCCCTGGCATGCGCGCAGCTCTGCGCACGGCTTGCGCTGCATCCAGGTGCATGCGCCGCGCCCTGGCATGCGCGCAGCCCTACGCGACCTGAGCCTTGGCCCGGCTCAGTGGTGCCACAGCCTGTACAGTGCCACCTCTGCTGAACTTTTTAAACTTTGTTTGGCTTGCACCTTGCCGACCACGATGCAGCCCTATTTGGTGCACAACCTCGCGCTTGGCTCGGACACCGCTGCGCCATCACGCCCCGCACTCAACCATGCGGGTGCGCTCACCGTGCGCTAAGCTTGGCTTGGTGACATTTCTCCCTGGGCGGAAGAAATCAACATCCCCGTTGATTCCCTCTGCAAATATTGGAGAACTTGTTCTTCAAACTGCTACAAATTCGCTGCATGTTCCCATGTAGCTTCTACGACACTTTCACCAACCCATTGAACCAAAAACTCTATCATATTTCCCACTTTCCTTTGCTCAAGAATTCGATGCATCTTCTTTGAATATTCTTGGCCAATCGTGAGCGGTGCTCTCCTTGGTACAACCCGCTCCAAACTTTCATGAAAAGGCTTAAGGAAACTGATGTGGAAAACAAGATAGATCTTTAATCTGTCCGACAACTCCAATTTATATGCCACGGTCCCAATCCTCTCAACCACCTTGAAATGACCGTTATATCTAGGCATCAGTCCATGATGAAGCTTAATCTTCCCCATCTTCTTCCAAACTTGCGGAGTAATCTTCAAGAGTACCTAATCACCTGGTTGAAATTCCAAAGGCCTTCTTCTCCTGTCTGCAAATTTCTTCATTCTGTGGACAGCCTTGGACAAACTTTCCTTTGCATCCTCAATCAACTCAGTCTTCTCACAGGCCATACGAAATGCCATGGACATTTCACTATGTCTTCTTGAAGCACAACTTGCAATGGGTTTAAAGGCTGAAACCCCATGCAACCTCCGCTGGACTTAACTCGGTTCATGAAGATTTCTGCTGATTGTAGCTGAATTGTGCTACATCTAACAAATCACACCAATTCTTCTGACTTGTGGTAACATAGTGACGAAGATATTCCTCCAACAATCCATTAATTCTTTCTGTCTGTCCATCGGTTTGCGGGTGATATGCTGTAAAAAACCGCAGCTCCCTGCTAAATAGCTTAAACAACGACGTCCAGAATTTTCCCGTGAATCTTGGATCTCTATCACTAATTATCTCAGCTGGTATACCAAAATTTTTCACTACCCCGCTGAAAAACAACTCCTCTGCTTTATCAGTTGTACATGGATAAGGTGTGGCCATAAATATCGTAAACTTAGAGAAACGATCTACAACCACAAATATAGACCTCATTCCATTCACTTCTGTAAATCCAGTAATGAAATCCATTGAGACTGAAATCCATGGCTTCTCCAGAATAAAAAGTGGCTGCAATAGACCAGTTTCCTTTCTCCTCTCCACTTTATCCATTTGACAAATGTAACGTCTTATCATAGAGTTCTATATCCTCTTGCATTCTAGGCCAAAAATACGATCTGAATAAGAGTGCCATCATCCTTTCCATTCCCGGATGCCCCACCCGCTGCGGGTCATGACTCTCTTTTAGAAGCATTTGCCTAAGTCCTCCATCCTTCGGAACAAACAACCGACCACCCTTGGAATAAAGAGGCCCGCTGTTCAACCAATATCTCTGAATCAAACCGGCTTGAACTGCTTCCACAACTTGATCAAAATTAGGAAGTTTCAACATTAGCTCAGATGCAATGCATTTCTTTAACATCTCAAACCCTTACTGACATTCCTCATTCCAATTCCACGGCCTATCTTTCTTCAATAAGATACCAGCAATCTTTGAATACCCTTTGATAAATCTGTGGTAGTAATTTGCTAATCCCAGGAATGACCTCAGATCAGCAACCCCTTTTGGAACTGGCCAATCTAGAATAGCCTTAACCTTGTCCTCTTCCATATGGATTTGGCCTTGGCTGATTCTATGTCCCAAAAACGATACATAGGATTGACAAAATCTGCATTTCTCCTTTTTAATATACAACTTATATCTTTTCAAAGTAGAAAACACCAGATATAAATGCTTCAAATGATCATCCAATGTATTGCTAAAGATAACAATATCATCCAAGTAAACTACCACAAAATCATCAAGATTGTTGACCTCACATTGATTTTGATGATCACAAAACAATTAAGTAAGTTACTAATGAGTTTTGTGGAGAATCATGTTAAAATGCAGGCATACATGAATCATCAAGATGATTAAAAATGATTTCAAGAACCTAAATGAGTTTATGATTCAAAAGAAGAATTTTTATGGAAGACCAAGATCAACTAAGAATGATTCAAGGCTAAATTCAGTAAAATTCAGATGGTTGAGAGGTTTTCAAATGGAGAAAGTTCAAAACTATGAGAGCTATAATGATTCAAGCCTCAAGTTAGTGACTTTCAGATGTTTTGGAAGGTTTTCAAATGAAAAAGTTTAAAACTATGAAAGCTAAGAATGATTCAAACCTCAATTCAGTGAATTTCATATGTTTGGGAGGTTTTCAAATGGAGAAAGTTCAAAACTATGAGAACTAAAATGATTCAAGCCTCAATTCAGTGAATTTCATATGTTTGGGAGGTTTTTAAATGAAGAAAGTTTAAAATTATGAGAGGTAGAATGATTCAAACATCAATCAAGTGAAATTCAGAAGTTTGGAAGGTTTTCAAATGAAAAAAGTTCAAATTATGAGAGCTGGAATAATTATCTTCTTCATTTAAATGAGTTTTATTGTTTATGGAATGAGATTTCAAGTTTTGGAGGATTTAGTCAACTCCTACAGCAGCTACCAGCACTTAGAATGAAAGATTGAAGCATTTGGCTAACTACTTTGGAAGCTATCAAGTCAAAATTATGCCACAAGAGAGTTAACAGTAAGTTTTACCAAGTTAGCCAACTATCTAGCCAGCTACTGTGGCAAAACAGTAGAAAAAATGAAGTTAGCCAACTATCTAGCCAGCTACTGTGGCAAAACAGTGGGAAAAATGAAGTTAGCCAACTAACCAGCCGGCTACTGTGGCAAAACAGTGAACTCCCAGAAGTTAGCCGACTCTGGAGTCGGCTACTGTGGCCAAGACAGCAAGCTTCCTGAAGTTAGCCGACTCTGGAGTCGGCTACTGTGGTTAGAATAGAAGTGTTAATAAAAGTAGTCGACTAACTTGCCCAGAAATGCTGTAACGGCTAGTTCTGCCTCTCCAACGATCACAAATGGGATTGATTAGCAAGAGATTGGGAGCATTTTTGAGAGATTACAAGTGAGAAATAAAGAGAAAAACAAAAGGAAAAATCAAGAAAGTTTCAACCTTTCAGCTTTTGGAAATATAGTGAGCTGCAGTGTTTGAAACTCCTTCAAGACTCATTCAAGGCTCCTTCCAACTACCCAAGAGGCTTCTTCAAGTGCTCATTACTCCAACATTTAAAGAGGAGAAGCTCATTCAAAGGGGAAGGTTTTTCAAAAGTGTAAAGTGCTTTTATTTTTGAATTTGCTCATTAAGGAGCTGTAATTTCTGAAACTCTTTTCATAGTTTGTTTGAGTTTCAACTTGGTTGAAACTTGTGGAGGGTGTGCCAAATCCGTAATTGGTGAATTGTAAGGCTTCCTTGTGTCCGAAAACAAGAAGTTAGCTGAGAAAGCTAAGGAAAGGCTCTCTTGTGCCTGTGAAACAAGAAGCTAGCTGGGTTAGCTAGGATTGTAATCGTTTGAAGAACGATTAGAGAAGAAAATTTCCAAGAGAATCTTAGGGAGTGGATGTAGGTGCAAGAAGTAGCACCGAACCACTATAAATTGTTGTGTTTGTATGCTTGTCTCTTACTGTTGCTACTTATTCTTGCTTTCAACACTTCACACTCACACAGAAGTTTCTGTTATGCATAATCGCACATATTTGTTAAAAATTTTCAAAGAACCCAATTCACCTTCCCTCTTGGGTTGCTTAGCTGGGCAACAAAGGTACTCATAAAGAACATCATTCATAAGATTGCAAAATGTAGCGGGCGCATTCGTCAAACCAAATGGCATAACTAGGAATTCGAATACCCCATACCTTGTTACATATGTTGTCTTTGCTTCATCCCCTTCCGTAATACGAACTTGCCAGTACCCAGATTTAAGATCCAATTTGGTAAAGAACTTAACCCTCGCCAAACAATTAAATAAATCTGCGGTATTCGGAACAGGATAAGAATTCTTAATAGTGACTTTATTCAGTGCATGATAATCAATACACATTCGCAAAGAACCATCCTTCTTTCTTTGAAATAACACTGGTGCTCCAAATGGTGCTTTGAACGGCTGAATCAACCCAGATTTCAACAAATCGTCCAATTGCTTTCTCGATTTCAGCAACTCACTAGGAGCCAGCAAGTGCATCAAGTGCCATTGTCCAAGTGCCGGCTTCGGGAGGTATTCTGCGCTGTGTTCCGATGGAGAACGCTTCCTTCCAGTGAGGGAGCCCTGAAATGGTCTTCTAAAGGTTTAAAATTGATGTAGTCAACTGAAGGCTCTAATCTATGTTGGTTTGTTGTTTGTAAAGCATGAAGTAAGAACCAGACATTCTAGGCCCGTATTGAGCAAATTTCATCATATTTTAATTAATAGAACCAGATAAGTAGCATAAATTCTTGATGAACAATCATCAAATTCAGATGGGATATTGTGCAGTAGCAACTCCGGTTCGGGAAGACCTGAAAACCAGCAATATTAGAACAAAACTATAACTTCTATATTTGTTGGACTGAGTTTTCTCCTAGAATTTGATCATATTTTTCCTAATTTTCTTTTGCATGAGATTATAGAGTTTGAAACTAGAATCAATAAGCCAACTATGCCTTGTGAGGAGAGATAACATATGCTACTTATTTGAAGAGACATAGTCTTCTTATGTCTTTTTTATGTATGACTTTCTGCGCATGTGTGATGGGTGAAATATTTAAACCGTGTCTCAGTTTGTGAATGCGTCCTCTTGCGGGAACAATCCTTTTTATGTATGACTTTATGTGCATGCGTGATGTGTGAAATATTTAGACCATTTCTCAGTTTGTGAATGTCATCCTTGTGCAAGAGCCATTCCAACCCTCTCCAGCATTCCAAAATTTATTGGATGCCACCCAAGGCTTGTCCTTCTGTGTTACTGACACTAGCTGATATCTTCAATTGCCAAAAGGATGTATGCCTGATGACCATCCTTGAAATGTCGAGGTCCAAGCTCAAGTCTTAATTTGTTGTAAGAATTTAAAAGAATTATGCATTTCAATTTTACTTAGAACTGCAATGAACATCAGGCTAGTTCAAGGATCTGAATAGTGACTCATAGTGAGTCTATTTGGTTTCTTGGGCCACATGCTGGCTAACTCCACCCATCTAAATTTCCTGTGTCAATCACTATCTTGCAAAATCTTTCCACTTCTTTCACAGTGAGTCTATTTGGCAGGAACACAAGTAGGCATATCTGATGGCTAAGCTAGCATTAACTTTACAAGAACAATCAATCAGATGGTCCTTTTGCACATGAATTGCTGATCCAATGTAGCTTTATGTTCGCAATCATGTGTCTCTTTCCAAATTTGATCCACCTCTGCTGTCTGTCTTCATCTGGTGCATGTGATGCAGTATGGATCTTTCAGGTACACATAGATTCATTGTCAAGTGCATTGTGAGCAATTTTGTAAAAGCTCGTCCTATCATGGTAATGTCCTCTCTCTCTCTCTCTCTCTCTCTCTCTCTCTCTCTCTCTTTATCCCATGCCTCACAATCTATGCACAACTTTGGTAATGGACATATCTTTTGCTCCATGTCCATCATCTCTGTTGAGTTAGGTCCACCATGGGATGGCCTATGTGCTGCCCTGTTCAAAGTTACTCAGATCTAGATGTAGAGTGGTTCAGTGATTGCTATAGCATGGATTCAGGCTACTCTTTTATGAGATATTTGACAGCTTAAGAAATCGATATCGGCTTGACAAGTGATTCAGTGACTTCTATATCATGGACTAAGACTACTCTTTTAACAGATATTTGAGGGCTTGAAAAATCGATCAAGGCCTTCCATGCCACCCATATTTACAGGAGAGGTAGTTTAGTAGCCGAATTGATGTTTTCTTTTGCTCTTCACTCTATTATACTTTTGAAGATAATGACACTGTGCAAAGTCAAAAAGAAGAAGAAGAAAAAAGAGAAGACAATGACACTGTGCTGCCCAAATTAGCCCACGGGGCTGCTGCTTATGGTTCTTCCTTCATTCAGTCGTAGCTTTCAGGTTGCAATCTCTAGCGTACAAAATAAATTATTCGAGTGCTAGGAAAAGGTACATGAAGCGGCTTATTGGGTCCACAGTTGTTAATTTGGTGGCTCCACGGTTCACTGACTGATATTTGGTAATAAGTTTATGAGTTGTGCCCATCCTCTTTGCAACCTACTAAATGAATTAGTTATGTAACGTCACAAGGTCATCTAGCCCAATTAATCCATTAATAAATCAAAACACGATTCAAAAACTCAAGTTAACGACTTCCTTCTTATAATGTGAGGTTCTCATCGGACATCACAAGTTAGCCAAAATTTACTCTTAAGTCAGCGTCACAAGCTAGCCAAAATCTATCCTCAAGTCGAACGCCACAAGCTAACCAGTCCATCAACTTTCATAAATTCGGATCGACTCTAATACCATTTATAATGCTTCAAGCCGATCTGCTGGTCCAATTAATTCAATAACGAGTTGAAAATAAATAGCTCAAAAACTTGAATGAAAGTTAATGGGTAGACTTGAGTTATAAGCACATAACCCTTTTTATATCCAATGCGCTTTTTATATTCAATGTGAGACTATTTTTAAGATGTTACAACTTATATGTACAAATTAGATGATATGTCGTTTACTTCATTTCCATCATTTCATACGATCAAAAACAAACTTCAACGTATCAGCAAAAGGGCACACAAGAAATTCATCACACACAGCTTTATAACTTGGACGTAATTTTTAGCAATAAATTTATGAGTTACATCAATTCCATTTACTGATTCATAAAAGAATTTTCAAGTTGTTTTTATGAGAGCCGCGCAGCGTTACTCCTAACCGCTATAATTTTTGACGGGTTAACATGGCTCAGAGGTGGCAACAGAATGAATTCAAAGCGTAAGGTATATTTGTTGTCTCCATCATCACCCCTTATCCTGGAACGGAGAATAAATTTTCCTTCGCCTCCACCCTCACCCTCACTAGGAATCCCTAATTAATCTTTTATTGAAAGAAAAAAAAAAAAAAAGGTTGGCTATCAACTTTAAACCTAATTCTATAAAAAAATTAAAAAAATAATAAAACCTAAAACTTATTATAAATTGATAAATATTTACAATAAAAAGTTTAAATTAAAGAGTCTAAATCCAACATATAGAGTATGGTAAAAGATTTGTGCATTTTATTATTGAGGAAATGACTGGATTTGAAAATGGGTTTGAAGGTTTAGACTTTATTCCTTGTTTCAAATTCAAATTCAACATATTTTCACAAATCCTCTTTATCTCCACTCTCATTAAGGATCGTTTGGTTAATCACCAGCCATAAGATCATTATTAGTAGGACCATTAATGATAAGGTCACCAATGATCCAATATTACCTTATTTCGTATAAGATATTTCAATAATCAATGATCACATATCACTATATTTAGTATATCATGAGAATGAAAGTTCACCATATATACTCTTAATAATACCTTTAAAAATTTATTTACATAATATATTTTATTTATAATAATATGATAATAAATTATATAATATATTATGTATAAATTATATATTATAAATATAGATAATAATATAATATTAATTACTATATTAATAATATATCATTTTAATAAATAATAATATAATTATTTGTAACATAATATACAATATATATTATTAATATATTAATATTATAAAATAATATATTATATTTTTTTATTATAATATGCAGGAAGAGATTAATAAATATAGAGATAAAATTATTTCAATTTTTCGGTAAAATTCATTATTAGCACGACGATTCAATATTTTTATTCTAAATGAGTTAGTGCTCAAATAAAGATATTAAACGGTCATTAATACCAAACAATCCCTTAAATTCAATCTCTCCAAACGCATCTCGCCGCTATGGTTTTCCATGGTATCAGATTTTTCTCATCCCCAGTTCCTTCGCTAAGCATTGACTTGAAATATTTTACCTCAAACCAAAGGTGGAGACCTGGAAGGATTTATTTTTCTTTAAAAAAAAAATAATAACAGAGCGAGTTTATTTTGTGGATTAAATAAAATAAGAGAGTCAATAAAGTACGAACGACCGCGGATGCAGCACGAGTGGGCGGGCCTACCACGAAAAAAAAAAAAAAAAAAAAAAAAAAAAAAAAAAAAAAAAGAGAAAGGCTCCATCATGAACGTGCGCCACGTGTCATCCTACATCCAGCGTCCATCCGAGCTTTTAAAAAGCAAAACAGACCACTCGTTTCGGCTCGCCCGGTGGAAGTCGCCTTTCAGCCGATCCCCCGCCCCCAACGCCTCCGTCACCGCGCCTCTCTTTCTCCTCCCCCCCCCCCCCCACGTCCCCATCCATATCCCTCGCCTCGCGACCGCCCCCACAAAAAGAGTCCACGGTATCATCGGTGGGAAAGGTACCAAAGGCTGTACAACTGGCCTCACCCAACGCGTTATAAATATAAAACTAAAAAGGACTTCATAGCACGTTGCATTGGTTATTTGTTCATTTAAAATGTTCCTCGCTGCTTTATTTAATGTAAATGCTATCCATCCATCCTCCTTTAATGGCCAACCTGTGCGATAATAACAGCTGTTAATTAACGTTGTTTAAATCTAAAAGCTAAGTTGCCATGCTTATTTTAACAAATAAGATAGTGATTAAATAGTGGCTGTTATTTTCGCCGGAGGAAACGAAACGTTCGTCAGGCGTTCGTTCGCGCAACGCTTGTAGGAAAAGACAAATCAGTACTGGCGACTCGTACCGGCTGGAGCGTGGCCCGGAGACCCCCACGAACCACATGTCACCAGATTCGATGCCGGATTAGGGCTGGTCTCAGGGGTGGACGGTAGAACGTGGTGAGGGTCCCCCCGTTGGCGTAATTGCGCGAATCGATCAACCAATTCATTCATTGCGATTGGGCTCCGCTCTTTTCTTTGAGACGGAGGAGGAGGAGGGGCGCCACAGACCTCCACCCAACCATGGCAAGAGATTATTTAATATTAAAATATTTCATCAAATGTAAAGGTACAATTATATCCGAATACCATAAATTTATTTGTGGTTTTTAGTTAAATTTTTATTTTTTTTTATTTAAATATATTAATTCATAAAATCTATCTAATTACATATACATTTTTTTAACCATAATTAAGAGTAACTTGACAGGTTAATCCTCTTAATCGCTTACATAAGAATAAAAAATAAAAAATAAATTTATTTTTTTTTTTGCATTCATTGAGTTATTATTAAAAATATAGAAACTCAATTGAAAACCTCGATAACTTTCGGCATAAATATTTCTAAAATAAAGATCGCTGTTAGTTTCTAACTCATTTTTGTTGAAAATTTATATTTTATTAAGATTTTTTATATGCTATAAATAATAAAATGTTTAAGAGCATAGAAGCATTGGATAAGACTTAAAAGCATTAAATGGGTAAAATTAAAATTTAAATTTTTTTTAAAAAATATATTAAAAAATACAGCAACTAAACTCTTGTATTAGATTAGCATTATTTTTTTAAAAAAAAATACATTATAGAATTATATCAAAATTGAATTGTGCACATGAAATGAATAATAGTTGTTAGAGTTATCAATAAAAAAACGGTTTTGGTGGATGGCTCCGTTTTAGATAGAGAGAGAGAGAGAGAGAGAGAGAGAGATGAGAACGTGGGGGGAGTGCAGAGCTGGTCTTTGGATGGTACGTCAAAGACAAGATACTCTGAGGGCGAGACCAAAGCTAAAAAAAGGCGTCGTTTTCGTGCACCCATGTGCCCTTCCGTCCCCTCCCTGCCAACTCCCCTCAGACGGGTCTCCACACCCACCTCACCTCACCTCATATTCCACCCCCGCTCCCGATACGCTGTCTCGTCTCTCACACCGACGCACTCTTCCACGCTGACTTGTCGCACAGCCGATGCCGCGCTCGCTGTGGGGCCCGGAAGGTGTTTCGCACCGCCGTCGGTCGGCTTCGCAGCTTTGGCCGACACGTCGTGAGAGGAATCTGGATCCTGCCTGGGTTGATGCAGCCGAGCGGAGTCGTCAATTCTCGCCCAACGTCTGCCGTACTTCGTTTAGTACGCTAACTGGCGTGGTTTAATTGACCGGGAGACGCGGCTTGGAAAAAGTTCTCCTCCTCCCGGACATCGCACAGTTCCTCCATCCAATGCCTGCTTGACGCTTGTCGACTTCTTCTTTTCCGGAGTGGAGGCTGGTTCTCCTTCTCCTCCTCCTCCTGCTGCCCCCGGGTTGTTCGGTCAAAAGGTGGGCGCCGGCCATCGCTCGCCGTTGGATGAGGATCCGACGGCTGTGGAAGGCTGAGATTTCCAACGACCATGGTGGGTCGCTAGATCGATTCTCCGCTCTCCTCCGGTGTAGCAGATCAGACTAGCATGGCACCATGCTGAGATTTCGATCTCCGGCTTCCAAAATGCCTAAAAATAAAATCAAAGTATTATGAAAATCATGATACATTTGTATGATACGATAATGATGATGGTGAGAAGGGAAAGGAAGTGATAAATTATGATTCAATTGAACAAATAATGTATAGGTTCTATTGTTTTTGTCAAAATTTTTTTTTTAATATTTTTAGCAATAAAAATGCAAATAATTCGATGTAATCAAGCAACTAAAGCTATTGAATTCTCATTTTTGCTTGATATAAGAGCGAGATACAAGTGGTAAAGAAAAAAAGAGAGTGAAAAAAAAAATAGGAAAGAGTAAATTACAAATACCATTCCTAAGATAAAATAGGGCTGCTTCTAAGACAATTTAAAAATTTAATCTTTTATTTAAAGTTGAAATCTTTTTATATATATATATATATTTATATATTTCTATATTTATAAGGCTAGAATGGTAACTGCAAGCGTCAATCGATTGCCAACAAAGCAGAGCTTTCAAAAATTTCTCTTTTTAAATTGAAAAAGTTTAAGAACTTCTTCTCAGTTTGATAACTTCTTACAGATTTTACTATTTAATATACAACTCCAATCTTCTCCTAATCTAACTTACCAAAAGCAACAATTTATAGTAGCCAAGCATAATCACTTTAATTGAAAGTTAGTTACCGTTGCTACTTGATTGAAAGTCATTCATAAATTTCAGTCTAATGCTTTTTATTTTGTTTCCAAGAGCTCAAAATATGGTAATGGATTTGTAAATATCCAAACCATTTTAAATTTGATCTAATTTTTATTTTGAGTTATATAAACATGACCAATGAAATCGGTTTCCTCTCATAACTGTATTTCTAGTAAAGCGTGGATATCAATTCAAGAAGCAACTTATTTAATTAGTAAATGGATTGACTCAAATCTTGATGCAGTTTTGGAGCCATTTGTATTCGAATTCACTTTAACCAGCTCATTTAAGCTTGGCTCAATTACACCATCAAACCACCTCTTACATCAGTTCATTGATTTTGCCTCCCAATCCCTCTACAAAGGATCATTCTTTTGCTTAATTACCGGCTTATATTTTGCTGACCAAAGATTATTTTATTATTTCTCTACAAGCATTCTCATTTTTATTCAAATATTTCATGATTTTTTTCGTAGATTTATGAAATTGTTGAAATGAATCCAGGTGCCATCAGTAGGTATAATTGCAAAAAATCCGTAACCTAGTTGAAATTTTTGAGTTCTCCATGTCACTTAAAGAAAGCCAGAAAGAAAATAGCAAAATGTCCAACTTTGACTTCATGAGGTGGCTTTAAGTGATAAATTTTGGACCAAATACCCATTAGAATTGGTCAACGGTCTAAAAGTTCATATATATTAAAAAAACCTCACATCCCGAATAAATTCTCCCCTTATGTAAAGATAATGCAGTAAAAATAATTTTTTTCAAAAAAATTTACTAATAATAATTACCGAATGCATTTAATATAAGATCGAAATCATAAAGTATGATGCACGTTGCCATCCCTTACCCGATGAGAAGATGGATTTACTCACGATGAATCCCACCATCGAATTAGTAAAAAAAATTTTAACATTCTCATTCATGGATTAGAGGTGGCGATAAATAATTATAAATATCCTAAATTTTGAAAAGTCACCATATCAAATGATCAGGATTTTGTCTAAATTTAAACTCTTAGAATTTTTTAAAATTTAAGATTACAGGATACAATTAAAACAAGCCAGCAAAACTCTCTGGTCATCAAACAAAGAATGGAAAACAACGCTTATGGCAACACTTCGCACGATTGATTCAATTATTTGTGATTTTTTTTAAATATCAGGATTCAAATATTAATTAAAATTGATAGATGAATTGATTATTTAATCTGCGCTGACCGAGTAAACAACAAAACGAAACATTTGTATGCAACTAAAAGATTTCGATTTTGGAAAGCAATTATAGCATAAAAGCGCACGGGTGCGGCGAAGTTTCAGTATAAAATTTATATGGGATTTGGAGGTCGGAACCTGCGGTTTTAATCAGTGGGTGGCCGTGCCGGGGGCGTGGGAGGCGCGCGCGCGCGCACGCGGGGGAGGGGAGTTTTACGGCTAACCGAGATTTAATGTTATGAGTACGAGTTTTTACGGCGAGCCATGAGGGAAGGAGGGTTAAAGAGAAGGGCGGGGTGGACATTTTGGACCCTCCATCTGTCCTTTTTGTCCTGTAGGTTGGTATCTCTCCATTGATTCACAGAACAACCTTGTAGCTGAGTTGGAAAACCTTGTCTTGTTGGTGAACACCACCCACCCCTCAAAAAAAGCCTCTCTCTCTCTCTCTCTCTCTCTCTCTCTGCTTCCTCTTTCTCACCTCCATTTTTCTGTAGCTTCCATCACCAGCAAGTGATTTCTTCTCATCTCTCAGCCATCTACTTTGGCTTGGATTCTCTCTCCTCACTCCTCCAGTCTCCTTGGTAGATCAGAGGTTAAGGGGTCGAGCTTGTTTGTGGTGTATCATATTTCTTTTTGTTTTTCATTTTCTATGGTCCTCTGAGGAAGGACCGCACAAGCTTAGATTATAAGCAGGGAAGTTAAGTAGAATGATGGGTGCAAAGGCCCAGGAGCCAGATTACCCAGAATTTGTGGAGGTTGATCCCAATGGAAGATATGGCAGGGTACTTACACAAACAATTCCTTCCTTTACTCCAATCCTCAAAAAAAAAAATTTTTTTTTTTTTCCCTCCTCTTTTTGTTCAGAGTCTTTTGGCTATGTTTGGCTAATTCACAATCTTTCTTCTGTTTTTCTTCCTGCCTGCAGTACAATGAGATCCTTGGCAGGGGAGCTTCAAAGACAGTGTATGATCCCATTCCCCTGTTGCCCACCTACCCCCTCTGCTTTGCTCTTCTTAATTCATGGGTTTCTCATGGGATGTGTTGTTGTTGTTGTTGTTGTTGTTGTTGTTTTTTTTTTTTTTTTTTTTTGCCTTTAATCTGATGGCAGTTACAGGGCTTTTGATGAGTATGAGGGGATCGAGGTAGCCTGGAACCAGGTGAAGCTCCATGACTTCCTCCAGAGCCCTGAGGACCTGGAGAGGCTCTACTGTGAGATCCACCTCCTCAAGACCCTCAAGCACAAGAACATCATGAAGTTCTACACCTCCTGGGTTGACACCTCCAAGAGGAACATCAATTTTGTCACCGAGATGTTCACCTCTGGCACTCTCAGGCAGTAAGTGGATGTTATCCGACCTAAAGATTTGGCCTTGGGTCGGTGTTTTATTCTCGACTTATTCCTTTCTATCCTCTGTCGGAATAGGTACAGGCAGAAGCACAGGAGGGTTAACATCAGGGCAGTGAAGCATTGGTGCAGGCAGATCTTGAAGGGCTTGCTCTACCTCCACAGCCACGACCCCCCCATCATCCACAGGGACCTCAAGTGCGACAACATCTTCATCAATGGCAACCAAGGGGAGGTCAAGATCGGCGACCTCGGCCTCGCCGCCATCCTCCGGAAATCACACGCCGTCCACTGCGTAGGTGCGCTCATCAACTTGTGCTAGGGAAATTCCAGTGTGAATTAGAATTAGATTTAGATTTAGATTTAGATTTAGATTTAGATTTAGGTGGTATTTCCAATCCTCGACAGGCACACCGGAATTCATGGCCCCAGAGGTGTACGAAGAGGAATACAACGAATTGGTGGATGTTTACTCTTTTGGGATGTGCGTCTTGGAAATGGTCACCTTCGAGTACCCGTACAGTGAATGCACTCATCCGGCGCAGATCTACAAGAAAGTTATCTCTGTAAGAGTCCGTCCATGTCTTTGGATCCTGATACCTAATTCTATTATGCCGCAATGCCTATCCATCAGTATGTTGTTACAATTCATTTGTCATAGTTTTGCTTTCATATATATATATATATATCTGGTAGGGGACCAAGCCAGAGGCTCTGTATAAAGTTAAGGATCCTGAGGTGAGACAGTTTGTGGAAAAATGCTTGGCCACAGCTTCCCGAAGGCTTCCTGCGAGAGAGCTTCTAAAGGACCCATTTCTCCAAATCGATGATCATGGTTTGGTCCATGGAGATAGAGAATTGAGCGACATGGACCGCATTGTGAAGCAACCTTCTCTCGATCTTCTTCCAAGCAATGACTCGTTGTACGCTAATGGATTGCCCCACAGTCTCCATCAAGAAACAGAGACAGAGACAGAAACAGAAAATGGATGGGGCTACGACGCTGCCGACGTTGAAACCCATGGGATGGATCTTTTCATCAGCCAAGAAGACGATCCACAGGCTAACGTAGATATCACCATCAAGGGAAGGAAGAGAGAAGATGGGGGCATATTTCTGAGGCTCAGGATTGCAGATAAAGATGGTATAAGGGATTTTTACATTGCCTAAAGATTTCCTGTTACGATTCATTCTTGTGCAAAGGAACCCATCACCTGTAATTTGTTTTGCAGGCCCAATGCGCAACATCTACTTTCCATTCGACATTGAAGCTGATACTGCATTGAGTGTTGCAGCGGAGATGGTCGCGGAGTTGGATATAACGGATTATGAGGTCTCCAGAATAGCAGAAATGATTGATGGTGAGGTAGGTTCACTGGTACCGGAATGGAGGCCAGGGCCTGGGATAGAAGAAATGCCACTGATTCCTGCTGCGAGCTTCTGTCAGAATTGTGCATCCAATGTCTCATCATGCGGTTCGCTTATGGACTACCTCTCCCTCAAGACTTCATGCTGTGCTAATTTGCAATCGGGTCATTGTTCGAACCTTGAGTGCGCTGCAATGCATGGGCGGTTCGAAGAGATAACATACCAGGTTGAGGGATCCGAGCAAAATGTGACCGAGGGACCAGTGCCATCCAGCAGCCAATCGGATGGACCTCACCGTTGCCTGCAAGCTCTGAGAGAGAATTG
The DNA here is from genome assembly GCA_017589505.3 of Metroxylon sagu. Lineage (NCBI taxonomy): Eukaryota > Viridiplantae > Streptophyta > Magnoliopsida > Arecales > Arecaceae > Metroxylon > Metroxylon sagu. The sequence continues at coordinate 1,216,191 of JACVBY030000606.1, read as the reverse complement.
CTCTGGTGATGAAGGCGACCGATCAGCCAAGGAAGAGAGAATTATACCCATGAATGGCAATCCGTTGCCAGAGGTGATATGCGACTGCTCGCCTGATATATCCGATGATCACGAAGACAACATCCGTCGAGAACTGAGAGAGCACAGAACTCAACGCTTGGGGGAATCAAGGGGAGCTTTGCATCCATCGCCAGCCTTGGCGAATGGCACCGCAGGTTCCTCAAATTTTGAATGCTTGCAAACTTCTGAAGACAAGCCAATGAAGTCCTTCCATCTGGGAAGGCATTTTTCATTTCACATCCCTCAGAGAAACGCAGACTCAATCACCTCGAAGAAGATTTTTCCGGCCGATGCTAATGAAGGGTATTGCTGGAGTAGCCGCCCCGATTTGGGAGCCCAGAGGGCCCAACATTGTGAGGCGAATGCCGAGAGCAGCCCTGAGATGCTCAATGCGAAGAATTTCTATGCCGGAGCTCTTCTGCCAAACTCTCTTTCCAGAACCAGGTCTCTCTCGGTTGATGCAGTGGATGTTTGATATCTGAATGCATTCTCGAACAATTCCATCAACATTCGCTTCGGCTGTATATCGTTTTTGGCCAATTATTCGGTTTCTCAGACCATATAGCACTCTTCTGCTTCGTTGTATAGGGGTGGTGAAGTGAACTGAAATGTGGTGGTGGGTGTCTGCATTCACTCTTGTGCACTATGTTGTAACGTTTCTTTTACTATTATGAGTTGAAGATATCATTTAGGCGGACCTAATATGATGTACTCTATGAGGTTGTAACTCGTTAAAGATTTACACGAGGAATGAGAGACATTTCATTTCATTTAGATTCTAAAATCCACACCTATGCTTTATGTTCGTTCATTTTCATTACTTTCAGGTTCCAGAAGAGTTCCAAAGTACTTAAAAAGTGCAATTTGTATGCGTTATGTAGCCCTTTACAATGTTCACAGACTGAAGAAATCCTCCAAGAAACTGATAGCAGTTTAAATTAGCAAATGAGAGGACAGACCATCTAAACTTGACGGATCCATTGAAATTATTGCAAGCTCCCTGAAGGTTCTGCTTTGTGTCCTGCAAGCCTCCATGGTTGAGGATATCCACTGAAGCCATTCATGGCTTTCTGGATGAGATGCCAACTGTGTGTGGAGCCATTCATTAATATATCTTGAAGGAGAGAGAGGCTGGATGTGAATTCCATTCACTGGCACATGATGAGGAGACCGTTGGCCAAACCGCAGTACACCTAGAGAACAGCAGGAGGTCCCCAGCCAGCCTCCATTGTTCATTAATGCACGCAAGTGGGTGCTACCACATGCTTCCTTCTCTTCTTAAAGAGATCGGAATGGTCCACTGCATGAAACTTTTGGTAGCCCTGGCAGCTCTTAAATTACGTCGGTCGGTCGGAGACTTGGAGGGGGTGAAGGAAGTCATGGATAAACGCCATGCGGGCTTGAGATGAGGAATGGGGATGGAAAGTGACAGTCAAAAGGGTCCACTTTTGAATGAGATGGGAGTGATCTGGAACTCTAGAAAGTGGGCTTTAAAGCATTACGATAAGCATCATCTAAACTTGGGTGGGTGGTGGGGTGGCGAAAGGTGGCCCTCAACTTGAATGATTGGAGCCCGGAGTATGCCTGCAATTTAAATAGAGAGGGAGAACAAAGAGCAGTCCTGCTTGCTTTGCTTCCATGGTGGCATGAGACATGGCTTTAATCTTAGAGAATGAAGGCATGGCGTGTGGTGGCTATGGATTAAAATGCCATGCCTTATTGTTTGTTGATCACGAGCCGTGATACGGTCTGGGGGAGAGATTCTCTAGTCCTTTGTGGAGTACCCTCCATGGCTCTCTTTTTTATCTTCAGCATCGGATAAAGGCTGCCGTCCCAAGGAAGTGCAAGCATTGGCCAAATTAAAGGAGGGAGCTTTTGGTGGCATAATTGCGCACCGTACCGGAGAGGCGTACCTTCTTGCCACTAAAGAAAGGAGAGGTGACGCAGAGATCAACAACGCTGGCAGGCCATGATCTTGAACGATGCGAACCGTCTGATCCATTGACCTTTAATTTCACATCCTACTAAAAGATTATCCACTAAGGCAGTATTTGATACGGTGCATGGGATAGGGTTGGACTGGAATCCAACCAATCCAAACATTAAAGAATGGTTTACGAACCATGACCCCATCATTTTAGCAGCATTGTACGCCTTAAAAAATATGAAATTAACCAGCCAAAAACTAAAGGTAAGTAATGAATTAAGATAACCTAAGAATTTTTCATTTTATTGGACCGGATTGATTCAATTTTAAATATTCATAAGGTTAGTTTTGAGTTCAAAATTTTAAAACTAACTATATTTTTTTAAAAAAAATAAAATACTCTTATAAATCAAATTAAAGGCCTTACATATACTTTATAAATTATTTATCATCTTTATTAAAGATATTTAATATAAAATTAATTAACAAATATTATACATATCCTTTCTAGTTAGCACAACTAAAAAAAAAAATTAGACATTGGATATTAGATAATTGTCATTAAAAAAAACTAATATTTATCAATATTATAATTTTTTTTAGTATTTTTATAATGACTCTTAGCCTCTCATCCAGCTTTATAACTAAGAAAATAATATTTAATATATTAAAAATAATAAAAAATTGATTCTTTTTGAGAGTCGATCTAGAATCGATTCAATTTGATTGGATTGAATTGCTTCTGAATTGGTTCTAAGATAGAATTAATTTGGTTGTGAGTTCAAAATTTTGAAATAGTTTCAGTTTGAAACCAATCCAATATAATCCATGCTTACTTCTACCATTAACCTTTGATGTGTTTCGAAGTTTCATGGAATTGAATCAGCAATCCCATACGATGAGTCAAACACACTTAACATAGCTCCATCTTGCATGAAGTGAGGGTAGAACTGAGAGAAATTTGATCCCTCCCAAGATTTTGAGTTGGATCATCACTGTTCCAGTGAGCTGTGTGGATCGCCAGCACCCTGCATCAATGCTTCAAGAGATGCAGCCAAAAAATGACCAAGATAATCTATGGTCTCTGGAACCCATGGGCAAACCAACGGCTGACATCCTCGGATCCTGACCTATATAACTAAGGAGAAATTAGAAAGGAATTGTTGGAACTTGAGGTGCATAAATTTTGGTTTCCTAGTAGTTTCTTGTTTTGACAATCAAGGAACAGGCAATGAGGTCATGGCTATTGGTAAGGCTCTTGCAATTTGTTTTAATTTCTTTGTAGTGAAATAGACGTCTAATAATAATACTCCCAGCTTGTCCAACGCATCTTTGGAGGCGTTTTTATATTTTTTTATCCATGGCATCATGCGCGAGGAAAGTTGACGCCAGGATGCGACACCTTGCACGAGGTAGATGAAATGGGTTTTCCGGACAACCTTGCCTGCTAAGCGTAATGGCGTCACAAGAAGGAATTGCTGCAAAGAAAACTAAAAATCTTAAATCAAAGGGAAGACCCAAAATTTGGAGGAAGTTATCAAGCGCCGATTCAATTGACCACATCTTGAAAAATAAAAAAAGAAAAATAAAACTAAGTAAAGCTGTATAAAATTTTTTAATACCATCTTTCTGCTTTATATTGTATATAACTATTTTTTTACTGTATACAATAAAGATAAATATATATATATAATTAAAATTTTATTATATAAAATTAATTTTTTAATACGATGGATCAAGTGAGTTAGCAGGATTATACCTTATAGCCTGATACATTGGAGTCATCAACATGCGCTAAAATTTAAAGCAAAAGATGATTAATTGTAGAGTGATAAGGGCAACATTGATGATCATCTTTTTACATCACGTTGCAAGCCATAAAAGTCGAGTCCTTATCTAAACGATGTCTACGAGATGCATCGTTTTCCTGATCATGTCTCATCGCCTTGATTATAATGAGATGAATTTAATAATCTCGGGGCTGGTTGCATCATGGGACCAAGTCTCAAGCGCTGCCAAATGCTTGCAATTACTTGGTTAGAATGGAATAGAAGTTCTCTTGTTGACATCTGATTGTTGGTGCTGTCAAATTCCTACTTCGCTTACGAAACATAAATCTTACTGAGATTTTTCTTTGTGGAATGGAATTGCAAAGGTCTTTGGATCGACTTTTTGCCTTTATGTGCTGTTCAAGAAAAAAAAAAAAAAAGAATCTGAACTCTATTCAGACACCAAAATCAATAGATGGAGGGGAGCTTATGTTGACAAGGTTGGGAGGGTCAAGGATGGTGTTCTTTTTTGTCTGCATTGCATCCAGCACGCAACCCATGAGATCACCCGACACGGCATTTGGATTCTTCTAAGTTTGGCTTTTGGTGCCGTTTTTAAGCTTCTAAAGGGCATGGAAACCGTAAGGCTTAAGCTCAAAATGGAAGGCCGTTGCATCAATCTGGAGTCCGTCTCACACCCACCAATCCATAATGAAGAAAGAAACGAACAGAGGCGACAGGCACCCTCGCAGACAATTCTAATTGTTATGAAAGCAACACGGACAAGGCACCATGTGCTAACAAACGAGCCCTCGGACAGCTTACAGGACTTATGAACTGCTATCAATAAATGTTAGTGTTCCACAATGGTTGACAGCCTACATTAGTTCCACAATGTTATCAGGGTTTATGTTCTACAATGTTTATGTGCCGAATATTAGTTCTCATTAAGGTGGTGCCTTTTGACATTGTGAACTTCATAGCTTCCACAGTAGTAAACACAGCATGGAATGAATTATTTGGATAATGGATGAGTCAGAATTATATACATCATATGAGCAGTCAATGGAGAGCAGTATTCCACTCCTATCACCATGAACAAGAGAGGATGAGAAGTTGCATTGCGTTACTGTAAATCAACCCGAAGCTTAATGGACATGTATAACAGAGTAAGCACCGCACCTTGAGGAAGGGGGCCAAATCTTGCAAGGCTAGAACCTACCCACAATGCAACCACCACCAGTGCAACAAGGCTGCTGCTGTTCTTGCCACAGAGCCAACTGGTAAAATTGATGCACAATGCAAGCAAAATACCTCCATGGCCTCCCAAGATCCATGCAATTATATAGCCTGCCTTGTATCCAATGTCCAACTGCTTGTCCAGCAATGCCATTATTCCACAGATTGTAAGTGATGCTCGGTATCCAACTGTCTGCATGAAGAAGACTATGAAGAAGGCAAATCCTAACACATCAATGAAGGATACTCTTTCATGGTTTGAGGTTTCTTGATCTGGATTTTTCTGATAATACCATGGATTTTGCCTTTTGTGCTTCACATGATGCATTCGCTGCTTCAGTTCTTCCCATCTATAAATCCTTCTCATTTCTTCAGAATCAGGATAGTGAGTCCAGTTTCTCCTGTGCTGTCTCCCTGTCGCTCGGGGATGTTTCAGTGTTATGTCATATTGAGCTCTTGACACTTCGTCGGAGAGCACCTAATTCAGAAAAAAGAATTCAAATTAACTTGAAGCAATTTTCTTCAAATAAGATCTCTAGAAATTTGTGAAGCCCAAACTACTTAAAAGAATCAACAAAACTTCAGTGTGGCAAAACTCTTTGCACAGTGAGCTTTGTAGTTACTGTTGGTGGAGGAAGTCATATAGTATTTATCCTATTGCAGGATAAATTATTTAGAAATCTTGTCACTTTAGTCGATGGATCATGAATTCCTAGCCTCTAATGCATGAATACATGCTACATAGCAGATTTTAAACTTTATATTCTTCACCTTTTCAAAAAATTTGTAAACTGATGACCAGAATTATCTTAAAGAGTGAATATGGCTGTACCCTGTCCAAGAGGACCACTGGATCAACACTCTGGATTAGTTGTCAAATGGCAGACTTGGTGACAGATAATGTCTAGAGTTGATGATATAACAAAAAAAACCAAGAAGAAAAGTGAATAATTAAAATACAATATACATAAATTGATGCAGTAACCCAATAAAAGTCTGTACACAAGAAAATCTGCATAGAAAAATGAGAAATTCTGATTACAAATTAGTTCTCCAAAAAAGATGAACAATTTATTGATAAAATTTATTGAAGTTCATAAAAAAATATAGAATTCATTTAAAAAGTGAAGAAATGGACATAACTTATTGTCAACATGTTCAATATTTGACCTTACCACCATATATTTGCTAACACAAGTCAAAATATAAAAAGGAAGGCTGCAGGAGTAACCACCTCATATGCACAGTGGATGCTCTTAAACATCTCACCAGCTTGCAAATCCTTGCTACAATCAGGATGATACTGCAAAAAACCAAAATCAAAGGGGAAACACTGTAACTCACAGCCCATTCCATGGTGGACTATTGCAAGCATGTTATAGATCCATAAACTGTTAATAAATTCAGATTTTCTTTAGCAAATAGGATGCAACTAAGTGTGCTGCTTTGCTAACTATAACTTGTACCGCAGAACAACCAAATAAATCTCAAATTGATAAAGATTTTCTGGTTATGCTGAAATATGAAGGGAAAAATTCATTTCACAGAATTTATTGCAACCGAACAATGTTTATTTCTGCTAACAAGAACATGAGAACAAAATCATGACAAAAACAGACAAGTCTCGTCCTTCTATCTAGCAGGCTTTGTTAATCCTCTTCTACATCCATTGCTATCAACTGTTACATCATTTGCTATCACAAGAATTCTGAAATCTTTTCTCATGACATTCGTCCAGGCTTACCCTCCTTTAATTGCCATTCCAACAAATTTGAGCCCCTTTTCTTACAGGGTCTCCATTGGCTGTCACACAAGCCTATGCCATCTCAATTGGCCTCCATTTCTTTAAACCTCTAATATTGGAGCTCAAATGTTTCCTCTTCAAGCTCTTTTGTAGAACACCTCAATGACCTCAGGTCGGTCTGCTCTCCACCCCCATTTTCTCATCAACTTAGTTTCTTCCATGGTAACACACTCACCTTCTCAGACATGGATCCATTTGCACCCTATTACTTGGATTTATTCTCTTGAAAAATCTTCATGGGTTTCCCATCCTTACATTGTGTGTGTGTGTGCAAGCGTGAGAGAGAGAGAGAGAGAGAGAGAGAGGAGGGGGGGAGTGTTCCTCTATCTACCCCTATCTTAAATTCTAACCTAATACAGAAACAGATACACACACCTTTTGTTTGCTCCTCTAAAAAACTCCTCCAACATTTAACTCACATATTTGTTGTCCAACATCAACGCAAACAACACTTTGACCTCATTGCTACCCAAGGTTTTATATTATCAATGCAAACAATACCGCACTGAAATAAGATACATGCCCCACAAAGGAAACACAGACATGATATAGACTTTGTATCTTAGTATTCATTGGTGTAACTTTGCATTGAAACATACCAACCAATATAATCCAATATGCATGATCTGTCATAATTGTTACATTTTGCACAAATATTTCAAAATTGTATATATGTAAGAATTTCTTCCCTGAGTTGATTTGGTGTTAATATGTGACTAGAGTTGGTAATATCAAGGCTTGTTCACTCAGTTTCAATCTCAAACTTGACTGAGGAAATTGGGTTTCAATCATAGCAGCTTCGACAGTTTCAGAAAAAAGGCTCAGTTTTTGCAGTTTTAACGAAAAAGTATTAAATAGTAGAGGAAAATAAAACAAAATAAGAAAATATCAGGCATCATTAGAGTATTTTGTAATTGCTTGGAATTTTGGTGTATTATCTATAGTTTTGATGGTCTAATTTTTTTAAAATTGTTAAAATTATTTACATATAGAGGATAATCCTAAAATATAAAATTACAAGCTACAAAGTAGAATATATACCATTTTAAAAACATAATAAATTGTTCTGCAAGAATCTTTATACGCCAAATATGCGCACCCATGTCAAAAATAGCTTTTTTTTTAAAAAAAAAAAACTTCTGCAGAAGTTTATATCCTTCCGAACATCATGAAATATAAACAGGATCCAAATAATCTTGTTTAGTTGATACAGATTTAAATATTAACATAACTACATTGGCAAAAAAATATTTCCCTCGTTGTTTTTCTAACCCAATACCAATGTGCTTTAAATTTACTTGAAACTCAAAAAATTTGAATTAATCTGGTGAAAATGCTTTCTAAATTTTTGGTTCATCATTCACTAGAAAGATTAACTATATATAAAATATATAGAAATTACCTAAAAAAGAAACTTTTCCTTTATAAGTTATTTTTCACTAAAACCACAGGGCTGATCTTGGCCAAAGGCAGCTGAAACCAATGAATCCCAAGCAAGTTCCAGCAAATAGTGTTCTGTTTCCGAACCAGGCTTCAATTTTAGTATAACTTTCTTTTCATTCCTTATTTCTTTCTTTCTTACATTTTGGTTACGGGGAGGGTGAGGGATGTTTATCAAAAATATGATGCATGGCCATAATGATTATAAATTTTTATGTGTTTATAAGAACGAGACTTGCATTCTAACAATTCAAATACATTTGTATTCATATTTACAAATCTATCCACAACAAATAGAACAAAATGTTTCACATTGACAAGATTTGCATGCCTTCTTGGGCCAATATGTGTCCGGTAGTGACACTAGAAATATGCGTCCCTCAGTGATTTATATAAAAAGTTGCATATCTACAGGGATTTATAGTGTTTTGTGTGCTTTTTACAGAATAAAACATGCAATCTATTAATTTGATATGCACGTTGGCTAAATGTGCCCATCAAGTGAGCTGTGCGAGGCCAACATTGGTCTTGAGCTAATGAGATTGGATGCTAAAAACTTAGCTGAAGCTTGGTCTGACCTCAATCCAAATTGCTCCAATCTGAGACCTGCCAATCCAAGAAATGCAGTTTCGGCTATGATAAGTAATTATTTGGGAACCCAAGACCCAATTTTAGTCCAAAAATTATCCAAAACAACCTTTTGAATCACTAAAAAAGCTTGTTTTTTTCATCTGGATTTTCTTAAGAGAGAGCTATCATGACTCACAAGTGTGCTTCAATAACTAGATGCATCAAATTTAAGTGCTACCACTTCATTTACTGTGATAAACTGAATTTTGTTAAACAAGTATCTGTATGTACAGCATGCATGCCTGTGTTGAGTGGGGCTGGATTACCAAGCTCACTAATTGCTGCCTTAAGTTTGACCCAACTTCAATCTGGTTCATGTTAGTGAAGGTCAAGCTTGGCCCAACCTAAAAGATTGCTTGGCCTTACCCATCCAAAATGTGGGCTACGTTGAATGGTTCATGGCCTAGCCAAGAATTGAGTGCAACTCTAACACCCTTCCTTGATAGAAAAATGCAACCCCCACCCCCCCCCACAAAAAAAAAAAAAAAAAAAAAAAAGAAAAGACTAAGTGCATGGGGTCCATAGAGGCAATAGGGTCCAGTTCAGCTGATTCCAGGGCATGCATGCCATCTCATACAGTATGAAGTCAGTACGCCCAGCATTTCAATCCTTGCCACATGGCACACAGAGATGCACTCTAAACCCCTTCTTCTTCAACTGAGAGTGCTTTTGATTGCTCTGACATAACAAAAAGATCCCGTTTGAACATATGAAATAATCCCCTAAATGAATCTATCATCTTAAAATCAAGTTAAATATGCATGTTTTTGATAACAAAAACTCACCCAATATTGCTGCATATCATATACCAAGAATACAACATAGCTAAGTTCGAAGAGATTTTTAAAATATTTCAAAAAATTTACATGAAAAGGAAAATCAAATGCATCTAAAGATAAAATGAAACTGCATAAAGGAATAAATCAACTTACACTTAAATATCTGCATGGTTATCTATCTTAGTAACCCTCTAATGATAATTATCTGTAAGCTCATCATACATGCTGCCTATCATATCCAAGAACTCTGGATGTTTGCAACTTAATCAACTTGAAGTATCTACACAGGAAAACCCTTATCTTCACATCATACTATGGTCTATGTGTGAAAGCACTACTCTTGGTACTCTTGGCATGAAAATCTTATGGCCTCTAGTCCCTACATGTAATTTCTATGCTCTCCTACATTATCATCTATGATATGCCTTTTCTTTCTTTGGCATCCTCTAAATCATCCAAAAAAATTGACAGCAGTGCTTCAAAAATGTAAGATGATTTGGAGAGCTGCCAGTGCACTTTTAATTTGTGGTATTCTTCCCCGACCAACAATAGCATATATCTCACACCTTTAAGTGGCACTAGGACACTTGGGCTGATACATTATAACTCTGCATTTACTTGTGAATTTTCAAGTTTCATTTGTTTTGTAGTTCATAGCAAATTAATGGGCGATGCTTGTGATACACAAAAAACTTTTTAATTCTTCTTGTATTTTCAGATTTATTTTTTGGTGAAACTTTAGATAATCTTACAAGTTGTAGTACCAGCTGGATTGTTTATCTATACTCATAAGCAAGTTTTTAAATCCCATGTGAGGGGTTCGTTCCAGTTTTTTCATGAAATGGAATGTGCTAGCTTCCCACCTTTCCCAATACTTGGGACAAGAGATGTCTCAGGACACACCAATTCAGGTGCTGAGACAATGATGGAGCAATCCCATGTGAGGGGTTCGTTCCAGTTTTTTCATGAAATGGAATGTGCTAGCTTCCCACCTTTCCCAATACTTGGGACAAGAGATGTCTCAGGACACACCAATTCAGGTGCTGAGACAATGATGGAGCAATCTCATCCTAACACTTTGAAATGATAAGCCATCCCGGTGTTCTATAGGACTTCCCTTTAAGATTTGAAACCTTGCTCATAAATGTAAAATTATATTTATTTAGGAAAATTAGTAGCTTTTCAAGTAGTGGAACTTTAGGTTAATTAGAAGTCCTATGTCAGGTTAAATTGTGTGAGCTATCCTAGGAACATGTTGGGTAAGTAAGGAGACTTTGGGATTAGTCCATAAATAAACGTTCATCAAGAGTTACTAATTCTATATAATTCATTGACATCTTTGAACAAATCATTTTCTTTCGTAGTGGGATCTACATATTTATTTCCTACTCATTTTCTTATTTCCTTTATTCTTCTCTTCCCACTCTATTTATTTGTTAAAAAAAATTATCCGAGTACCACCATCTTGGAATTTCCCAAGTCAAATGCTTGGGAAATACCTCCCGGGTTTTGACCGAGAATTTCCTCTCGAGTAAAAGGGGCGAACCGCTAGGCAATAACTCGGCTTACCTTATTCTCTATCCACTTATTACACAAGATTTGCGCACAACACTGCTCAATGGTTTATATCATCCTTCAAGTAAAATATTATACATGCATGCATGCATTAGCTCACTTCAGAGAGAGATTTACCTCCTGAATTTAGCATCTGGTTTCTTGAATCCAAGCATTTCTACTTCAGATTGAGCTTGACACAATTCTAGCAAAGACAATGGTAGAAATGCTTTTGGGAAACAAGGCAAACTAGCCAGGCTTTTGGGAAATGAGGCAAACTAGCCCAATATAACCAAATTAAAATAAGTGAGCTTCAGTAATATAAGCGTGTAATGTAAATCAAGGTCCAAGAACTTGATTTGATTTTGGTTTTTGTCAGAACAAAGAAGTCTAAAATTCAGCAGATTCTATGGTTCTGGCTCCAGTTGGCCATTTCTATTCAAAATCACAAAAACCCTCAAAAGCATTGGTTAAAACTAGAGAAAATAGTAAAGAGATATGATCTACTAAAATAATTTTTGGATGTACTTGTGCTGGTGCTTTTGCATTCAGACAAGCAAAATATTATACTTTGGATTAAAATGTTAAAAAAAATCATGTTTAGAGTGTGATATATCATTTAATTGTTTGATGTCAATCTAATAGATGAAGATTTCATGTATATGAGATTTTGAGTTCCAAGATTGCCATACTAATGTTAAAAACTTGGCATGCTCCTAGTTTTCTTTGGGATCTTAGGCTGCAATGCTTCCAAATCTTCTAACGGTTCATAATATCTCTCTTTACTCTAGACCACAATGCTTACCACCTATTACAGAAATGGTAGATAGGAGAAAAGATTAGCATCAGTAGCCCATGTATACACTTAATTTGGCGCCAGTCTGTAAGTTTCGGCCAAAACTCTGATACCTCATCTAGTTTCAGATTGGTTCAGACTGAGATAAAAGCATTTCATATTGATTCCAGAGTTTTGGTGAAACTTCAGATCATGATTTTAATCACTAGAGGAATGATCACATGTAATCCTTTCAATCAAATTCTACTAGCATTAATCCAGCAATATCTGCATTTCTAGAAGGGATTGGAACCATACCTCTGGAGCTCCTTTAATGGATTGTTAGAAGGATTCCTTTACACCTCTCACAATAAAGCTTCAGCACAATAAACTTACACGTTCAAAGAATGATGCACAAATTGTTGTCTGAAACTAAACAACAAAAGCTCTTTTGGTGATTTAAGCTCCTCTAGTATTCAAGGGGGTTCAAAGGTGGATGATTTGCTACATACTACCTAGACCTATTAGAGGGAGAGAATACACTGGTCTCAGAAACCCAGTCCTCTTGTGACTAAGTTGTGACATATGGAAGCATTTTTCTAGTTGTGCTAATGAGATGGAATTTGACCAGTTTTCCCTTAATGAGATAACTAGTTCTAGATACACCTCTTTTTCCACAGGAAAAAAAATCAAATAAAAAGCCGAAATATATCAGGAGATCTGAATGAAAATTGATTACTAGTCTCACAATTGAAATCATGTTAATGAATGAAAAAAAAAAAAAAAACATAAGTATCCAAATCAAATCATTCCCGAGTGGTCGTCAAATGAAGAACAATTTAACATTATACACCAAGAAATATAAGAAATTTCTAACGATCTATATAGGGTTCCGAGTACGAAAAGTATAAGAGATGAAATAAATGAGGAGGGGTAAGAAGACGAGACCTTTCTAGCGAGAAGGCGGTAAGTTCGCTTGACGTCGGCAGCGGAGGCGCTCCGGGGGAGGCCAAGGACAGCGTAGTGGTCCTGCTCCCCGCCGTCAAGCGACCCCGCCGCCGCAACGGGGCCGGCCCGGTCAGCGGATCGCCGGCCCCGGCCACCGGCCCAGGCCCAAAGGCCGACGAAGGGGAGGGGATTCCGGGAAGGGAGGAAGAGGCCACCATGCCCGTCGGAGGAGCCCGGCCATGGCAGCAGGAAGGAGGACTGCATCGTCACTCGCCTCCGGCCCTTCTACGCCGCTCGTCTTTTCTCCTCCGCCACTACCGTGCTCGGGAGCTCGCCACGAGTGGCGTTCAAGTCAGCCGCGGAGGAGCCTAAGTCGATGCTCCGCATTTGACACGCGTTGTGATGGCGTGACAGGACTGGTTCAAATTTATTTAATAAAAAGAAAAAGTAAAATATTAACATGTGAACTGGTTTCGGCAACTCGAGTGACGGGATTAGCACATTCCTTCGTACCTATGATGGAAATGAGCCTATGCGCCTCCCTTGGCACTCAGCGCACACCCAGGGAGGAGGAAGAAGAAGAAGAAAGAAAATGATATAAGCCTATAATATTAAATAAAAAAAAAAGTATTATTGGTTTATAACTTAAGTTTATTTGTTATTTAATTAATTTTTATTTAAATTTTTAGGATTACATAGTTTCAATCTGCTAACGAATTAATTGAATCAAATGAACTTAAGATGTTATAAATGGTATCAGAATCGATTCGAGTGTGCGAAAGTTGATGAATTTAAGATAAAAGATACCCATGGAATAGAAGTACATGTGAAGCTATCCTTATAGCATTAAAGAGCCGATTTGAGTGTGCAGAAGTTGATAGACTTAAGAAAATGATGACTTATGAGACGATGATAGAGCCTCGTCATGACATGAAGCTACCCTTAGAACACCAATGATTTATTTTGAAATACATTTTAGTTAGCTTGTGAAGTGCGATGAGAATATCATTATTATAAAAAAAAATTATAATACCTAAAAATAAAAAAATATATATATTATATGCTTATAACTTAAGTTCACATACTATCAATTAACTTTGATCCACTAACAGATTAATTGAATCAACAGATGGACTTGAGGTGTTACAAAGTGCTAGCAATTGAAACTAGTTTAAACTTGAATACATGATAGGAAGAAACTCATGCATAAGGCTTTAGAAAGAGTGTAAGCTTAAACTATCCCATAGAAATAAACATATCAAAGAGCCCATATATTTCTTACCATATGAAAACAATTAGAAGAAAAATAAGAGGAAGAAGAAGATTTGCATCATAATCAAGTCTTTTGCGTTAAACAATCACGCACGCACCCTCCTCTGCTATGATAGCGTACAGGGTCTAATGCTTGGGTGTCCTCTCTTCCCACCCAATTATATAACAGTTTTGTGGTCACCATATGAAAGCGTGAAATTAAATTCTTATTATATATGAACCATAGAGGAAAGTTTGATTCCTCTATATTCTTTATATGATATCTATATAATAGTCTTTGTGATCACCCTATGGAGACATAATATATAGTCCTTAATATAATAATGGAATAGGACTCATTATCCAGTTTGTTTTCCTATATGAAATTTGAGGCCTATTATAATCAATGAATTCAAAAAGACTAGCTAGCAAATTTCATTTTGCTTTCATTGTATGACAACGTGAAATTGAGATATAATTATACTAAATGGACTGCAAGGTGACTTGCGACTCAGTTGATTTGTCAACTTTGTAGAATGGCAACATAAATAAGGGGGATAATTAAGGTTTCAAAATTAAAGAGAGAGAGAGAGAGAGGATCAAAATATAAACCAAATATAAAAGATACAATGCTTGATCTCAATTGGAAAAAAATAATTAATATTTAATTTATAGCAGTATTAGTAATTGTAAATGTATGATACATTTTGAAGGAAGAAGAAGAAAGGGAAAATAGTTAAGTTCGATTCATTTAAGAATCCAACCTATATGGAAGTTGAATAAGAAAAAGATATAAAGACTCATCTATTTGTAAGTTTTATAAAATAGGTATAATTTAATTAAAAAAAAAAAAAAGTGCATGCGTTATGATTGTTAATATAAGCAAAAGAGTTATACCAATGATTTAACATAATTTTTAAGCTAAATAGAAAAAATATCTTTGGTATGAAAGTAATAGAGGAAATCCATAATATATATATATATATATATTTGATTTCAGAGCTTTTATTACTATACAAAATATAGAAAATAATTTAAGTAAAAAATCATATTTGTAGTCCTTATTTGTAGGATGTTTAAACAAATATTGGATATATATCTCAAAGAGTGCCTTCAACTATTTTAGTGGCTTTTACCTTATCATCTTATATAAAAATTTTAGATTGTTTATATCTTCTAAATGAAGAATGTATCTGAAAATTGCTAAAATATCAAAAGCAATGGTTAAACATAGATTCCTAAATGGGCCTTCAAATTACAGACAAGTTTCTGATTTAATAAAATATTTATAAACATACATGCATTTTTTTACAAAAGATATTGAAGCAAAAGTTATAAAATGGTTTGATTTTTTTTTAAAAAAAAGCAATGGCAAGATAGTGTAATATGGCCAATGGTTTTCACAAAACCACTTTGGTTGTGCATAAAATAGTTTCATACCGTCATCATGTGATGGCGGATCATAATGGTGCAATGGATATTATAGTGTTTCATTTATTATTTTTTTATTTGGCAAGCGGACTACAAATCTTTTATATGCTTGAATCATGCTGGGCGTATCAGGTGACACTCGACAACACTGGAGACAATTAAAAAATATAAAAATAGTAATAATTTGTAGGCATATACTGTGCAAGTTAAATACTTAAATAATAGTAAAATATATTCATCATCGTAAATTTAATGAATTATTTCTTTGACAAATTTTTCTCTAATTTATATAAGTCAGCATTTTTATATGAATTTAGTTGTTCATATATTCTGCATGGCTTTTGCAACAATAATTCTGAATGTACGTAAATAGCGTTATAAATTATAAAAAATTAAGGCACAATAGCATTGAATAAAAGCGTAAAAATTTAATAGTAATCTTAAATGAATAGAATTAAAGTTTATTTTTTTTAAAAAAAATATAAAAAAATATAAAACAGTTCAACGCATCCTATATATATTTATATATATCGATCATGTATTTAATGTTGTCATAAGTTTGGCCTCCTGAAATAAATCGAAGA